>JARHVA010003700.1:382500-982500 GCA_037957365.1 Torreya grandis | reverse complement strand
AGGCACAATAATGGTTATGATTTAATCCTTAAGATGTTATTGAAGGATGAAAAATGATCAGTATGATGAGTACCGCATTGGTGCTAGAGACAATATACCTCTCCATATTTGGGGAGATATTTAGGTAACACTTTTGGGGGAGGTATATCCTTGTTTGTGGGCTTAAGAGTGGTGGGATACAAGGTGTCAATATATTTATGCAACTTATGACAATGTGTTGATGAATGATTATCTATGTCATGGAATCAATAGATACATTTATGAGTAGACTTGATAGGTGTATTCATAGGAGGAGTGGCAGTGAAAGGGGAAGAAGGATGGTATAATTAACATTTTCTAGTCCAGTGATCAATAAATTTATGAATTTCACAATATGGTTGATCAACCCATTTGGTGGGAAAAGGAGCAAGTTATGGTAAAGGGATCAAACCATCACCAAGAGAAGGTGGGGCTAGTGGAGAGCCTAGGCAAGGCTCAACTGAAGGAGAAATAGGTTTAAAAATAGGAAGAGACGTATATATTGTTGAGTTGTGGAGCTAAAAGCTTCATTAAATGTGCAAATGTGGAGGTTGCTAGGTTACACAGTAACCGACATCGATCAGAGCCAATTGACATCGGTTAGGGGTCGATCGACATCAGTTATCTTTAGCTACATAGTAATTGGCATCAGTTATGGATGGCTGGCATCAGTCAGACAAGAATTGACATCGGTCACCTGTGTGTTTCTAGAACTATTATAATTTTAGACAAATAGTTAGTTTGCATGTAAAGACTAATTTTAGTCTTGAGTCCGCGTTTCTAATTATTGTTTGCTTTGGGTTCTATTTAAGAGACCCATGGGGTTATATTATAATGTAAGCAAGATCAATTAGATTTGCAGGGAGCAAGATCAATTAGATCTACAAGGTGTAAGATCAAGAAGATTTGTAGAAAAGGAGGCAACAACAATTGGGTTGATTATCACTAGAGGGAACAACTCAGTGTTTGAGTTGATTGTAATTGATTGAGAGAGAGAGAGAGAGAGAGAGAGAGAGAGAGAGAGAGAGAGAGAGAGAGAGAGAGAACTCTTGAAGGAGAATTACTGTACATCTGAGAGGTGTGAGAAGAGAGAGATTTCTTCATTGTATTTCTTTCTAGAAGAGTTTAATATAGATTGTATTATTTCTCATATCTCCTATTCTTTGTTGTTTCTAATTTCTAGTTACTTATTACTTCTGGTTTAATTTCGTGTTTAGTTGGTTATACAAAAGTAATCAATTATACTCTAAGGTGGTCTTGACAAGTGGTATCAGAGCAGGTTAGTGTTTGTTGATTACAGAAGTCACTCATAGGGGTTTCTGTTTGAGTGGGTGTAAAGCAATGGTAGAAGAAAGTAAACTAAGAATGGAGAAATTCAATGGAAAGAATTATCAATTATGGAGGATGCAGATAGAAGATTATTTGTATCAAAAAGATATGTACTTACCATTGGGTGGGGTTTCTAGTAAGTGACAGATATGAAAGATGAAAAATGGAATGTTTTTGATCGAAAGGCTCTTTGATCTATAAGGTTGAGCCTAGCAACTTCTGTGATTTTCAACTTATCACAGGCAAAGACAATGGTATAGTTAATGGATACTTTGGCAAATTTATAAAAAAAAACCCTCAGCTTTGAATAAGGTATATCTTATGAAGCAATTATTTAATTTGCAAATGTAAGAAGGTGGATCTGTATATAGTCATCTTAGTGATTTCCATGGATCAATAAATCAGTTAATTTCAGTCAAAATAGTTTTTGATGATGAAATTAAGGCTCTCTTAATCTTATGCTCTTTACCTGAAAGTTGGGATAGCTTGGTAATGGTAGTTAGTAATGTTGTGTCTACTTCAAATATCTGGAAAGTTGATGATGTTGTTAGTGTAATCTTGAATGAAGAAATTCATAGGAAAAGCACAGGGGAAACATCAGGTAATGCTTTAAGTGTTGAAAGCAGGGGAAAGCAAAGAGAGAAGGGAAATCAAGGTCAAAGATGGGAAGTAGATCCAAATCCAAAAATGGAAGTATAACCTACTAGAATTGTGGAAAGAAAGGACATGCAAAGAAAGATTGTTGGTTGAAAGAAGATCAGCATGAAGGTAATAAAAAAGCAAATGGTGCACGTATTGTTGCATAGGATGCTCTTATATTTTCTTTGGATAGTCAGGTAGAATCATGGATTTTAGATTCTGGTGCTTCTTTCCATGCAACCCCAAATAGAGAATTTTTCAATGATTATGTCCATGGAGACTTTGGAAAAGTTTATTTAGGGGATGGTGAGCCTTGTCAAATTGTTGGCAAAGAAAAAGTGCAGCTGAAATTAAAGAATGGCAACACATGGGTGTTGAAGGATGTCATGCATGTACCCATCCTGAAGAGGAATCTAATTTATACAAGAAAGTTGGGTGATGAGGGTTGCATATTAACCCTCACAGCTAAATCTTAGAAAGTTTCCAAGGGTGCACTTGTATTAGCTAGAGGTAAGAAAGTAGGTACACTTTATCTATCTACTTGTATTATTGATTCTCCTTCTATTTTATCTACTTCAGATGTAGATGCAAAGATGTGGCACTGTAGGCTTGGTCACATGAGTGAAAAGGGAATGCATATTCTTAAGTCAAAAGGTAAGCTTTCATATTTGATAGATCTAGATTTCTGTGAGCATTGTATTTTTGGGAAACAAAAGAAAGTGAGATTTTTCAAAACTAGGTCAATAAAGAAGGAGCACAAGTTGGAGCTTATTCACACAGATGTGTGGGGACCAGCTCAAGGAGATTTTATTGGAGGATCATGGTATTATGTTTCTTTCATTGATGATGCTACAAGAAAGGTATGGGTTTATTGCATAAAGAGGAATCTGATGTTTTTGACACATTTAAGAAATGGAAAGCCTTGGTTTTTAATGAGAAGGTGATGTACAGTGATCAACTCAAGAGGTTGAATAATTTTAAGTAGGGAAATCTTGATCTAGATGAGATTATGATCCAAAATGATCTCGTGGGTAAAAATCATCACTCACAGGAAAACACAGACACCGACGTTGATCAAGTAAAAATTGACGTCGATCAGGCAAGAACCAACATCGATTAGGTGAAGACCAAAGTCAGTGATGTCAGGTAGGTGGAAACTGACATTGATCAGATGGAAACTGACATCAGTCAGGTCAGTCAAGTGGAACCAACATTGGTTGGGTACAGACCGAGAGATGATCAGGATCGATCACTGTCATGAAATTTAGGTGGACAGCAAGCTGTCAATGAGTCTCAAACACCCATGAGGAGGTCTAAAAGGGTAAGTAAACCTCCAATTCATTATTCTCCTTCTTTATACTACTTGTTACTCACTGATGGTGGAGAACTAAGAAGTTTTGAAGAGGCAATGCAGGTAGAATCTAGGAAACAGTGGGAGCATGGCATGAATGAGGAAATTGATTCCTTGGAAGAGAACCATACGTGGGATTTGGTAGAGTTTCCAGCTAGAAGGAAAGCATTAAAAAAAATGGATATACAGGTTAAATGAAGGAGAGAATGGACAAGTGAGACATAAGGCTAGGTTATATGGTCTTAAGCAAGCTCCAAGACAATGGTATTTGAGGTTTGACAAGTTTATGACAGAGCATGGCTTTAGTCAATGTCAATCTAACCATTGTGTTTATTTTACCAAATTGGATAACAGTAGCTACATTATCCTATTATTATATGTAGATGATATGCTTGTTGCAGGTTCACACATGCAGGATATTACTGAGCTAAAGGTAAAATTAGCTCAGACATTTGCCATGAAGGATTTAGGAGTGAAAATCCTTGGCATGAGTATTTCTAGAGACAGGAAAAATCATAGGTTGATTTTGTCTCAAAAGGATTATGTGAATAAGGTGTTGGAGAGGTTCAATTTGTAGGATACAAAATTGGTAAGCACATCTATGGCTAGACAGTTCAAGTTAAGCAAAGAACAGTGTCTCAAATCACATGATGAGGTTGAGTACATGGTATGTACTAGACTTGATATTGCCCAAGTAGTGGGAGTTGTCAGCAAGTTTATGGCCAATCCAAGAAAGGAGCACTGGAAAGTAGTTCAATGGATTCTCAGATATCTGAGAGGGACCAGCAGTAGGCATTTATGCTATGGAGGGTCAAACACTTCTCTACATGGGTATGTAGATTCAGATATGGCAAGTCACTTGGATGGTAGGAGAACCACCACAAGATATGTGTTCACTATTGGTGGAATGGTGGTTAGCTAGATTTCAAAGTTACAGAAGGTTGTTGCCCTGTCTACTATAGAGGCAGAATACATTGCAATCATAGAGGCTAGCAAGGAAATTGATTCATGAAGAGTTGGGAAAGGAGCAAGAGAGTTGTAGATTGTACAGTGATAGTCAAAGTGCAATTCATTTGGCAAAGAATTCAGCCTTTAATTCAAGAACCAAACATATACAGCTTAGGTACCACTTCATTAGACAGGTATTGGAGGATGGATAGTTGAAGCTGGAAAAGATCCATACGAATAAGAACCCTGTTGATATGTTAACAAAGCTGGTAACAAAGGATAAGTTGAATCTTCATTCAACTTTTGTTTGTCTTCAAGATTGAACTTGAAGAGGGAGAAATAAGCTAGAAACAAATTAGAAAATGTTGTTGTACAGGTAAAGGTGCAGCTATTTATCACCAAGTGGGAGATTGTTGAGTTGTGGAGCTAAAAGCTTCACTAAATGTGCGAATGTGGAGGTTGTTGGGTTACACAGTAATCGACATCAGTTAGAGCCAATCAACATCAGTTAGGGGTCGACCAACATTAGTTATCTTCAGCTACATAGTAACCGGCATTAGTTATGGTTGGTCGGCATCGGTCAGACTGGAACTGACATCAGTCACATGTGTGTTTCTAGAACTGTTCTAATTTTAGACGAACAGTTAGTTTGCATGTAAAGACTAATTTTAGTCTTGAGTCCACATTTCTAGTTATTGTTTGCTTTGGGTTCTAGATAAGAGACCCATGGGGTTGTATTGTAATGTAAGCAAGATCAATTAGATCTATAGGGAACAAGATCAATTAGATCTGCAAGGTGCAAGATCAAGAAGATCTGTAGAAAAGGAGGCAACAATAATTGGGTTGATTGTCACTGGAGGGAACAACTCAGTGTTTGAGTTGATTGTAATTGATTGAGATAGAGAGAGAACTCTTGAAGGAGAATTATTGTACATCTAAGAGGTGTGAGAAGAGAGATATTTCTTCATTGTATTTCCTTCTGGAAGAGTTTAATACATATTATATTATTTCTCGTATCTCCTATTCTTTGTTGTTTTTGATTTCTAGTTACTTATTACTTCTAGTTTAATTCTGTGTTTAGTTGCTTATACAAAAGTAATCAATTGTACTCTAAGGAGGTCCTGATAGATATAGAGGGAGTGGGAATAGGATTTGAATTGGGCTCAACTAAGGGAGGGGCAGGATGTATAGAAGGTTGAAGAACAATCACAAGCATCTCAAGGATAATTTGGCTAGAGGGGTCTTGGTATATAACAAAGTGATAAGAACCAGTCATAGCATGATCCATATTATACTCCTATGAGGTTATTCATAAATTGGAGGTGTACACACCATCTCTACCCTATAATCAAGAGAAAAAATTCTAAAATTAGGAATGATATAGGATGGAATACTAGAAGATATATTGAAATATTGAAGTAAAGAGGAATGATAACGAATAATTTTAGCATCTCAGGACTGAACTAGACCTCTTAAGAATGGATCATCTAAGTTATAGCCATCATCATAATTAGGTATATGAAGATCAATAAAGTAGGTAGGGATGATCTGGTCATCTGATGTGGCATGATGAATGGAATGATGATTTTAGTTAAGATAATGGGTATATCATCACTAGCTGATTAACGGGAATGAGGTTGTAAATAAGGGGGAAGCTAAGAAATTAGATAAGGTGAAATATCTAAGGTTTTAATCTTTAGATTGATCTCATTAGGCTCATCATCATCAAAATCTAGGAGGTTGGGGGTATATTCCTAATGAGTTTGAGATGACCATTGTAACCTCGAGTGGAATTGGCAAGAAATTTAAACCATTAAGATTCACAAAATGGAATGCTTAGCAAAGGTTCAAGGGTGAGAATCTTGAAGATGTCATGGTCTTGTAATTGTTCAAAATTTCAAGGGTTAGTGTCACCTTAAATCATATAAATGGCTCTATTGTGAGGAAATTTGTCACATTGGCAAGAGGAAGAGGCAACTACTCTCATGTAATGAGTCCATGACCTAAAAAGCAAAATGTTATAGGATAGATTAAATTTGAATTCATCACCTTTATGTGAATGGTAATAGGTGGGATGGTAATGCAAATCTACACACAACCTAAAGGAGGCAATTTCCTTTATTCATAGCCTTGACATGTGTTACATCTAGATTTAAGATTACATTCAAAATATCTAAGGGTTTTGATAAAATTGAGAGAGGCAACACAAGTTCCAAAACCCTCATCAATCAAGGCATGCTTGACTTGGATATCACTAATTTGGATACTAATAAAAAGAGAAGGATCATTTTCATGAAGTAGAATCTCATCGGGGATCATATAAGTAATGGGTAATTTAAGGGAAACAAAAGTGTCTATCATTTCATAAACATGTATGGACATCTCTTCATAATATTGTAAAATACTATCTTTTGATCTAGATAAGGTGGCTCATGTCCTTTTAGGGGAGGATTCTCCCATATTCATTTTGAACAAAAGCTACATAATATGATTATGGTGACAGAAATGGGATTTGATATGGGAGAGTAGTAAGCTTTGTAATGGAATCCCACTCATAATAACAAATAAGGGGACAATTGGAAAGAGGTACATAGTGTTAAAGGAGGTCATCATAAGGAGGAGATGAAGTTCATGTGAATTTATGTTGATAAGATGCAGAATATTTAATTGGAGGACAAGTTTGTTGATTTTATTGAGAAGATGGGTTGGTTGATGTAGGTTTGGTTTGGGATAGATTAGAAAAATTGTTGATAGAAGTTTGAGTATCATTAGTGATAGGTAAAGAGGTTGTAATAATGGTATAAATGGTATGAGAAGTGTTATCTAAGGGAGGTGTTGGAATTAATTCATAAAAACATATAAGGTCTTCTTGCCCCAACTATTTTAAGTGAGTTGGAGAAGAGTCTTAGATAACATGAAATGTGTGAGGTAATTGAGTGTGGATGGGATGAGGATCAATGAAGGCAACCACCCTTCACATATTAGTCATATCGACCACATTATCTTTAGTAGTGGGGTCAAAAATATTATCAATATTATTAGTAGAAGGGGTAGGTTTGTTTAGGTTATCTTGGTGATTCGAAAGAGGATCTTTATAAATGGTCAAATGAGCATTAGCCTGGTTCAAAGCTTGAGATTTATTTTATGTTTCATGGGCTTTGAAGGTGATGTAATTGGCTTGTTGATATTTACAAATGATAGAAGCATGGTCAAAATTGGGACCAGGAAGGAAATCCATATTTAAATTATGAAGTTGCCTACAAGTTTCATGAGAATGACCCCATTAACAAAATTTATTAGGATCATACCAATATTTCATGGGTCGAGTGGGATCAAGTTCTCACAAAAGAGGCCTTGGTATACCTTTTTGTAATTATTCTAAGGATAAATTTTTATGAACATTGATGTTATTAGTTGAAGATAAATGAGGATTAGTAATGTGGTTGGAAGGGGAAGCTTGTTCCAGAGTCTGGTTGGGAACAATAGCTTGAATAGTATGAATGGTATTGTAAGAGTCATTGATACCATCATTAATAGTATTATGATTCTTATTCTTGATTAACATGTGAGTACCCATATAAGGTTGGGATGTCTTAAATTTATGGATAAGGAAATATTAACTCTTCGCTTAGTTAATGACATCTTTCAAAGTACATAGAGAGAGAGTCCAGACCTAATATTATAACTTGGGAAAAAGAGAATTAGTAAATAGATGAAAGAGGTTATCATCTACCATATTATGTTTGCATTTATTAGACAAGGTCTTCGATCATTTATGAAAGCTTGTGTGGTTTTGTTCTCAAGTTGCTTTTAATTGATAAAATGGGCCAATGTACTCTTAGGGAGATCACTAGTTTGGAACTCTTGGACTAGAGCATTGACTAAGTCTTCTGAACTAGTGATGGAATGAGATTTGAGTTGGTTGTATCAATGTAAAGCATCACATATGAGACTCTGTGCTAATATCTTGGTAGTGGTAAAATTATTTAACTTGACCTAGTCTTTATATAGATTTCCAAATGTTTTTAAGTGGAGAGTAGGATCGGTTGACCCATTGTAAGTAATGGTAGGGGTGATGCCTCCTATATTGATATTAGTTATTTGAGATGTAAGAGGCTCATTTTTAAGATGATTTATTGTTTTTTTAAAAAGGGGAGATTTAGGGATAAAATTGCCATGGGAGTCTCGAAGAAGAGGTGGGGGAACATTTTGGTTATGTGTGCCCCATGGAATCTATTAAGGGTGAGTTTGAAGATGGAGAAGATGATTTTGCATTTGCATCATTTTATTTTCATTATTAGCTTGGAAACCATTCATTTGATTTAGATTTTATAATAAGATTTGATGGGTTTGAGTTGTATTATTTTCATTACTTGAAGCATTTGAATTGGTAGAAGTGGCTTGGGTACTACTATGGGTGTTAGTAGTAGCTTGAGAAGAATTGGTGGTAAGTGAGGCACTAGTGGCATAATTTATTTGTGTGGAAAAAGATGTACTAGTAGAGGTATGAGAATAAGTAGCACTAGAGGCATGATTACCATGGATAAAAAATTATGCATTAGTGGAAGAGTTGAGAAGGGTGGGCCTAAAAATAATCCCACTAGATGTAGAACCTACCATGTTAGTAGAGATACTAGGCATGGAGGTGGAGGAAATCAAAGAGTAAGATGTCATGGTATGAGAAGGGGTCAAAATAGATGGAAGGGGCTGAGAATCAAAAAATCTAGTGTCTCCAAATCCATGTGAGAATGTGGGAGAAGGTGAATGGGTTTCATTGACTTGACCACTTATCATGAGATGATAAATAGTAGAAGTATATTTTCCTTGATGTTGAGGAAACTCATTGATGAAGAAGAGAATTCTTGGTGTATACTATAATTTAGGTTGATCTTCAAACAAGAAGAGAAGATTTCAAAGAAAAGAGGAATGAGGAGGGGTCCCATAATTTGCAGTGTGAGTGGCTACATGCACATTACTTTCATCTAGGGTAGGAGTCACAAGCTACTTATGGGAGAACCTATTAGGGTTGGTAAGACTCATCATATTTGTTGAATTTAAATTAGTGTTGTATTCAAATAGGAAGTTCATGATGAAGGAGAGAGATTAGGAAAGGCAAAGCTAATGTAAAATCAAAAAGATAGGAAAGATACAAAGTCAATCAGGTCAACTATGTTTTGTAATTCAGGAGATAGATAAGAGTACATGGTCGACTAGGTTGACTTATTTATACTAAATAGAAGGTAGAAGAGTGAGGAGTCAACTAAGTTTACTTAGTACTATAAATAAGGGAAAAATTAGTTTGATAGGGATATAGAGTTTACCAGGTCAACTTAGTATTATAACTTGATTGGCAAAAAGGAGTATTGGGTCAACCAAGTTGACTTAGTATTATAGTCAAGGAAAAAGATAGTCTATAAAAAACTATGTCAAATAGAATGATGGTGTGCTAAGAATAGGAAAATATTTTACAAATGTAATTTGAAGTAATAATGGAAGCAAACACACAAATAATTAGATCAATGAGAATGATCCAATTGGCACATAGCACAAAACCTTATATCAATGTTGGTCAATGCAAGTTTTTGCAATACAACATATAATGAGTAAAGAGCAAGTAGTCAAATGAAAATTAAATGCTAATTTAGTGTTCATCTTGAGTGTTGTTATATAAAATTTTATTTTAAGTGAAGAAATAGGGAAGTTGGTTGAAAATAGGGAACTAGAAATCAATTTATGGATGGTTTCAGGATGTTTAGGCTGAAAGCGATCTATGTTGGTAACGGTATTAGCTTGGTATTGGGGCCTACCCCCTCACTTTACAATCCCACATTGATAATGGTATTGGGTGATTTTCTAATATATACCATTAACCACATGTTTATACTTGGCCAAAAAACCAAGTTGGCTTCCCTTTTGGTCATGAAATCCAATTAGGTAAGCCTTGGGAAGATAAATGTTAGATGTGTTTTTAAATATGGTGTGATTTGGTAGTGTGTGAAAAAATAGAAAAATAGTGTAACTAAATGGTATTTTGAAAAACCACCTAATTAGACTATGTGAGCTACTCTAAGCATGCAAACTAGTTGACAATGAAAGTGTGAATTAATTACTAGCATATAGTTGTTAATTCCCAAACTAAGAATGGTATAGAGTTAGTTCAAATGACCCTATATGCAAACATTATAGAAAAAAGTCAATTGGGTCACTACTATTCTATATAAGTAAGAGTCCTTAAGAACTAAGTTAACTAAATCGACTTAGTCTTTTAGATAGAAGATAGGCTACATAACTAAGTTGACCAGGTTGACTTAGTTTGCTATAGGATTATAGTTTTGAAGACTACAAAATTTTACAAAATAGAACTGTAATGAAGTATTAAATTGAAAGAGAGAGAGAGAGAGAGAGAGAGAGAAAGGAATCTTAGTGGGTTGGAAGATGCTGAGGATTATAAATTTTTTGTTGAAGTACCTTAAATGCTACTTATAAGTTTTTTCAACTACATCAACATGGTCAACCTAGTTCTATAAAACCTAATTTATTAAAGCCTATTAAGATGACTAAGTTGACTTGGTTGACTTAGTTTGTTGTCTGGATGTTGACTGTAAGACTAAGTCGACCCATTAAACCTAGTTTGTTATCTGGAACTGAAGAAAAATATTCTATTGAATTGTTTGATCCAATAACTTATATTTGATGAAGACCCACACAGAAAGAATAGAGTCATTTTAATACGACTATGTGTTAAACCTACACATATAAGTTAGAACTATATCGGCCTAGTCAACCTAATATCATAAATATAGAAAAACAATATAAATAAAAAGCATGAAATAAAACCTACAAGGGTTAAATTCATGTCAGGTTCACTAAAATGTATATAATGGGAAATGCATCAAATCTATAAATCAATCCTAGCTTGAAGAAGATAAATCCTACTTACACTTCTAATTGGGGATACATTAGATAATCTAGGTCATGACTAATATGGATCTAATAAACCTAATCAAGGAATATCTTACCAAAATAATATTATTAGGTAGGGTTCCAAAGCCTTCAATCAAGCAAACCTATACAATAACCCTAACTAGGGCCTATGTTTTCATATTCACTAAACTAATAATAAGTAAAGTAAAAATCTAATCTAGTGCTCACAAAAGCTTTTGGAAAAAATTGGGGGTAATAAACACTAAAAATAAACATGCATAGAAGACATATACTCACATCAATATATATGGAATCCTAATGCATGGAAGAGAAATGCAAATGTATATCTATCAAGTCTTAGAAAGGAGGAATAAAGTTAGGAATACTTCCATTTGAATATGAACCCATTGAGCTTTAATCTCTCCCTTGGCCAAGTTACTTCATAATAGGTTATTATGGTATGTAAGAATGACAAGGATAAATCATCTTTAGGATACACAACCTATCAATCCATCCAAAAGGCTTCTTCATAAGACAAGATTTGCATCTCCAAAGAAAGTATGAAACCTTAAGCTTGTTTCTCAATTAAAATCGTAGATAAGCAGGTGCATAATATATATTACTTCTTCTCTTCATGCTAAATGATGAAATGATTATGTTTGTATAGGTGGATCTAACCATAAAACCTTCCAAAATTTTTGGTTGATAAGGTTGATCCGGTCAACCTAGTATTACAATTGATAAAAAATTAGTCATAGACTAGGTCAACTAGGGGCCGACCTAGTCCTTAATAAGTTTTGTTAATAAGAATAAAAGGTCGATGTGGCCAACATAGTCATGTAAACTATCAAAAAAGGGTTTAGGATAGGGAAAAGGCTAATGAAGGTGGAAAATTACTAAAGGGGTGTGACAAATAGGAGGCAAAGCTTAGGGGAATGGTTTTTAGTAGATAAGTGTGTAAATAGCAAGTGGTAAAAGGGGCAACAATTCTGTGAAACACCAATGGTCTGTCCACCCCTTTCCTGGTACACCCCTTAGGGTGTGAACTCAAAGATATTGAGATTCAATGGGTTCCTACAAGATAAAGAGCATCAATAATTGATAAAAATTTGAAAATATTATGTGTATATAAAATGAATGATATCTCAAAATAACAAAGGTGAAACCATTGATACCCTAGGTCTTTTTCAACCTTTATCCATCCCTAACTAGTGTTGGGAGGAGGTTTCCATGGATTTCATTACTGGGTTATCATAGTCTGAGGGTAAAAATGTTATTATGGTAGTTTTAGATCAACTCACCAAGTCTTCCCATTTTTTTCTTATCACACCCATTTATTGCTAGTACAGTCACTTTTCTTTTTCTCAATACAGTTTATAATTGCATGGTATTCCAAAGATCATTGAAAGTGGTTGAGATCATATATTTACTAGCATTTTTTGGACTAAATTATTTGCATTTTTGGAACCTAGTTGGATCATAGCTCATCCTCTCATCCTTAATTTGATGGAAAAATAGAGGTAGTCAAAAAATGTCTAGAAGGATATTTTCATTATTTTGTTTCTAACAAATAGGACAAATGGGTTCATTGGTTGCCACTTTTCAGATGGTGGTATAACACTCCTGTTCACACTTATTCCAAAATGTATCCCTTTATGCAATTGTATTGGTATCAACCCCCATCCATAACTTCCTCCTTGATGGTGCATCCCAAGGTTTGAGCTATTGAGGGACACATTCACCATCAATAAGAGGTACTAGTGAGTTTGTTAGAGAATTTAGCAATGGAACAAAATAGAATGAAATAGTAAGCAAATCAACACCATAGTGAGAGGCATTTTGATATAGGTGATTGGGTATTTATGTATTTGCATACATATAAGTATATGTTTCTAAGTAAATATAAAAATGATAACAATTTATCACATATGTATTATGGCCCTTATTAGATCTTGCAAAAAATTGGTAATGTGACTTATAAACTAAAATTGCCCCCATCCACTTGTATACATGTAGTTTTCCATGTATCTTGCCTAAATAAGTTAATTAGACATATATTTTCCACTTATAGTAAGTTACCATAATTATATGAATAAATTTGAGTCATTTTAGATCCTAAAGAGGTCCTTCACATGTTCACTAGGCAACTATAGACTCAAGAGATTAATGGGTATTTGATCAAATGGAAGAACCTGCATTCTAAAGATGCAACATGGGAGGATGAAACATTCCTACATCAACATCCTAGTTTCATTCAATGTTGAGGATGATTTTATTCTAAAATATAAGGGCATGTTATGCCCTTAACCTATAGTTCATATAGGGATATGTGTGGCCAACTTATCTCCTACATACCTTCATATTATCTTATTGTATTTTTCACTGTTATTAGTATGGCCAACCTATAGAGTAAACATGGATAAGTAGATTTATATAAGAGGTAGTGGTTATTTTTTTATCATCATATTGTGAATTATATTTTTATTGCATTATTGTGGAGGTTTCCCCCTCAAAGTGGCTCAATCATAATATTCAAGTATTATGCTCTTTTGCCAATTGTTATTGTGGATATACTTATTTTGTTCTTAATTCTATGATATATAATTCTATTTATGAATCATCTAAGTAATCTCATTACATATGTGGTATAACTAAAAATGTTGTGGTCACATGTGCTGGACCAAGCTATAAAGGTAAATAAATCTCACCAAAATCCTGTTGTGCTTTCCCATCAAATGTTTTGACCATCTTGGTCGAAGGGTATATATCATCACATGTATATCTAAAATGTGTGATTAATGTCATGGTACATACACTATCACTAGAACCATTATCAACCATAACACTACATATATGTTGATGATCAATATTTTCTCTAATAAATAATAAATGAAGATCTAAGTCATCATCTATAATTTCATTGTCATGAAATGTAATATAAGGCCTTTTGACCATATGAGGTATCTCATGTGCAAGTATTCCAATAATATATATAATAGGTTACCATTATGTGGTAGAGGAGGATGTGAATTATATGCCATTTTCACTTCCAATGCTTCCTTAGAATGATCTTGTAGTGGATTGTTAAATATATTATGGTTTTGATGGTCACCATGTTCTAATCCTAAATCATTTAGGAAACATCAAATGTGATATTTTCACTATCAATGAGATATTGTATCTTGTGCTTAAACTTGTAACATTCATCCATAGAGTGCCAAAAACATTATTGATATTCACAATAATCATGTGTATCATATCCTTTAAGTAGATGTTGGATCATATCAAACTCTAAGGGAATAGGGAGATATATGAGTTGACACTCCACTTGATTCTTAAGGAGTGAAGCTATAAACTCAGGTAATCATGTAAATTGTCTCTTAGATGCATTATTTAAGATGAGTTTATTAGGTTATTGTGTCACTATATTCACCATTATCATTTCTTCTTTTTCAACCTCTACAAGTTTTACCTTATATCTTGGTTTGATATGAAACTTGGTCTTTGATGTATTAGATGTGTTTGATATATACTTAAGTTTATTCAATACAATAAGTATCATTTCTTGATGTAAAAAAATATGGCTTAAGTCATAAAAATATTAAAACTTTTTGAAGATAATAGACTCATGTAGTGTGGCAAGCAAAATTTTCTTGAAGATATCTTGATGCTCTTTATCTATCATTAGATTTGTCATTTTGGCCAACATTGTCTTATATCTCAAAACATGTCCATTGATACACTCATTGGTTCCTTATTTAATCTTGGTAATTTATGCATATGACATCCTTTCACAAATGTTGAATGATAAATATGCTAGAAACTAATCTACTAGAGGTTTGAATTATTTAACTGGTTATACTAGTAGATCATATAACCATCTTAAAGCATGATCCTTTAGGTTTCTTGTATAAATTTGGTCAAATTTTTATCTTTTGAATAATAGTAAATACATGTAGCATATAAATATCATAGATGATATGCAAGACCACCATTTTCATCATAAAGTGTGAACTTGGATGCTATAAAACCATTTGGCAAAGGGTGAAAAGATATCTTGTGTGTAAGATGTTGGTGTGAAAAAGGTTCCGCCCAAACTAGTTTTACCTTTGGGTTCCTTTCACACTTATTCACTTTAATATTACTTAGAATTTAATATTTTGCACATATTTTTAATGCATAGTTAGATGATTAATTATGTGTGCATGTTTTTAGTGCATAATATAATCAATCCACTATGAATGGACCTCACTCCACTATGAGTTGTCTACAACTTTGTCCCCTACTTTGGTGTGTGCAAATAGTGTTGGCATACCCATTATGGGTTGTCTACCCCACTCTCTCTTTCCTATATATTGAGCACTCTAGTAGTGCATTTGTAATGTGTAATATGGAATGTAGATTTAATATATTACATTTATGCAAATCTTTTGATTCCAGTTGAATTAATTCATATTTTACATTTGTCTTACACATGGTTTATTCATCCTTGATAATAATACACGTTATTCTTATCAAGATATGATCTTATGAGGAAGAGAGCTTCTATTATGCCTTAGAATATTGTTAGGCTATCTTAGCCAAATCTTGCATAAGAGGATTATGTAATACCTCTTGTGAATCAATATCATGAGTTGATTTTAAAGCATTTTGTTCAATATTGGTAATCCTAGCTTGTAAAGTTTGAAGAACTTAGAGAAGATTTTCCATAATAAACCCATTGGAATTGAGATTTGATACTTGAGAAGTTACCAAAGGGGATGCAAACACTACTTGTGTTGACTTAGGCATTGAAACCAATAATTTAGTTGAAACACTTATTATTCCCATGGAGGATGTAGCAATATTTATTTGATCTATGTGAAACAATATTTTGAAGACATATCTTATGACCCCACTAGATGTAGGAATCAATTATGTGATCTAGGGGAGGGATAATGGGATTAATTATCGATAGGTATATATTCCAATAGCCCCAATATTTGTATCAATAGATACTAATGTTTGTTTACTAATGCTTTTGGTTATTTTGGTTTCTAATATAGTAATTAGGGTATTCTTAGGATATTCATAATTTTCAAAAATATCCTCTTGAAACATCACAATAGCTTTAACTTTTTTTATCTACTTGCTCATTTTCATTGTTCTCATTGTTTCATTGTCTTCATGATCATATTCATTCTCTATGAGAATTTTGTTAGTATTTTGCTCATTTTCATTAATAAAACACTAATTATTTATAGTATTTGATAGGGAATTATCTTAAAACATCTTAGGTCATTGAAGAGGAAGCTTAAGATGGTCAATAGGTACACCACCTACTCTATCACTATGCCTAGGTTGTATACAGATCAACAAAATAAAGATATAAGGAATTACTACAATATGAAAATGTATAAGGCTGAAAACCCTAGGGAAATATAGGGGGAAAATATTTAATGGGATAATATCCAAATCAAAATGCACTCAACTATTCTATAATTATGCCAATAAAATAATTTAGATTCACAATATACTTTGATACAGTGTTGAATAATGAAAATATGCTAAATATAAAAATTACAATTCCAAACAATAATTTGATTATTTAAACTTGAAGAAGAAGAATACTTATATTTTCAAATGATGCATAGCTAGATATGAGAAATTTAGATGCATGAACAATCAATATGATGCTTTATTATGATTCATCAGATTTTAAAAATCAACTCTCTATTAGCCTAAATACTACCATAGAAATAGAAATTGTTATCACTCAAACCTTGCATCTACTGAGTTGAAAGAATTGGTTCAGTGAGACAATGGGAACATCCTCAAAGTTTTGGGACCCTTGTACTCCTTGGGATGAACTTCTAGACTATGTCGGATTCCTTATATTCTAAGTGCACCTAGTTTAAGACTAGTGCACAGGCCTAAAGAGCAAAAAGGTAAGACTACCATGAATATAAACCTAAAATTTTAAGGGAAAAGAGAGGGAGAAGGTAAGAGAGTGCTAAAATAAATAAAGGGTGATGCACTAAGAATATATTGAGCATCCCTAATGCCTTAACAAACACACTAAAAATTTTTGATAATGAGACAATATCACATAGACTCCACCAAGGATACTCTAAATGCATAATTATTTCATTTGAAGGTATGAGAACATAGCACAACATTGAAAGGGATGAAGGTTATTCATTGATAAAGCCTACACAGACCCTAGTATGCATGAAATATGACTTGTAAGTGTGTTCCAAGTAATACATAGAGGTGTTGGGAATGGAAAACAATGAGAGGGGTGAACATTACCCATAGACAAATATCAACAACACAAATAGCACATAGAATACAAAAAGAATGAAGGGAGGTGAACACAATTTTCATTATAGTGCAAGCTTCAACCAACATAGGTGCTCTTGGAGGGAAAAATTTTGTAGCATTTTTGTGCTCAAAAATTTCTCCTTTACAATGATAAATATGTCTACTTATATAGGCAATTGGAGAGTTGATGGTCATTACTCGATCTCACCCATTATTGGGGAAGTTAAAATATTCAATAATTATTGGGGAAGTAGTTGAGATATTTTTGAGAAGTGAAGGCATGTATATGCTCTACATTTTTGGAAGTGATGCCTGATGTCAGTAGTTGTCTTTGCATTGAAATCTGTAGACTTGTCAAATCAATACACCATTCCAGCTGCTTCATTGACCAATTTTAATTATATACTTCTCTAATTTGAAATCAACATAATTGTAAAGAGGTAGAATTTAGATTTACAATGCAATAAATGTCTTTTAAAATAGATATATAGATCAAAATATATGGATAAAAAACCAACACATAGTCACACATAGTCATATCAACAACTTTAGAACATAGAAAAATGGAAAATCATAGAATAATATAAGATCAAAACCCACCATATCTTATATTTTTAAAAATATATTAAAAAAATGTTGAAAAGGGTATTTTTATTTTTTTTAATGATAAAAATAACCCTTAAAACTTGCCCTCTGAGTTTTTTCTATTGAAAATTTTTTTGAGTGATAAATCTTCTTAGGAGCTTCACTTTGCACCATCATAACTTTTCACTAAAAACTCATATAATTATGAAACCAAGTTCATTACCTTATCATGACATCAATATACAATCATAAAAAAATTCATTGAATTTTTACTTTATTTTATCTTGCACAAATGGGATTCAAAATTGCTCATTGCATATATTTAGCAAGTGGGAGATGTAGAAAATGATAGTAAAAATCAGAGCAGAAGCTGATTTTCATAGCTGCACATTTTACACACTATAGCACTATCTTTCCCATTGAATTATAATGACATTTATATATCACCATTAAAAAATTTAAAAATATTTTACCTCTTTTTCCACTATTAAAATGAGCTTAAAACATGTGCATTGGTCAGATCTAAAAACTGGAAACCTAAAAATTTGACAAAAGTAAAAATCAACTCAAAAGCTAATTTTCATAGCTGCACATTTCGCACGTGAAAGATAATGTATACACAATTGTTTACCTTCACATTATCCCAAAAAAATTCTAACATAATTTGAAATTTTAATGCAATTGACTTCATTTTATCCTACACAATGGTGGTTAAAAAGTGTTGTGTAGGTTGATTCGACACCTAAAAACACATAGAAATCTGTGCACTAGATAGTTCTCATAGCTATGTATCTTTCAAGTGAAGAATAATTATTTATTACCTTTTTCACCATTACATTACCCTAAAATTTTACTACATTCATACAATTTTTGGATATAAATGAGCATGATTTAGTCTTTCAAAACTTGTCCTAAAAAGAACTATGCAGGTTGATTTTGTGCAGAGAGTTCTACTTCTTTCATAAGGGATCAAGGTGACTTGAAGAGTTAACATTTTAGTGACCTATATGATCTAATTGTCTAATAAGCATAGATACAGTAGCCTTAAGTAATCCATTGGTCATGGAGTTGTAGAATCATTCAAAACTCCTCACATTCTAAAAATGCAAAACAATTACAACCTGCCTAGCCTTGCACTTGAGTCAATCCTTAAAATTGAAAGTACACCTCAACAAAATAGGGAAAGAAAATAACACAAACTATGTCATATAAACTTAGATGAAGGTATAAAATACTAATACTATTTAAAATGTTATTGTAGGAACTTGGAGGAAATAAAAACATCTATCCTACCTTAAATTAACTAGTGAAAAGGCTATCTAAACAAAGTCATTGACTGGTTGTACAAAATAGCTGCCCTTTCTTACTAATCTAATATGATTTACATGATTGAGGGAAACTAACCAAATATGAAGAAGGAGTGGATATTAAAAAAATTATTGAAACACCTCTCCAAAAATAATAACATAAATAAACTCACTTGCCCAATCTGATTAGCTAAACATAAAATTGTCTTGAAGTGGATAGGCAAGTTGGTCCTGCTCTTTTTAATGCTCAATTTTGTGCTCTGAATTAAGCATAACATATGATGGTTCCTCTTTTTTGAATTTTAACTAGGCTAAATACTTGATAGGGAACCCTCTTATCGAGACAAAAATTGAGCAATCATAATTTTCCTCCCTTATGTATATTGCTTCTCCATCATTCTATTGATTGGGATGCACTTACCCAAGTGATTGAGTTGGGAACACATCTGATTCCTATAGTTTTTCTTGATGCTCATGGTTTTCCCCTTTAATATATTATGGTTTAATGTTAATACTCAAACAAAATTCTTCTAGCTCATCTTAAAAGAAGTCTTCTTCTAGTTGTTATTCACTCTTCTACATGAGAGGCCTCATTACAGCTTCATGATTGATCTCATCTTCTTCCATATTAAATGTAAGCTCATTTATTTAAGAGATTACCTCATCATCTCACCCCTACGTACTTCCCCACTTCTCTATCTGATCATGTTCATCCTCTTCCTATAGTATCTCTAAAATTTCTAATTTAGTAGCATAAAGAGGGTTACCAATGATGATTTCCTCGTCATACTCACTTGAAACATCATCCTCCTTATCCAAATGGTCTTCACTTTCCTTTCATACAATTAATCCTCCTTTTAAAATGGAGATGGTGGGAGGGAAAGAGGTTTCAACTAGCATAGAGGAAGGGGATTTTATAAGTTAGGAATTTTGAAGTTAGGATGCATGGTCCACGAAGGTTTCCATGACTATGCTTGGGGTTTTTGAGGAAGAATGGGGCAGTCTCTTTCAAGGAAGGGGGGCCTCTGAAACTTGAAACCTTGAAATCAAGGGATTTACTTGAAACTGTATGGGACTTATCTTATCTGGGACCTTGAACATATAAACTTCCAACCTCATAGGATGGGCTACTAGCATAAGGGGAGCCTACTTGAAGATAGAAAATTGAGAAATGGAGGCAATTAGCTACGATTCAATTTCTTGCATCTGCACAAGAAACTTATGCATCTACTCTTATTTGGCTATGATCTACCTAGCCAAGCACTCCTCTTCATATCTACACTATCCCATCACCTCTTGCTACCATGTATAATCTTGATGTGCAAGTTTTTTTTGTTGCCCACTATAGTCCTCTCTTTCAATCTCCATCAGTTATCTCTAAAAATCAAGTTGTATGTCATTGATCCTCTTTTGGGGCTAATTAGGAGGGCAATAATGCTAATTAGGAGTAAGGTATCCTTCTTTATGCTAGGTATAGGTGTGAACAAGCTTCTAAGAAGGTTGAACTAAGGTGGGAGGGAGGCAATTATTATGAAAATGAAATATCTTGTTGTGAAAAGGTTATTTGGGATAAAATCAACATCATTTTCAATCTAATATGGATGGTAGGAAGGTATAGAAAATGCATTTTGACAAGGATGAGGGGAAAATAAATATTTTTCATGATGGCTTGGCATATTAGAGCATTCAAATAAGAAACAATTAGGTCTATCTTTTTTATGATAAGCACATACCAGTTGAGTCACTAGGTGATTAGATTACTTCAAAAGAATGGAAAAGACCAAGAACATCACCTAAATCCTAATCTTTGATAATCTTTAAGTGCATGGACTATTTAAACTAGTAGATTTGATTTTTGCAGTTAGCATGGTATTGAAAGATTTTCCCTAAACGGCAAGATGCATTGAAGATCACATAAAACTCTACTAGATGAATTAAGGATCATCAAATTGGATCCCATCGGGTGTGCTATAAATTTTTATCACTTAAACCTTACACCCATTAAATTGGAATAATTGGTTCAATGAGATAATGGGAACATCCCCAAGTTTTTGAGACCCTTGAACTCCTTGGGATGAACCTCTAGAGTAGGTTCTATTCTATTTATTCTAATTACACCTAGTTTAAGACTAGCGTGCAGGGCTAAAGAGCAGAAAGGTAAAACTATTGCTAATATAAACCTAAAATTTTGAGGTAAAAGAGAGGGAAAAGGTAAGAGAGTGCTAAAATAAATAAAGGGTGATACACCAAGAATAGATTGAGCACCCCTACTACCTTAACAAGCACACTAAAAATTTTTGAGAATGAGACAATATCACATAGACTCTACCAAGGATACTCTAAATGCATAAGTATTTCATATGGAGGCATAAGAACATAGCCCAGCACTGAGAGGGACAAAGGTTATAGCTTATACAGACCCTAGTATACATATAATATGACCTACAATTCAGTTTCAAGTTCTTCACAGAGGTGTTAGGAATGGACAACAATGAGAGGGGTGAACATTACCCATAGATAAATATCAACAACATAAATAGCACACAGAATACAAGAATAATGAAGGGAAGTGAACTCTATTTTCATTAAAGTGCAATGTTCAACCAATAGAGGTGCTCATGGAGGGGAAAAAAAATTTAGCATTTCTATGCTCAAAAAGTCCTCCTTTACAATGATAAATTTGCCTGCTTATATAGGCAATTGGAGAGCTCATGGTCATTACTCGATCTCACCCACTATTGGGGAAGTTAAAATATTCAATAATGATTAGGGAAGTAATTGAGATACTTTTTAGAAGTGAAGGCATGTCTATTCATTAAATTTTTATAAGTGATGCCCGATGTTAGTAGTCATCTTTGCATTCAAATCCATAGACTTGTCAAATCAATACATCATTCTAGTTGCAACATTGACCAATTTTAATTATACACTTCTCCAATTTGAAATCAACATAACTGTAAATAGGAAGAAGTTAGATTTCCAACATAATAAATGGAATAAAAAATGGATCTATGGATCAAAATATATGGCTAAAAAACTAACACATAGTTACACAGTAACATCAACACCTTCAGAACATAGAAAAATGGAAAATTGCAAAGCAAGATATGAGTAAAACCCATCATATCTTATATTTTCAAAAATCTCTTGAAAATATTCTCAAAAATTTATTTTTAGTTTTTTGAATTGTTCAAGATAACCCCTATGACCTACCATCTAATTTTTTTCTGGTGAAAATTTGGTTGAGTGATAAATCTTCTTGGGAATGTCACATAGCACCATTATAAATTTTCACTAGAAACTCATGCAGTTATAAAACCAAGTACATTACCTTCTCATGAAATCAAGGTATAATCATACAAAATTTCATAGAATTTTTAATTTATTTTATCTTTCACAAATAGGATTCAAAAGTGCTCATTGGGTAGATTTAGCAATTGAAAGATGCAAAAAATGACTAAGTAAACATCAGCACAAAAGTTGATTTTCATAGCTACATATTTTACACACTATATATCATATGTGTGCACTATCTTTCCCATTGAATTATAATGACATTTATCTATCACCATCAAAATTTTGAACAATATTTTGCATCCTTTACCATTATGAAAATGAGCTTGAAATGTGTGCACTATCCAGATCTAAAAGCTGGAAACACAAAAAATTGACTAACTAAAAATTAATTCAGAAGCCAATTTTCATAGTTGTGCATTTAACGCATGGGAGAAAATTTCTACTCAATTTTTTACCTTCACATTTTCCTTACATTTGGATACCATCATGTTAAATTTTAAGGTGAATGGGCTTCATTTACTCTTGCATAATGGTGTTTGAAAAGTGTTGCACACACTAATTTAGCACCTAGAAACATAGAGATCTGTGCACTTGATAGTTTTCATGGCTGCATATATTTCAAGTGAAGAATAATTTTTTGTGAAATTTTTCACCATTGTATTCTTATAAAATTTTAATACCCTCATACAATTTTTGAATATAAATGAGCATGATTTATTCCCATGAAACTTATCCCAAAAAGCACTATGCATGTTGATTTTGCACAGAGAGTTCTACTTCTTTCACAAGGGATCAAGGTGACTTGAAGAGTCAATAAGGACACTACTATCAAAGTGTGTATATATATATATATATATATATATATATATAAAAATTGAAACTTATGTCCTATATATAATATAGTTCCTTTTATATAAATTCCACCTACACCTACTAGGGTTCATCATTACCTTGTATATTATCAACTGGGATTACACATAAATTTTGGATATTAGTCTTTTAATCGAAACCTAGGCCATCCAGCTTGGGCATGTCACCTTGAAAAATAGGTATTAATGGGCTCAATTGAATTCAATCTGACCTCAAAGACCTTTTTGTCAATGAGCACTACCTACATGTCCATATGCTATGAAGAGGACCTTATACTGACATAGATATCCTCCTTATGTGGGCTTATATGTGAACAGTTATGTAATAGGATATATGTGAGTACATGTAGTGATATATATTATAACTTGACAAATATTTATCATGTATTTTTCATTTAATGCTTTAGACCTATAATAAGAATTTTCATATGACTCATTTTCAAATAAAAAAGAATAGGGTAATAAAACGTAGTTGTTTAAATTTTTAAGTGAGCTTAATAGGTGTATGCTTTGGTAATTGTCAAATGTATAATGAGTGAGATTTATTTTGTATTTGTATCATACCTTTTTAAATAATCTTACAGGAGGGTTAATAAGACTAATATATCATCCCATACATGTCAAAAGAGTTACAAATTTGATATTTTGTAAGTTACAAACACTAGCATCAAATTTAGTACACTAGTGTCGATGGTAGTGTCTTTATCTAGATGGTAGAGTCCTAGAGGATAGAGATTTTTTGAATATTTATCACTAATAGTGTAAGATATATATCAATTTTTAAGCATATTATATGATGAAAGTGATCTAGGTAATCATAATGTTAGGTTTGAACTATAGGATAAGCATTTAGGTATAGGGAACTGGAAAACATAAGCCTTCAATAGCATAAAGGTCATGAACTAAAGGGTTACACCATGAGTGATATTTGTCAACTGTAAAAGACTAGTTTATCATGTAAATTTTATATTTAGCATATACATATCTAAATCATTCTATTATAGTGATCAATGAACAACATGAAGTAATTGTGACCACCCACAGAAATAATTAGTAGAAAACACAAATTAGAGTGAACCAATTATAATTTTATATTCTCTTTGCATTCTAACCTTTTAAATGGTTCCTTTTTGTGTTTCTCCAATATTCAATCTTAATAATTTTCAATATATTTAGGAAATGTTGGCAAACCTACAACACCATTCTTTTACATTATGTAAATGTTGAGGATGCCCAAATCTAGCCTACTAGAGAAGATTTTTTGGTACTCTTTCTTTAGTGATATGAGAAACATTCCTTGAAACTAAATGCTCACCCCTAATTTTTATTAATTTATCTTCCACATCTAGATATAACAACTCTATTATCACATTTTATTATAACCTTCACTTCTCCATAATCTAGTAGAATGGAATGGTTTTGTTGTCAAATAAGCACTATAGATAATAAGTTAATTTCAACAGAGGAAGGTATAGTACATTATAGAGAATGAAATATAAAATCCCTATTGACTTGAGTTGAATCAAACCTTTGCCTTAAGGTTTCATACTTGTTTTATTCACCAAATATATTGGATTATAAATTTCTTCATGAAATTCCTCAAAAAATCACTTTAAAAAATTCATATCTTGTGTGCCACCAATTTTTAGGACCCAAAAATTATCCCAAGATGAACTCATCGATGAATTATTTTCTTCATCTGAGATGGAAAGCACACATTCACTTGAAAATTAAGCTAAACACGATTATAAATATTTATTATTTTTGTGTCTTGTTTATTTATATAGGCTTCAATATTTTCCCATGATGTTTTGCAATCATGGGTCTCTTGACTCCCTTTTCTTTCATGACATTGGAAAAACAAGTGTTTTTTGTCATTTTTCTTCCCCTAATACTGACCATTATTTTAGCCATATTTCTAACCTTGCCCTTAATTTTTCCCTTTTCCTTTATCATTTCAAGTATTATTGGAATAATTTCCATTTTGATTAACATAAAAAATATTTTCTCCCATGGACTTAGTCTTTCTTCTAAAGATTTTTTCTCTTTTAACCATCTTCTCAACCAATTGATCAAAAGTGAGAGTCTTCAATAGATTGCTTACTTGAAAAGACTCTAAGTAGGTTTAATATGTAGGGAGAAGATATTTTATGAAGGTGGTCATGTATACATAAATCTTTACACTGCCAACATCAACATCATGTTTGATAGCATGGATTTATAAATCCAAATTCATGACATCATAATTTTTCAATTCAAGATTGAACGATTTCCACTGTAATTGTATGAACTCTGATTATGAAAGAGAATCATATAAGTTCATCAATTTGAATAGTAATTCCTAAGGAGTGTTTCACCATTATGTTTGATGAAAAACATCACCATCAACTAAGGCCCTCATCAAAACCAATGCTTTTGAATCATTGTGTTTCTAAAATGGTAATTCATTTTATTCCTTTGGTTTAGCTAGTTATGCATCCATGTCATAGATGTCAAACCATAAGTCATTGAACATGAGAGTGTTCTCCACCTATCTTGACCATTATGACCAGGTTTCCTTCCCTATTCTAACTTGTTTCACTATCCATATATATTAATGTCATATTCTAGAAAATTAACATATCCATGTAGCATAATGTAATATATGAGTAATTAACAAAACACTTGTAAGACATGTAGATTGACATGGTACAATAATCATAAAAAGATATAATATATTATTTATGTAACCTATAAATTAGTGTTTAACCCTATGTTTTTGGATTAGGATCCTATGGGGTTAGGGTTAAGAATTACAAATGAATAATCATAAGGGTGATCAATATATTTATAACAGACTAATTAATTTTAAAACTTAGATAAAACATATATTGAATTTATTATATAGAGATGTGTTAAAGATAAAAATTACAATAGTGATAAATATTGCAATGATAATAAAAATAAGGTACTTAATTAGTTTTGATGCTAAAACAAATCTAGATATGGAATAGGTAGAAAGTAGATTAGATCTAGATTCTATATCAATCACCTAATTCTAGAGATTATACCTCTATATCCATAGACACTTGCATGGACCTTGGACAGTTGCATCAACACTTCTATATAGCATAGGTTCAATTATCCTATATGGAATACCTACTAGATTTGGATGCAATCACGTATAATATTTTGGGTTTTATGTCACCTTCACTTTGGTGTACTCAAATTTGGATCATGGGATGTCACTCCTTATCAAATAACAAAACCATAGTTCATCTTCATAGTGGTTGTGGAGAAAATGGGTTAGTGGGTACACAATTTCAAGCTATCCAAAGACTACTCTCACAATGAGCATTGCTTACATAACCAATACTTTAAAGATGACCTCAAACTTATGTAGTTCTCCCTTATATGTTGACTTATGTGTGTATCATGTAATGTGTGGTAAATAACTACTTAGAATGATCTAGCTTATAACTTGGAAAATGTGGCTCATGGGGTGCTCCTTTAGTACTTTAGACCTATAGAATAATATAGAAATAAGATAAAATAAGGAAGCTTTACTCACTTGAGTGATTGATTAAATTCCTTTGGTAAGTTTCCTTGTGAGTAGATAAGAATTTTATAGGTTTGTGCTAGGTTTATGCTAGATGAGGAATGAATGAGGATTGATCTTGTATTTATACCAATCCCTTTAGAGAATATCTCACACTAAAGCACTTAGGCCAACCATAATAATATGTTTCATTTGTAAATTGGATGACTTTAGGGAATTGGACACTTGCATTAATGTGGGCATCTGATTAGGACATAGTTATCTAGGTAGTTAGAAAATAGGTGCAGGTCTAGAACTTTCAAAGATAGATAAGTAGGTTTATAATATTATGAGCATGATATAAGGTTTGAATCATTAGAATAACATTGGTTAAACTAAGAGATAAGCAATTTGGTACATAAACGTAGTGCATGCAAGCCTTTTATCATCAATAAAGGTCTAGATTATATGTCATTATATCAGTCATTATATGTAAAGGTCTAGATTATATGTATTTTCCAAGTGTACAAGACTGATGTAATGCCCATTTTAAAAATAATAATAATGACACAACCACTTCATAAACAACCAATCAACACAAGAATGGATTCAAATCAATTAAAACACATAATTTTAATCCACGTAACTTCTATTATCCCATAATGGTGCCAAATAATAAATAATAGGTCAACATCTATATTCATTTGGCCCAACACTCAATAATTCATTCATGACCTCATGTTAAGATTCATTGTGCCATTACACCAAGATAGAGTCAAAATTAACCTCGTCTAATACCAATTTCAAGCTACATAGGACCACTTTGATGAGTTCCCTTGCCATGATAGCTTCCCTTCATGATCCTAAGGCCACTCTTACCACTTATCACTTCCTAAGAAACTTTTTGAAAATCTCTATGTGGTGATAATTCATTAACCCGTTGCCATGTCACTCTGTAGGGCTAGCATGGCTTCCCCAGGGTTGTAAAGCAATGAGATTATACCATATGGTAGCATCCCATTATCCTACTTGGAATCTTTGCATATTCCATGGATATATATAATATGGGTCACCAAGATGATGCCATGTGGCAACATCCCATGATCATGCTTGCTCAGAGGCTTCACATGATGCATAGACATCTCCAAGATATCAAGTCACCAAGATGATGCCACAGGTCAACATCCTATGAGCCCACTTATCTTGAGGCTTGCACACTATATGATCATCTCTATTATATCTATTCACTAAGATAATGCTTGGTGGAAACATCTCGTAAGCCCACTTTACCTATAACAACCCCACATAGGTCATGTTGACACCACTCCCAGGTTAGTGGGATGATGATATGTGGTGCTCTCTGACCAACTCATAAAAAGTTTCAAAATCAACTAAGGCATAAAATCTAGGAAAAATCTAAGGAGTTAAACAACTACGGTAAAAACAATGCTCGACTAAGCTAAAATCTACAAATAGTTAGAAGTGACAAAGGCCAATAAAGGTCGAAGGAACCCAAAACCTACATAGAAAAATTTGGCAAGGCTAAAATTAAATGAATAAAGTGAAGCATAAAAAACATCTAAGGATAAATATGAAGTAAATCAACCAAAAAAACATGACTAAGTAAATAAGGATGAAATAAATAGATGTTGAGTCATAAACAATCTCTCGACACTAAACTAATATTCTCATTGGTTTAGTCTAATATATGAAAAACACCAGGCAAGCTCAACCTAAAAGCTAACTCATCTATTCATTAGAATTTAAATCTTCTATCATTATTAAGGGTACCTCATCCATTAAATCAAAGATAAGAAGCTTAAGCTAAGGATTTACTAAGGTTTAAAGATACATATTCTAAGATTGGCCTACCAAAACCTTGACAAACAATAATTAATCTTTACAAAGGTCTCTATAGTTGCACCCATTTGGTTGCCTTATATTATTAATATTTTATCCCAAGATCCATGCTTTGTTATTTATTTTTATTTTATTATAACTATGAAAGGGATGCCTTGGTAAAACATAAAGGTTTAATTTCTTCTTAAGAATATAATGGAAGACCTAAATTCTAACAGAGTTATTCTCTTAATATGAAATGGTTTTGATAGGGTAAGGTTTATAGTAGTTTACTTATTCCTCTACTAATTTTCAAGAAAATTTTCCACAAGACATAACCTAAAACTATAATAATATCAATCCTCATACTATTAAGACTTATTATATTATTATTCTCAATAATAAACACTCAACCATTTATTTGAGTTCCACTCATTTATGGATAACCTTAGTTTGCAATGTCAATTCTAACATAATACATGAGGAGGCACAAAGATCATTTTTTAGGCTGAATGTCAAGAAGTTTTAACCAAGTATAACATATTTGTCAATTTATTAAAAGAGTCATATAGGCTTAAGAGTTACTCCTTACTTGACATATTCCCTCCTAGGAGATATGTATACAATCAAGGCCTATTGATGTCCTCAATAGCACTCTTTCTAAGAGATGTTAAAGATTTTATATTTCTTAGATTGAACATTAGCAAGGTTTAGCCCACCAAATTTATACTAGTTGAGTATAAGCCATATCATGAATGGGTTTACATAACCAGATTCATACAAGCAGAACACAAGTTATTTTTATTTTCAAAAGGCATAGGCAGACTACATACTTGCCTTTATACTTAATAGATCCTTTATATAAAGGTCATTAAAAAGTAACATCATTACAAGAATCTCAAAATGTAATTCACAATCATTCAAAGGATATTCAACATATTGACATTGATATGCTTATATATTAAGGCCATTAACTTGCCCAAGCTCAGTCATGAATGTACAAGCCTCCACATGAATTCCATTTTTAATAAGGATCCATCATAAGGAGGTCTATTAATCATATTTAATAAGAAGACTATAAAATAGTTTTCTATAGTAATATCCATAAAATTTAGTTGGTAAACGTTATAATAATAGTGGCTAAGACTCAGACCATAAATAATCATTAATATAATAAATTTAGCTAAGAGTAATTAATCTTTGGCTTCTAACTAGTTATAAAAGGTAGCAAAACATGAGTAGACTATAGTTGAAGATGAGATCCTCTCTAATTTAAGTGCAACTGTGGCCAATAGAAGGTGGGATCACCTCCCAACCTTTTTCCATCATCAAGTAACTACTCTAGGCACCCTCGAGCAGGACTCCCAGATCTAGGCATGTTCACATCATGATACAAGGTAAGTAAAGGCAAAAATTAGTCAATATATATTGGGGATAAGGAAATAGCTACTCACAAGGTGACAATCCAAGCATCTCTTATTCAAGAGGTTACCAACCTCAAATCTATTTTTAACAAGTATAAAACACAAAAAGAGAGAACACAAGGATCACACAAATAAAACTCATCAAGCTCTCAACCACTAAGATATATTTTATAAGTAGTCATGAGAGGTTTAGGCAACTTACCATCATGTCCAACATGAGAAACCTAACCCTTCCTACATCATGAAGAATGTAACCTTTCAAGGTATCAAAAGTCTTACACAATAATCCTTACTATCAGAGTAAGCATAAATATTAATGGTTAGAACTACCTAGAGGAATATCTCAACTCTGAACTCCTACATAAGGGGTAAACAAACTATGGGGTGACCCAAACACAACCATAAGAAAATAATCAAATATAAGAACTAATCCAAGAGGCCTTAGTCCTCTCGTACATGATAACTCAATCAAGATTCACACAAAATTAATTTAGTCAAACATAACAATAGTTAAGTCAACAAGAAACCAACCAATGATCTAGGCCCTCCCATGGGTCTATTTTGAAGCTTTTTTACCAACCAAGGCTCTCCCTCTCTAAGTTATTTCCTTGTTTCCCTTCCTCTTCCTTTGTTACTAGGATGGCCCGAAAATGCCACAAGTCCTAGACCCTTTTATTATAGATTCACCCTCCTCAAATAGGCATTCTCTCCTTCTTACAAACTAATAAGAACATGACAAGTATTTATTATTTTCTTGGATTGACCAACCACTTCTATTGGCCAACCCATGCCTTCATAAATTGATGATCTTTATTCAGTCCATAATGGTGCATGGAAACTTATGCAGAATCCTATGATTGATTCTAAAATCAACCCAATGATTCTCAATGGTTTAAAGCAATGGCCAATTAATGGATGGGTGCTACCACTATATAATGTAAACATTGGTCTACTTCATCTCATTCATTTAAGACAACCAATCTAAGGTGGTTTGACCAACTCAACATGAATTTCAATCTAATAAGCATGTAAATACCAATTAAAGGGCCAAATAGCACACAAGGCATCCAACTAGGATATGGTAAGGTTTTAAGATAGGCTATGGACTAGTGGTAGGATTACACATTATGTGATAATGTTTGGTGTAGTCCTTATTCCTTCATTCATAATGACCTATTCCTGCACGCTTATTAAACCCATGAAATCATGTATACTAATAACTAAAGCCTTCAATCCTAGCATGCTATATCATTTACTTAAACCAATATAATTAGTTTTCCAAGTAATTCATAAGGTCATGAAGTTATATTCTTATAGCACCTAATGCATGTATAGTTTCAATTACAACCTAAGGTAATAATTTAAGCATTGATAAACTAACAATTACCATGTTCATAATCCTCTTACCTTCATATTCAACACCACCAAGGGAGTGTAACCATCGATTTAGCATAGTCACATTGTTTTCTCATGAGGGGCCTTACATTCTCCCCCTTAAAGGGGCATCATCCTTGATGTAGGGTTACTTTTTTAATCCAAAAAGGATTTTAAATCCACTTGACTACTATAATATCATCTTGAATTACTTGTGTGACACCCTAGGTTGGCACCCAATGTGTACATTTTATTTCATCACTAAAGTACATTTTCAAATGTGGAGGCCAACTACTAGATAAAACCAATCATACTATTCCTCTTGTGCTTCCAACAACCCTTGAGTTTATTCATTTATCATTTGTAAGGCTCTTTAAGAACATATGAGGGTTTGACCCATGTGAATATAATATTTTGAGTAATATTTTGATTTTCAAGGTTTATATAACCCCAGATCATCAATCTTTTCATAAATATTTTCTTATTGGCTTTACAATAGTGTGATGTAATCACTTCAAACTTGCAGTATAAGTCATGAATTCCATTTTTAGGATGCATGCATTTATTCCATTTGCTAATAGTTTCCATTTCCCACACTTTTCTTGTAAGACAATTATTGGTATTTTATCACAATGAGTCTCCCTAAGTCCAACTCATATGGATGCCTCAATATTTTATCATGGTGACTTAAATTTTCTTTCAAAAAAATTATCTCTAAAATATACATTAATAATGGTCCAATTTTAGACCCAAGTCTTGCTTCATTCAATGCTACACTACCATGTAATACTTCACTGGTTGTATTTGATGATGGTGAATCATGCTAAAGGCAACTAATTATTCTGAATTATTTTGATTAATAAGATGTTGGATGAATTGTGAATAATTCTAAAAGAGGTAATTCACTTTGTTGTAGATCATACTATAAAACACATCTATCTCAATTCATTTAGACCTAATTTTTTTTTGTTATAGGCATGAGAGTTCAAGCACTCCTTGAATATGTTCTCCTTAGATAAGAATGATTGTTTCTAAGCATAACAAAACCATCCTACTAAAATTAGGTATCCATAGATGGTCATATCATTCAGAGTGAAGTTTAACCATACTGAGTTCACATTTGTATCATTACAATCATATGGGCAATGTTGAGTTATCATTTATTATGTTATCTGAAACACCAAGGTCCTTTAAAATAAGTAGAACATGGGGAAATACCTCCCATCACATCACTTATGCTAAATAAGAACATAAACATGGGTTTTCCTCCCTTTTCAATATACCATGCCATTCATGGAAGGTTTTAAGCAACCTATTGCCATGTTATTTCATTACATAGGCTCCTAAAACATTGGTTCATTAGCTAAGAGAATAATATGCCAATCCATATGTATGAAATTATTGGGATCTCAACCTACTAGCCAAGATATCATGTGCAACTCAATATGTAGGAGGCTCATAAGACATCAATCCACCAACCAAGAGAATTAAGTGTAAATCAATGTATATGTGGCCCTCAGTACATTGGTCTACCAGCCAATAGAATTATGTGCAAATCATTATATGTGTGGCCCTTAGAACATTGATATAATAGCCAAGATAGTCAATACACAGATGGCCCCAGGCATGTCAAGGCACAGAGTGTAAGAGATAGTTAATGTAAAGATGAACCTAGGCATGTCAAGGCATAGAGAGTGAGAGACAGTTGATGCACAAATAACCCCAAGCATGTCAAGGGGGAGAGACTAAGAGATAATCGATGCATATACAACCTCATGCATGTTAATGCATAGAGTGTAAAACATAGTCATTGTACAGATAGCCCTAGGCATGTCAAGGCATAAAAATTAAGAAATATTTGATGTGTAGACATCCCTAGGCATGTCAAGGCATAGAGTGTAAGAGATAATTGATGTGTAGATGGCCCCCCAAGGCATGTCAAGGCATAGAGTGTAATAAATTATTTAATGAGATATATTCCAAACTACTTATTTTCCCCTATACTCACCCTAAGTGATAAATATGTACATACTAACACATGAACCAGCATGACCAATCATCATAATAACTTGAAGAAACATCAGCTAATCATGTAAGTTAAAAATCAATAAAATGAGACCAATTAGTCTCAATAATGAAATGAAATTAAAAATAAAATTCATCAATGAATTCCATGATCAACCTTTAGCTCAGAACATTTTAATTCAAGAAGAAAACAATATTGGTTTCCAAGCAACTTAAATAAAAGCTCAAACAAATTAAAATAAGTTCATTAAGCATATTTATCAAAAATTAGATCATAGTATGATCACTATGTGGCTCTATGAACCACTCATAGGGAGAAGGAATAAGGTAAGAGGGTGTCAATGATATTCTATCCATTTAGAGAATCAAACTACCTCACAACATAGGGGATATGTTCCACCAACCATTACTAACAAAATTTCTTATGGAGCCAATTACCACTTTATCATGTTAAATTCATTATTGTTTGATAATGATTAATAATATGTAGGAGGGTGGTACACCACTGCCACTACATAAAATGATACTACCAGTTTTAGGAATAACATGTAGGGGGACTCTATACCACTTCCACTACACAAAATGATATAGTCAAGTCGCTAGTACCTAATGCCTCTTTAGATGACATACTTATAGTTAGTTTTTATTCACCACCTACCTAGGTGTGATTTGGAATTAAAATCAAGCCTTACCTAATTTAACATGAGGATTTATATACAATGACACCTATAACTTAGTCACACATGTATGTGTAGACATAATGTTTATGGAAAGAGAAATGCAGGGCTATCATTTTAGGAGAAGGGCACCTCCATGGTCACCACTTCTTATTCCTGTTGACACACATGGTTTTGCAAGTGCCCAAGGCAGCTAGCAGTTCTAGCTATCAACTTGACAAGTTCTCATTATGATAAAATTTAGTAATATCATATGTATTCATATGATTTTACTGCCACATAACTTCATAGTAATTCAACATGATTATCAACTCTTTTAGGCTCTCAATCATTATTATAAGTGTAGATTTATCTATTGATTGATTTATCATCATAATATCAAGAATGTGTAAGTTTGCCTCAATCCATTCCATATGCTTCATAGTCTAAGAATATACCCTCATAACCATTTGACATGCACCCATAAATAGCATCATAATTTAGGCTATGTTCATATATTCACAACAAGGCAATTAGCAGCCTAAAGTTATTCAAATTTAACATGATTTTTTTTTAAAGAATAATTATGCGATGACATACCAACTCTAGTTGGTTATAATAATATTCATCTTACCTTTTAATTCTAAATTCAAGATTACCAATCAACTAGTTATCATAAATTAATATTATATTTATTCACAAAGCAAGCTATAACCTTAATATCATCATGATTCCTTAAACAATTCTGATGTTCTAATCAGCAATAATCACTTCTTATAGTCAAGTCATATGCAACAATGTATCTAGGGAGTTGACATTTTCACAAGAGATTTCATTAAAACCATTTCATAATTATCAGTGTAATTAACAACATCAAATCAATATTCCAAGCATTACAAGCCAACTTCATTCAGATTCATAGTCCTCTAACATGGTAGCATCATAAAAGAAGCACATTTATCCAGCCAATTATTATATTAGGTAAACAACATGTGCATTCACATATTTGTATATATCTATATACCTACCAACTGGTGTTTCTTATTAAAAATACCTACTATCATTTAGAATATCATATTATATCCTAGGAATTTCATGTTTTATCATAAAAATCAAAACAAGTATAATAGGGATTAAAACAAAATTGGTTCTCACAACTAGTCTATATCAGGACATGAGTATCCCTTGATAAAATATTCTTAGGATAATTACATTCATAATGATCCACAATTTCATAGTTGAATCAAGCACCCCTAATAGCGTCTTTTTTAGATTGCATTTGTCGATCCTTACTTGGTCCTGAGTCCACATTTTTCATAAGTGGATATTATGTCTAAGCACAATGCCTCTTATAGTATTTTTGAAGGTAGTTCCTACTTCTGCTCCTATAATGAGATTTAGAATATTGTCCAACCTATCTATTCCCTTAATAGGTTGAAGATACTCATTTCTATAACATATAAATTTGAGTCAATAATTCCTTTAGCACTATCATCACACACTATATGGTCTCATGAATTTAATCATGGATTTCCATTGGTTGCATAATTTAGGGATCCTAGTGACACCTAATTGAAGATTTTTCCATTCCTTCCTTTTGTGACATCTTGTCTACAAAAATTAATTTTATTAAAGTCAACAAGTAACATGCATCATATTTAATTTACACAAATCAATATTAACTAGAGTTAGAAAGGCAATGAACTCCTATAAATCATCCCCAAAGCTTCCAGAGTTTAACCTAGAATCTGATAGCAAAATGTAATGCTAATTTTTTAAAAAAATAAACATGACACAACCATATCATAAATAATGAACCAATACAATAATGGATTCAAATAATTCAAAACACATAATTATAATCCCTACAACTACCATTATTCATAAGTGGTGCTAACTACTAAATAATAGGTCAACAACTCTATTAATTCAACCCAGCACTCAAGGATTTGTTCATGAGCTCATGTCAAGAGTCACTATGTCATCATGCTAATATAACCATCAAAATTAACCATGTATACTACCAATGAAATTGGACTCGACATGGCCACTTCAGTGAGTTCCCTTGCCATGCTAGCTTCCCTTCAAGATCTTGGGACCACTCTTGCCCCTTCTCACTTCCTAGGTAACTTTTTAAAAATATTATTATGGTGATAATTTGCTAATGTGCTACCTTACCATTATACAAGGCTAACATATCTTATTTATGGCTATAGAGTAGTAAGATTATACCATGTAATAGCATCCCAATTGCCCACTTACCTAAAGGCTTCTCATGCTCTATGAACATCTTTTGGATAGTGGGTCACTGAGATGATGCCACGTACTAACATCTCATGAGCCCACTTTATTAGAGGCTTAATATGTTGCATGGACATATTTAGCATAGTGGGTCACTAGGATGATGCCACATGGTAACATCCCACAAACCCACTTGATCTAAGGCTTGCACATTATATGATCATCTCTAAGATATCAAGTCATCCAAATAATGCCATGTGGCAACATCCTATAAGCTAATTTGCCTGATAGTGACCACATAATAGGCCATACTGATAACACTCCCAGGTGAGTAGGATGATGATACGTGGCACCCTCTGACCAAATCACAAAAAAATTAAAAATTGACTAATGTTTAAAATCTAAGAGAAAGCCAAGGCATTAAATGGCTAAGGCAAAAATAATATGTGACTAAGCTAAAATTTATGAACAATTAGAAGTTACTAAGGTTGAAGGAGCCAAAAACCTATGCAGAATAATTCATCACGGCTAAAATCAAATGATTTAATCAAAGCATGGCAAAATCTAAGGCCAAATATGAATATGATCAACCATTAAAGCAATATTGAGTCTAAAATGGTGAAACAAATAGACATCGATGCTTAAACAAACTCTCAACACTAAACTAATATTCTCATTGGTTTATTTGAATATTTGAAAACACCAGGCAAGTTCAACATAAAATCCAACTCAGATATTCATTAGAATTTAAATCTACTAGCATTATTAAGGAGACCCCATCCATTAAATCAAAGACAAGAAACTTAAGGTAAGGATTTACTAAGGTTTAAAGATACATATTCTAGGATTGACCTATCAAAACCTTGATAATCAATAATTAATCAATGCAAGGGTCTCTATGGTTACACCCATCTAGTTGCATTATATTTTCAATATTTTATCCCAAGAGCCATGCTATATTATTTCTTCTTCTTTTATTAGAACTCTATAAGGGATACCTCAATCAAACCTAGAGGTTTCATTCCTTATTAAGAATATAATGGAAGAGATAAATTTTAATAGAGTTATTCTCTCAATATATAATGGCTCTAATAGGGGAAGGTTTACAACTATTTAATTATTCCTCTTCTAAGTTTCAGGAAATTATTCCACAAGACATAATCTCAAACCATAATAATATCAATGCTCAGACTATTAATTCTTATTATATTATTATTCTCAATAATAATCACTTGGCCATTTATTTGAGTTTCACTTATTTATAGATAAGCTTCATCCTTAGTGTCAATTCTAGCAGAATACATGAGGAGGCACAAAGCTCATTTCTTAGGTTGAATGTAAAGAAGTTTTGACCAAGTATAAAATATTCATCAATTTATTAAAATATCAGTATAGGATTAAGACTTGATCCTTACTTAGCAGATTCCCTCTCGAGAGATCTACAATCAAGTCTTATCGAGGTCCTCAATGACACTCTTTCTAGGAGTTGTTAAAGATTTTATCTTAATTATATTGAACCTTAGCAAGGGTTACACCACCAAATCTATACTAGTTGAGCATAATCCATATCATGAATGGGTTTACATAACCAAATTCATATGAGTAGAACACAAGTTCTTTTTAGTACCAACGGTATAAGCATACTACTTACTTGCCTTTATACTTAATAGATCATTTATTTAAAGGTCATTAAAAAGTAACATCATTATAATAAGCTCAAAATGTAATGTAAAAGAATTAAAAGGATATTCAACATAATAACATTTCTATGCTTATACATTAAGGCCATTAACTTGGCCAAACTCAGTCATAAATGTATAAGCCTCCACATGGATTTCATTTTCAATAAGGATCCATCACAAGGAGGTCTATCAAGCCTATATAATAAGTAGACTATAAAAAAATTCTCTACAATAATAACTAGAATTTTTAGCTAGTAAACTTTATGATAATAGTAGCTCATACTCGAAACATAATCAATCATTAATATATAAATATAATAAGTTTAGCTAAGAATAATTAATGCTTGGGTTCTACCTAGTTATATAAGGGATCAAAACATGAGTAGATTATAGCTAAATATGAGTTCCTCTTCACTTTAAGTGCAACTTTGGCCAATATAAGGTGGGCTCACCTCCCAACCTTTTGCCATCATCAATCAACTACTTTAGGTACCCTTGAGTAGGACTCCTCGATTAGGCATGTTCACATCATGGTGCAAGGTAAGTAAAGGTAAAAATTAGTCAATGTGTCTTGGGGTCAAGGAGATAGCTACTCATAAGGTGATAATCTAAGCATCTCTTAGTCAAGAGTTTACCAACCTTGAATCTATTTTTAATAAGTATGAAACACAAAAAGAGAGAACACAAGGATCACAAAGATAGAACCCATAAATCATACATCCACTAAGATATATTCTATAAGCAGTCTTGAGAGAGCTTAGGAAACCTACCATCATGTCCAACATGAGAAACCCAACCCTTCCTCCATCATGAAGAATGTAACCTTTCAAGGCATCAAAATTCTTGAATGACAATCCTTAATATTAGAGTAAGTAAAATTACTAATGGTTAGAACTACCAAGAGGAATATCTCAACTCTGAACTCCCATATAAGAAGTAAACAAAATATGGGGTGACCCAAACACAACCATAAGAAAATAAGCAAAGGGAAGAAGTAATACAAGTGGCCTTACTCCTCTCAAACATGATAACCCAGTCAATAATCACACAAAATTCATTTAGTCAAACATCAAGATAGTTAAGTGAATATGAAACCTACCAAATGATCCAAGCCCTCCCATGAATATATATGTTCTAAAGTTTTTTTACTAGGAAAGCCTCTCCCTCTCTAGGCTCTTTTCTTATTTCCCTTCCTCCTCCTTCATTACCAGGATGGTGCAAAAATGCCACAAGTCTCAAACCCTTTTCTCAAAGATTTGCCCCCTCAAAGAGGCATTCTCTCCTTCTTACAACCTAATCAAAATGTGACAAGTGTTTATTCTTTCCTTAGATCAACCAATCACTTCTTCTATCCAACCCATGCCTTCATAAATGGATGATCTTTTTTCATTACATAATGGCACATGGTGGCTTATGTCGAGTCCTATAGTTGATTCTAAGATCAACCCAATGATTCTCATTGGTTTAAAGTAACAACCAGTTAATTGATGGGCCTGCAAGTTACCACTAAATAATGTGACATTGGTTTACTTCATCTCATGAATTTAAGATGACTAGCCAATTGAAAGGGCCAAATGGCACACAAGGCATCCAACTAGGATTGGGCAAGGTTTAAGACAAGTTATGGGCTAGAGGTAGTATTACATATGATGTGATAATGCTTGACATATTCCTTATTCCTTCATTGATAATGACCTATTCTTACACACTTATTACACCCATAAAATTTGTCTATCCTAATAATTGAATCCTAAAATCTTAACATGTTAGATCATTTACTTAAACTAATGTAATTAGCTTACGAATAAATTCATAAGGTCATGAAGTGATATTCTTATAGCACCTAATGCATGTATAATTTTAATTGTAGCCTAAGGTAATAATTTAAACATTTTTAAACCAACATTTACCATGTGCATAATCCTCTTACCTTCATATTCAACACCACCAAGGGATTATACCATCATTTTAACATAGTCACATTATTTTCTCATGAGGGGACTTACAACTAAGGTGCTTAATTAAATTGCTAATTTAAAGGAAAATAAATGTGTATCTAGTTATGTATAACACACCTTTCCTTTGTTTGATTCAAAATTGAGTGATTTTTTGGTAACTAACCTACAACCAAGAACATGTTATAGTATGTAATCACTGTATATAATCAAAAGTTTAAATCATTTGAAATGTTTGAAATTAAAAGAAAGCAAGGTTTAAGAGTACGTGTGTATTGATGTAACCACCTTTCCTTTTGGCAATTTTATTTGAAATGATGTATCACTATAAATCATTAAAGTTATGATTAGGATAAATATGAATTTGGAAATTTCATATATCTAGATAGATAGAGAGTGATTAGAGGACACATGCCCCCAACTTTGGAGAAAAGGTGAGTTGTTACCCGATAGTTGAGATTAGCTCAATCATGCAACCCAATCATACTTATAAAATAGTGAGTATGAGTGAACTAATTTAACTCAAACTATAAATATAGTGTGGTTAGATGATGTAAACAATTTCAACTTATAAACTTAGTAAGCTTGAGTGATTTAATTACCTCAACAATACCAAAAACAAACCAACTATTATAGTAGATTGACTCAATGCAGTCCATAAAAGTCAAACCTAGTGGGTGATGATAGTCCATAAAAGTGTTTAAAATATAAAATTGATTTTATTTTTAAATATTAGGTGCACATTACATATCATATGCACCTTAGATATGTCTCATGTTGAAATTGTGTATAATAATGGTTCCAATGTGTAGAATTCTTGCATAAATGTGTATCTGAATCAAATAATTGTGAATTTGGCCAATATGGAATTTGAAAAAGTGTGGATGGCATGCTTATCATAAAATTCCCCCACTATATATGGATAAATATAAAAATTTATATAAGTTACAATGTGGAGAATATGTTTCCAAAACATGCCCCCACTAAATCTAAAACTGTGAAAAATTTGGAGAACATGTTTTCAAAACATTCCCCCACTATAATCTGAATATGTGAAGCAATGTTGAATTCATGCCTATATGGAATTTCCTCACTAATAATCCCCCCTTTTTTAGGTGAGGAAAAGTATCAATTGGTAGTTACCTTACCTCAAAAGGGTAAGATAACCATGTAAATTGTGAATGTAGCATGTAGCATATAGGAGAAACATGTCTAGGTAGATATATCATTAAAGCACAAAGAATGTGATCACACCAAGTCCTGATATGCATGATGTAAATCATGTAAATGTATAGAGAGTAACAATATAAGTTCAACAAGCAACCAAGCGCACACACAAGAGCACTCCAAGGCTAGTCAAAAGATAATGGTCCAAAGAGACCTCAAGTAAGGGGCATGTTTAAATGTTTCACAATCAAAGGGATATGACTTAATAAAATGTACACAAAATCAAAAATTACATATTCAAATATCCACATAAAAAAAAATAATGACATATTCAAATGTTGAATAGGCAAACAAAGACATGGGGGCCATAAACATTAGAGCATATTCAAATGCTCAAACAATCAAGACAATATCAAGGCAAGGCAAGACACTCAATTAAGTGCATGAATGAAATCATAATAAGCCAACATAAACATAAGATACTATCCCATCAATCATATGTGTTAGCAAAAAATGTTAAGTACATAGCATATCAAGTACACTATGAAAGATATAAATATGGATAAAGGCATGTGTAAGTACATAATTTCAAACTTGATAATATAAAATGACCATAGAATGATATAACATGGATGTATCATGATTAAAGAAGTGAATGTCCCTAATGTCCACATGACATGAGTAGAGGTAAGGCCCAACATCTAAAAGTGCATAGATCATGTATCTATGTATGTCTATATCACACTTAAAAGATGCAAGAAACACATGTATATAGAAATAAATGATGTGTTATCTATTAACATGGAACTAACAACATATATGCCAAGGAGTTAATAAAACATGTAAATGCTGGAATTATTTTTAGATTTTTAGAATTTGTAAAAAAAAATGAGTATTTTTAGAATATGTCAAAGAAAAAACTATCCTATGATCTCATATAATGGATGCTCATAAGTATTTCCCCACTAAAAACCTGATGCAATAAATTGGTGGTACTTCTAAAGAGCATGTATAGGTGTAATATATGTCACTATAATATCTATGATGCTATGTGTATGTATAATAGGACTCTATGGTCATCATCAAATAGTAGGAGTAGGGGTTTGTGGAACCCATCATTGAATTATCTATAGTTTATTTGGAACAATAGTAATAAGAACATGTAGGTGATCTAGATATATGAATATGGTGTGTAGCAGATGAAGATTTTTTTAAACCCACTATGGATCTCTAATGCAATGGTCTCTCAAGTATTGGTTTACTGGTAAATAGAATTGCTTGTTGCTTACCCTTTTGTGAAATATTAACCTTATGACATTTGATAATTAAATGTCTGAGTATAAATTTCTCTTGCTCGAGAGGATGTTCATATGGAACTTTGGAAACTGTAGTTACTTGATTAGCATGAATGTATTTAACATACTCATGCACTATATAAGGTACTACTTGAAGTTTATGTATACACGGTCATCCCATAACATATAAAAGACACCCATGGAAGGTATAGCTAAGAATTTAGTAATCACATGTATAGGACCTAGCTGTAAAGGTAACTTAATCTCACTAAGAACTTGTTGTGAGGTCCCATCAAATCCTCTAACTGATATGGTCAAAGGGTGTAAATCATGATTTATATAACCCAAATTCATAATTAATATCATAATACAAATGTTCTCACTTGCACCATTATCAATCATAACAATGTGTATAATTCGATGATCAATATATGCTTGAATGAATAAGGAATGAAGATCTGAGTCATCATCCCTAATATCATTATCATCAAAAGTAATAAAAGGTCTCTAAACCATAGGAGGTATATGCCATGTATAAGTAACAATAATCCCATCCAATGGGTGTTCATAATGAGATGGGTAAGGGCGTGAATTATATGTCATTTACACTTTTAGATCTTAATGATCTTTCAAAGGATTGTTAATTATTTTCTATTTATGGTGATCAATAGGTTGTGAACCTAATTCCTTTGGAGGATAATAAAATTTAATCTTTTGGTCATCGATGAGGTCTCATATATTATACTTCAAGGTAAAACATTTATTCATAAAATATCAAAAGCATTGGTAATAGTCACAATAAGCATTCACATCATATCCTTTAGGTAGAGATCTACTCATATTAACCTCTAAAGGAGAAAGGAGAGATAAAAGATGACACTCTATAATAATGAGTGTAATGAAGAGAGAGACTCATGTAAGAATTAAAATTATCTCCATAGTGCATCAGATAACACAAGCTAATTAGGTTATTGGGACACTACATTATTATGGTGGTTGTTTACTTTTTAGGCTTAGGACATTTGACCTTATAACTTAGTTTTATAGTAAACTTGGTAATGGATGTATATTTAGTCTCTGTGTTTGCTACATATTTAAGCTTTTTCAATGAAATAAGTTTCATTTCACTATATCGAACATGGTGTCATAAGTCATAAAAATATTTGAACTTTTTGAATGCAATAGACTCCTATAAAGGAGCAAGCAAACTTTGATTTAAAATATCTTGAATCTCTTTGTATCTCATCAAATTGGTCATTTTAGCTAACCTTATCTTGTACCTTAAGACATATTCATTGATAGGTTAACTATTTCTCTATTTTATTTTTATAATTTGGGCATATAAAACATTTTCAATATTTTTAATATAGAAGTGTGCCAAAAATTGATTTATAAGGGGTTTCAATGTATTTACTGATTGAGTTGGTAAATCATATAACCACCTTAAAGCATAGTATTTTAAGCTCCTTAGAAATAATATTTTCAAAAGCTTATCATTGGAGGCATAATCAAGGCATGTCACTTAAAAATATTGAAGATGTTATTTTCCATCATAAAATGTGAACTTAGGTATAATAAAATTGGTTGGCAAAGGGTGCAAAGATATCTCTGGTGTAAGAGGATTATGCAACACCTCTTGTGAATCAATAATACAAGGTGATTTCATATAATTTTATTCAATATTTTTAACCTTAGTTTACAAAAAATTTTATATTTTATACAAGATCTTGCACCTCTTGGTCTTTAATATTGGATATTTGAGAAGTCAAAAAGGGAGGTGGACCCATAGGTTGGGTAGATATAGGAATTTAAATTGATAATTAGGTTTAAACATTAATGTTTCCCATGTAAGATGTGGCAATAGTAATTTTAGGGATAAAGGTTGGAATACATATCTTGTGTCTCCATTAGAATTATGAAGTGGTAATGTGATCAAGGAGAGGGTGGTTGGTTTATAGGGATGACCCATAACTCTAATAGCATGATCAATAGATGTACCTACTTGTTCATCTTTATTTTTTGCTTTTTTAGTTTCTAATATGGTTCTTAGGATTTCATCAAGATCTTTAGGGCTTTGATGAATAGGCTCATGAAACAATGCAATTGTTTTGCACTTGTTCATAATCTTTTTGCTCATGTTCATCAGTTTTATTAGACTCATAGTTTTCTTTATCATAATATTCTTCTATGATAACCTCAATAGTATGTTTTTAATTCTCAACATTGGTGTCATCATGATCCATAGGATTAGGACCATAATTAGTTTGACACATCTTAGGTGGTAGGAGAGGAATGTTAATGTGTTCAAGAGGCACACCTCCTAATCTAGGGTTACACCTAGGTTATTTAAAAAATAATATAATCAAGAAATGAAAATTTATAATAATCTAAAACCTTAACTAGCTAAAAACCCTAGGAATTAGAAAATTTTGCATTCATAAAGATTGGATTCACCAAATGTTTAACCTTATGTTTTTGGATGAGGATCCTATGGGGTTAGGGTTAAGAATATAGAAATAAAAAAGCATAAGGGTGATAAACATATCTATGATAGGCTAATTAATTGTAAAAATTACATAAAATAAGCTACTTAATTGGTTTTAATGTTAACACAAATCTAGATCTAGAACAGACAGAAAGTAGACTGGATTTAGATTCTATATTAGTCACCTATTTTTTTCAATTATACCTTTATATCCATAGACACTTGTGTCAAACTCAGATGATTATGTCGACACTTTTATCTAACCTAGATGTAGGTGTCATGTACAGAATACCTATTAGATATATATGCAACCACAAAATATTATGGGTTTTATGTCACCTTCACTCTAGTGTGCTCAAATCTATATCATGGGTTTTTTCTCCTTATCAATAGTAAAAGCCTAGTTCTTCATCTTCATAATAGTTGTGGTAAAAATGGTTTATTGGGAACATGGTGAATTTTCCCCAAAGACCCCTCTATTAATGAATAATGCATACATATCCAATACTCATAAGAGGGCCTCAAATTATTTAGTTATCTCCTATGTGTTGGCTTGTGTGTGTATCATTTAATGTGTGATAAGTGCATAGAGTGGCCTAGCTTGTAATTTGGAAAATATGGCTCATTGATGTTCCTTCAATACTTCAAACCTGTAGATATTTTATCTCAATGACTAATATAGAAATGAAAGAAAATATGTGAGCTTTATTTATTTGAGTGCATAACTGAATTCTTTTGGTAAGTTGCCTTGTGAGTAAATAAGAAGTTGTTAGGTTTGCATTAGGTCTGCATTAGGTAAGGAATGAATGAGGATTGATCTTGTATTTATAGCAATCCCTTTTGATAATATCTCACATTAATGCACTTAGGCTAACCATAGGAATACATTTTTTATTTGTAAATTAGATGACTTTAGGTAACTATACACTTGTGTTGGAATAGGACACTTGCATTGGCATAGGTATCTGACTGAGACATAAGTTTCTAGCAGTTGGAAAATAAGTGCAGATCCATATCTTCTAGATATATGAGATAAGTAGGTTTATAACATTATTATCATGATAAAAGTTCTAAATCATCATAATAACACTACTCAGACCAACAGATAAGTTATTTGGCATTTAGAGGTAGTGTATGCGAGCCTTTTGGCAATGGGAAAGGTCTAGAAGTTGAAGGTGCATCCATGATATGTATTTTCCAAGTGTACAAGACTAAGGTGCTATATAATTTAGAAATAGTTTCTACAATTAGATGCCTCTAGCATATGCATGGCCAATGGGTATAAATGAATCTAGCATCTAGAAATCTATGTACAATATGTATGTCCTACATCATACTCATATACCTTGCTAAATGCATGTGCATTTGAAAAATAATATGATATCTACCAAAGTATGTGATAAGTAACATTTGTAAATAAGTAAAATAACAACTCGTGTCATGCTTAGGTCCTAATTTTTTATTGGTGAAAATATTTTTAATACTTTTTTAATTTGTGGAATATTTTGTTTTATTAATCTTTAAAAAAAATGAATGTTTTTGTATATTTGACATTTTTGAAAGGAAACTAACTTATGATACCATCAATGGGAGGACCATAATGTGTGCCTATATCATAGAGGTTGTAGGTGACTTTTTATGGAGGGAGCGTGTTATATGTATATCAATCTGAATATTAAAAGGCATAAAGTATTGTAGTGTAACTGTCTTGATCATTGCTCATAGAATATTTTTCAGGATGTGTAACTCGAGAAGGTACAAGACTTGGTGTATTATATTTTATAGTAGGAAAAGGTCTCACTACATTTTTTTAATGTGGAACATGCTAAACAATCTAAGGTACTACCTTAGGATACATTACAAAAGTTTTTTATTTATTTATATGTTGAATAACTTTTTAATATGAACCTTGTTTTCTAGGAGGGTGTATCATTTTATTATGAATTGCTTGTATAAAAATATTTTGTATAGGTGCATCAATTGAATCTACATTATGCTCTTGAATAGGTGTAATAATTGTATTTTTACTATACTCTTGAATAAGTTCAATAATTGTCTTGTATTATGATTTTGAATAGGTCTAACAACCAACTGTAGTGGTGGTGGGGGAGGAGGAAGAAGAGATATCATTGACTATAGAGAGTACTTATATCAAATTCTTGAAACTTTGACCACTTGATTACAATGTATATATTTGAGACATTGATACATTGTGGATGGTACTACATGGAAATTTTATATCCAAAGGCTTCTAAATAATATATTAAATACCCCTATACTTATTAAGACTAAAAATTAAGTCGCCATTATTGCTTAACCAACCTAAAGAGGTAGTACTATATTCCCAAGAGTATTATTTTTATTTCCATAATATACTTTGACTACTTTTGATGTGGCCTATAAATTGTGTTGTGTACCTAAGAGTGCAAATAAGTGTCATTCTACATGAATTTTTCACTTGACCCATTGTCAACCATTACACTTTGTATAATTAAACTAACTGAGAATCATAGAATGATCTTACCACCTTGACAAAAATAAAAATTGTGCACCATATTAATCTCCATTTATAACTACCTTTTGATATTGAATCTTTGACTATGTATTTTTAGATATAATCACACTTGTACTATTTACATGTGATAGTTGTGGTTGATATCATTGATGCTCTTTTGATTTCTATGAATTATGCATTCATTGTTCATATCTTTGATTTTAATATTGGTATTTTTATTTGGTATCCATGTTTGTCTAAGGTAAGATGTAACTTTATCCTTTGCCATAGTATTACCCTTTATGATTATTTTATAGCTTTGAAATGTAATAATCCATTTATCTACAAGTTGTGTAATATTTTCTCATAATGCATAATATTCATTATCTTGATGTCCATTAATGTTGTGATAAGTTCAAAATGGATTTCCTATTATGTGTTCAATTTTATGAGGATGATTACATTAATTAGGAAGGAGAGTGATTAACTTAGCATCTAATAATGTTCATAGAATATAATGTAGTCAGATTCTAAAATAATCAAACTTAAGTGGTTGCCTCTCTTTAAAGGTATATTAATTTACACTATGAGGTGCTTTGTAAACATATTATTTTCCTTTGTTGATGACCTTGACTGTCTCTTCCTTGATTACAATTATTTATGTTGATTCATCATTTTTATGAGAAACTATAATTGAACCCTTTTCTTTTGTAGAGACATAATTTGATTTTACCCTTTTATTATTAGCTTCCTTTTTGAGTGAAGAAGGTATTGAATATGTTGCATTAGTAACCTTTGTGTTGTATAATTTAGATCACATGTATATTTTAACTCATCCATGTGTAACTCTTCAAAATAAATATAACGTTTATGCATGGTTCTTTCTTTGAGTGGAGACAAAATACCTCTACTACAAAGGAATTGCTTTTATAAATCAAAGGGTTGATAAGTTAAAGAATGAAAAGAAGTCTTGAATCATAAAATGTAATATTTAATAAGATCATCATGGCCCTATTTCAACCCTTGGAGACATTCTAAAGTGAATTTAGGTACCATGTGTTCATGCTAATTTTATAGGAACGCATATTTGGTCTTATGAAATTAGATAAGGAGCCACTAGGTAGACTATAAAACTAATATGAGACATCTATTGTGAGGATTCTATGAAAATATTTTATTATAATGTGTCTATCATCACCCCATTCTCAAAAATAAATTGTGTATTGAGTTAAATGAACACAAGGATCTGTATGACCATGGAACAATAGGAGTATGAGCATAACAAAGTCTTTTGGATATGGATTTTTTGTATTATATAACTCTAATACGGGAGTGTCCTAAAATAACATTATATTTAATTTTAGCATAATGTGATCTAGTTTGCAAAGTGAAATCAAGTACTTATCTTTAATGATCTTTAATAGCATGCATCATGGATAAAATATGACTAGTGTGGATATTAGTAGTTTGAAAAGGCTTACTCATTGGTTGTAATTGACCATATGCTTTAAACATTCGTATGAGGGGATAAAAATTGGTATCATTACATGGCTTAAGATTACATTCTAATAAAAAATCAATGCCTTATTTAGAATCATTGCATACCACAATAATATTATCACATTAAGTTTTTATGGGAGGAAAAACATCACATTGCATCTCACTAAACTCTTTTGACTTAAGAGAAGATTGAGAGTTATCACAAGTGATGTTATCATTAGAATTACACGCAATGGATATGACATGACTAACTTGATAATATTTTCATAATATTAAATTATCATCATTTTGTGCATCTAAAGTAATAATATCACCTTTTGAATATAGTTCATTAGATTTATTTATATCTTTTGATATTTCAAGAGAAAGGAAAGAAGTATCATGAGATGTTAAAACATTATGTATCACTTCCAAAGGAGGATAAATATTATCACGATTTTATATATCATTATCCATGATTAAAGGATAATGTGGCATATCATATACATTTATATCATGTACTTTTATAAAGAGAGAGGGAATAACACATTTATTCATATCATTTTCAATTTATATCTGAGGGATATGCTTTTGTAATTTATATTGATTAATGTGGTGTAGTATAATAGTAAACTTAAGAGGTAAACAAGGTGTACTAATTATTGATTCCTCACATTTGGATCCATATGTGAGATTAAGGAAATAAGATACTCGTTATCTTTTTTTTATCATTTATGAAAAGAGGAATACAAATAAGGGAAATCATTAACCTTAAATTTGATATGGGTCGGTTATAGGGTTAATAATATAGAAGTAATTCAAGCACAAGAGTGATAAACTAATATATATATATAATGATAATAAATAGAAAACTCAGATAAAAAATATTCTAAATTTATACAACTAAGATTGCTAAAATAAATAATAAAGTAAAATTATTGAAAGATATTGCAATCAATAAGAAATAATGGCACTTAGTTGGTTTAGTATGTGCAAGTAGATGTAGACTGAAAATCTGTGTAAAGTATGTAGGATTAGAATTTTGTATCAGTCATCAAATTCTAAAAATTATACTTTTGTAGCTACAAACACTATCATTAGATATGGAAACTACCATTGATGTTAGTGTTTGATTGTGACATAAGTGTCCATTATGGAACAATGATTGGATATGGATGTGAGCACCTTATTTTATGTATTTAGATGTGGGATACAAGTCATTATTATTTGTTAATTGATCAAATCATAGATCTTCACCCTTGGAATGAGTTTTTTTTTAAATGGGTTAGTGGGATCATGGTGTCAAGCTGCCCCAAAATCCCTCTTTCAATGAGCATTGTCTACATATCCAATACTCCAAGGAGGGACTCAAACTTATGTATTTCTCCCCTATGTGTGGGAAAGTGTATGCATAAGGGTGAAATATATTATATGATGATGCATGCAGTGATCTAGCTTGTAATTTGACAAATATTGCTCATGGATTGCTCTTTGAATTATTCAAACCTATAATATGATTACCCATGTGCTTGAAATGAAAATAGGGATAACTAAGCAGAATACATTAGTTGTTCAGTTGATTGATTCGGTTTATTTTGTGTTTTCTAGATGGGGAATGAAAAGGATTAGACTTATATTTATACCACACCTTTTGAAAATATATCATTGTAGGGTTTAATAGGATAAATATGCCAACCCATAGGTTTTGAATCATTTACAATTTAGATGAATTTTGATAACTAAAAACTAGTTAAGGATCTGGACATTACCATTGGTGATAGTGTCCCTCTGTGGCTAGTAGTGTCCAAACGGCAAGAAAATAAGTATAAATTTTAAATTGACAGTGAAGGATGTTTATCATATTTTAAGCATTATGTTTATTACATGTGACATGGGTCATCAAAATTATATGGATTAGACTAAGAGATAAGTATCTAGGCATAATGAGATGGCAAGTGTGACCCTTTTAGCAGTAGAGGTTTACAACTAAAGGGTAGAGACTTGATTAAATTTTGTCAAATACACAAGACTCAGATGATATAAATATTTAGTTTTAGTATCTAGATTTACCTTCATTTAATCTAGTAATGCATAAGGATGAAATTATTAGGTTAAAGAAAATAAATGTTTACCTATGTGTGTATAATACGCATTGCCTTTGCCTGAGCCCACTTTAAGTTATTTGTTGGTGTATGACCTATAACCAAGAGCATGTTACAGTATAAATCAATGTATATAATTGGAAATTTGAAATAATTGAAATGATTGAAAAGAAGAAAAAGGAAGGAGTACACATGTAATTCAATGCAATGATGTTTCCTCTTGATGCACTGACTTGGTAAAGATGTTTCCTTATGAAGCATTGGAGCTAAAAAAAGGTTTAGACTTGAACCTTAGATATTTGAAGAGGGATATTGGAAGGTATTATGCCCCCAATCCAGTGAAACACTGAGTTATGACATGACCATTGAGATTATTATATCTCAATCAAAAAACTTAAGTGTGAATATATATAATCTGGTGAGGTTATATGATTTAATCACTTTAATTTATAAAATGAACCCACCACTGTAGTAGAAAATACTTGATAATAGTACACTTTAGTGTAATCTGTGCATCCTAGTGAGTAATATAATTGGTAAATTTTGTATTTTTTTGTGAAATATCATGGAATATGCACCTCTAGTATGTTTGATCTTGAGTATATGTAACAGATATTTTTAAATATATATTTTAAATATATGCAAAATTGGTTTAATATATAGTATTCTGACCCAAGTATATATTTGAATCATGGAATTGATTTGGATTTTTATATAAGTGTGGATGTCATGTATTAATGATATGCCCCGACTAAATTTTGGAGATATTGAGTAGGTGTATAAGTGTGGACATCATGTTTTTATGGCATGCCCTCACTGAAATAAAAAAATTATGAAAATGTGTAAAAGTGTGGAGGTCATCCTTTTATGGCATGCCCCACTGAAATATGAAAACTATGAAAATGTGGAGGTCAAGATTTTATGACATGGCCCCACTGATATGCCCCCACCATTTGAGGTGAGGGAATTATAATCTATAATGTACCTTACCTTAAAAGGATGAGGTAGCTTTATCATATGTTTATGAAACATTTAATATATAGGGATAGCATTTCAAAGTAGATATATCAATCAATCTCATTGTATGTGATCACATCAAGTCCTAAGATGTATGATATAGTTCATGGCAATGTCTAGAGAGTAATAGTAGAATCTCAACAAAAAATGATCTCATGCATAAGATTACTCCATGTAATGCAAAATAAATGTTCAAAGGAGACCACATACAAAAGGCATGTTCAAATGCCATGAAATCAAAAGGAATGACATATTCAAATGTCCAATCAATATATAAAAACATAGGGACTAAAAAGCAAGGAAAATATTCAAATGTTTGACAAGCAAGATAATAAAAAATAATGTAATACAATCAAGGAAGTGAAAATATGAATGAATAATAATCAACCAACATAAGCATATTATATTATTCTTTGCATATATGTATTATCAAAAATGTTATGTAGTATAGCATATCAATACACTATGAAATAAATGAGTATGTATATAGACATGTGTAAGCATTAGTATATAAGTTAAAACATGATAATATATAAATGAACATAAAGGATATGTAACTTGTATCAATTTTTATCAAAGAATCAATGGATCCTAACATATTATATGGCATGGGTAAAGGAAAGGTCCAACATCTAGAAGTGCATAAATCATGTGCATAGGTTTTTATGTATCACACTCAATGATGTGTGAAACATATGTGTATATATGAATGAAATTATATGCTATATACTAACATAAATCAAATAATATAGATGCCAAGGAGCTAATAAAATTTGGGAATGCTGAATATTTTGTATTTTTTACCTTATTTGAATGTTTTCATATTTTTGAAATATTATTTTTTTTATTTATTTAGATTATTTTAAACGAAAAGTTTATCATATGATCTCATCCAATGGATGTTCTTATGTAGCTTCAAGCTCATAATATGGTATATTAAATTGGTGGTACTGTCAAGGAGAATGTATAGGTGTCAAATATAGAACAATAGAATCTATGGTATTTTTTGTATGTATAATAAGACTTTGTGGTCGTGAAGAAACAATAGGAGTAAGGATTTGTGGAACCCATTATTTATGCTCTATGTTTTCTTTAGAGTAGCATTAATTGGAAAAAAATTAGTTTCTTTATGGAACTAAATATGTTGTGTATGAGTAAATGAAGATTCTATAGAATCTACTGTGTATCTTTAGTGAAAAGGCCTTTCAAGTATGGGCCACCTAAGAAAGGGGATTGTTTGTTACTTACCCTTTTATAGAGGATTAACCTTAGTATGTTTGACAATTATTTACCTTGTAATAAAATTCTCTTGTTCAAATGATGTTCATATGGAATTCTAAGAACTATGACTACCATGTTAGTATGAATGTATTTAATACACTCATACATTATGGAAGGTATTACATACAGTTTATGTATCTAAGATCATCCCAATAACATATCAAATACTCGTGTATATGATATAACTGAGAATGTGATAACCATATGTGTTGGACCAACCTATACAGGCAAATCAATCTCACCAATAACATGTTGTGATGTTCCATCAAATGTTATAACCATATTGGTTGAAGGGTATAAATCATCATGTGTATATTATAAATGTGTAAGTAGTGCCATGGTATATACATTATCACTAACACCATTATCGATCATAACATTTTGTATAGGTTTATGGTTAAGTTATTATCAAATAAATAATGAATGAATATTTAATTTGTCATCAAATATTTCATTATCATCAAATATACTAGAAAGTCTCTAAAGCATAAGAGGTATTGTGCATGTATAGGTGTAAATAATTCCACCTAAAGGTTAATCATAATATGATGGAGAAGGATGTGCATTGTATGTCATTTGCACTTCTAGATCCTTCTTAGAATGATCTTATAAATATTGGTAAATATCTTCTAATTTTGGTGATCACCAAGTTATGAACTTGAATCATTTGGAAGATCATTGAAGGTGATATTTTGGTCATCAATAAGGTCTCAGATATTATGATTCAGGTATAACATAGATTGGTATAATTTTGAGGACATTTTGATAGTCACAATATGAATTAAAATCATATCCTTTGGGTAGAGGTCAACTCATGTCAACCTAAATGGGAGGAGGGAGAGATATAAGACAAAAATCTAGAAGATTTTGAATTAAAAAATCTAGAGACTCAAATAATCATGTATATTGTATCTTAGGTGTATTAGATAAGATGACTTGATTAGGTTGTGACATTATGTTAAATATTATAGTTGTTTCCTTTTTAGGTTATGTAGGTTTGACCTTGTAGCTAGGTTTGATATGAAACTCGACATTGGACATAGTTAGTATGTTTGTTACATAATTAAACTTCTTCAAGTAAATAAGTTTCATTTCACAATCTCAAACAATATGCATAATTCATCAAAATATTTGAACTTTTTTAAAATAATGGACTTATGTAAGGGGGAAAGCAATCTTCGCCTAAATATGTCTTGAAATTTTTTATATTCCATTGGATTTTTCATTTTGGCCAACATTGTTTTATATCTAAAAATAATATTCATTGATGGGTTCATTGGATCCTTGTTTGATCTTTTTAATTTGAGCATGTGACATGTTTTTAGTGACTTTGATAGAGAAATGTGCTAAGAAATAATGAAATAGAGTTTTGAATGCTTTCACTTATAGGAGTGGTAAATCATAGAATGTCATAAATCATAGCCTTTGAGGCTTCTTGGAAATAATTTAGTCAAAAGTTTATTATTGGAGTCATAATCAAGACATTCCATATAGAAAGATCAGAGATGTTATTCAGGATCACCCTTGTCAATTTAAAATGTGAAATTTGGTGAAAAAAACTAGTTGGAAAATGGTGCAAAGATATTTTAGGTTTAAGAGGATTATATAACACATATTGTGAATCAATAGCATAAGGTGATTTCATATAATTTTACTCAATTTTAGTAACCTTAGTTTACAAAAAAATGATTATTTTTATGATATCTTGCATGTTTTTATCACTAAGGTTTGAAGATTGAGAAGTATACAAATGGGATGTACCCATGGTTTGAGTTTATATAGGCATTGAAACTAGTAATTGGGTTGAATTTCCAATAGCTCCAATGGAAGATGTATTAATAGTAGGATTTATTTCATGAAAGAATGGTGTAAACACATAACCTGTGCCCCTGATAGATGTAGGTATCGATGATGTACTCAAGGGGAAGTTAATTGGTATGGAATTGGTTATAGTGCCACCTAAGGATTCACCATCATTCACTGAGGATGCCTTAGCTTTAGCATGTTTACTAATCTCATCTCTTGTAACATACAAGAATGCATCCATTAAGTGCTTGTTATTATTGAGATGATTGACTAGTTATTCCTTATCTTCCATTTGCAAAAAAAAAATTGTGATTAACATTTTCCATTGATTATAAATTCAAAATTTGAACAATAATTTGTAGCAATTAAAAATTAAAAAATAGAAAACCCTAGACTAATCTAGGGTTTGGAGACCAAAGCTTTGGTTCACTAAATTTTTAACCCTAAATTTGATATGGGGTGGCTATAGGTTTAATAATATATAATTAGTTCAATAAAAAGAATTATAATTTAATCTATAGTAGGTTAATTAATATAAAACTTAGATAAATAATATTTTGAATTTATACAACTCAGATTGCTAAAAAATAGTAAAGTACAACTATTGATTCAATAAATAAGAAACAATGGTATTAATTAGTTTACTATGTCCAAGTAGATATATACTAGGAAAATGTTTAAATTATGTATCATTAGTATTATGTATCAGTTGTTATATTCTATAAATTATACTTTTATAGGCACAAACACTATCGTCAAATTTGGACACTATCATCAACACTAGTGTATGACTGTTATGAAGGAAGATTAATTTTTGTGATTTATTTTTGAAAATTTTGGTCTTGAATAGGATTAATATGTCATATTTTGTCTATTTTAATTTTTTACATGCTTCACTTTGCTTTGTTTTGATTATTTGGCTTGTTTTCAATTTTTCCACCAAAATTATAAATTTGAATTTTTAAACTCGATTTAGGTGTTTTTTGATATTTTATCATCTCAAAGTCAATGATTTGGTTATGATCCTTCATTTATGGCTCAAATAAGGTCTTAGGACATGTTTTTTAATAGTACAAATGTCTTAACTCATAACTGACCATTTCAAACTTAGTTAAGGTTAAGATAAGTTGAGTTTATGAGTTAGTTAGACAATTTAAGAGTTTGAAATGAAGGATAAAGAAGGATGAGAGAGAGGATTACATGTGAAGGATGAAATAACAAGATAATAAATACCAATAAACTCCAATATCTGAATAAAAATAAGAGAAGTTTTGAAAATAGAGTATATATAACACTGTGTAACATGTTTTGTATTCAAAAATAATGAAAGATTGCATTAACAATTTCATGCTTCAAATTCAATATAAGATTACATGTAATTAAATTTATTTTATTTTCTTATAATCATATTTTTCACTTTTTAATAATATCCATTCATGAAGCTAGCTTAAAGATAAAGTACAGGTTTTTTGTAGTCAAGAAAAGTGCTTCTACTATCAAGAAAAATCATTTTTATCATGTTTTGAGATTGCTCAAGGTGCCAAAGTGGGTAACAAAGTAATATATATGTTTATATAGTCTTATAAAATTAAAAAATATTCCAAATTAGATATGAAAATTATAATTTCTCTTGAATTTGAGTTCTGGGCCTGTACACAATTAGAATACCCTAAACTAGAGTTATGAAAGACTAAAACCTCAATAACTCCAAAATGAACTAGAAAAAACTATTAAAATGTTTTGGAGATGTGTGTTGGGATATTTTTGAAGGTTCTAAATTTGTTTCAATAATTTTTTATTCATACAGTGCCAGGTATTCAAGAATCTCATATTGTAGGCCTAAAATAAGGCTTATTTAGAGCACTAAAACTCTATAAATCAAAAATGACCTAGATAAATTCAATGAAACATTGTATAAAGGTGAATGAATTAAATTTGAGGCTCTATAGTTGGTTTTAAATTTTTAGGATATCTACATATAAATTTATTAAAATAAATTCAATCTACAAACTTAGAAATAAGGTCTAGAAAACATGTTTTCAATCTTTTTACAAGAATTACATTTCAAGAAAAGTAAAGATAGATTTATTAGGTTGGATAATATTAAATAGAGTTAAATAACATATTTAAATAATAAATAATCTTATTTGAGTCCCAAAATTAAGTCAAAAAGACTAAAATCCTAGTGAAAAGAAGACCTTCCTTTGAAACCCTACATCATTTTTGGTATTAGAGTAAGGTTTGGTTATAATTCAAAATTGACCTAAGGATAAAGATATTTAATTAATAAGAGTGAAGAGAAGGTTTTGAAATAGAAACTTGTAAGAAGTGAAAAATGGCACTTAGAGGAGTAGCCATAGGTGGTGCTAGAGGGGGTACAAGAAGACAACCAAGAGATGTATTGTTGGAAGAGATTAGAAATTTTTAAGAACATTTGGAGGCAATAGAAATTTATTAAATAAGAGGTGAAATGATATGTGATGTTAGTGATAGGAAGGAATAACCATAAGAGGAGGTTTAAAAATAAGAAGAGGAAGAAAGAATAGAATAAATAATCTTAAAATCAATCATAGGAGCAAGTTCTAAGACTAAATTAGAAGTTTTAATTTATGAAGGTAGTCTAAATATTTAACAAATTTTGGATTGGATAACTAAAATATACAAATACTCTGATTCTGAATAAATAGTTGAAGACAAGAATGCTATGTTTGTTTATACTAAGTTGAAGGGACATGCATATCTTTTGTGGGATAATGTCCAAGATGACAGAAGAAAAATAGGTAAAGAGAAAATTAAGAAATGGGATAAAATGATAACAAAACTCAAATCCAAATTCATGATTATAGACTACTAGACAAACTTGTTCAAGAAACTTAAAAATTTGAAATAGAAAGATATGAGTGTAAAGGACTACACTGAAGAACTATACAAGCTTACAATCAGAGTTGGTCATGTAGAAGATGTTGATAAAATATCAAGGTATATCAATGGTTTGAGGTTCAATATTCAAGGTGAAATTAGCTTGTTATCTCCAAGATTAATGGAAGAGGCTTATATGTTTGGTCTCAAAGTAGAAGAGAAGTTGGCTAGAAGACAAACTCAGCAATCTAGAGGAGGAGGTAGAAATTTCAGAGCTAGAGGACAAAAAAGTGGTAGAAGTTAGTTGTAGTTTCATAATGAAGAAGCAATCAGATCTCAAGGTCAAGACAAAAGTATAAGAGGAGGCTATTCATACAAAGGAAGAAGGCCATATACAAGAGGTAGAGGAGAAGGCTTTTTGAGAAAAATATTTTAAATATAACAAATATGTTGGTCATAGGTCATATGAATAACTTGAAAATCCATAAAAAAGACATATAATAAATTGAAGTAGTAATTAAGTTGTTAAATTTGAATAAGAAAGCATAGGATCACCATTACATATGAAAGAACCTAAAGTGGGAGAGTCCTTATTTATGAAAAGAGTATTGTTAAATCCAAATAAAAAAGTGAAGAAACTAGCCTAAAGGAAGACCTTATTTAGGACTACATGAAAATCCAAAGGTAAGTGTTGTAATATTATCATTGATAGTATTAGTACATATAACTTGGTTTTTTCAAAAATGGTTGAAAATTTGGAGTTGAAAATATTGATACATCCTACACCATATAAAGAATCTTGGATTCAAAAGGGGAATCAAGTGATAGTTAATGAGCAATGTCAAGTTGATTTTTAGATTGGTAACTATAAGGATGAATTAATTTGTTATATTATGAATATGTGTGTTTGCAATGTGTTGATGGGAAAACCTTTCTAGTTTTATAGGAAGGCTACACATGATGGAAGGAGTAATACCTATACATTTGAGAAGGATGGTAAGAGCATACTTTAACACCATTGAAAGATGGTAGTGAAGCTAAAAAAAGTACTAAGGTGTTGTTAGTGAGTAGAAAATAAATTTTGTAGCTAATAAAATAAGAAGTGGTTGGTTCTGCATTGATTGTTAAGCCTAATATAGTCATTAAATCTACTACGTTGATTGATTTAACATTGGAAATTTATAATTTATTGGATGATATTGTTGATATAGTGGTTGATGAGTTTCCTAATGAGTTTCCACCAATGAGGAGCCTAAGCCATTATATGGATTTCAATCTAGGATCTAGTTTTTCAAACAAAACAACCTATATAATGACACTCAAGAAAAATGAAGAGATCAAAAGGCAAGTATAGAAACTATCAGATAAAAGTAGCCAATAAATGAAGTTACCATAAAAGTTAATATGAGAGAGAAGTTTTCATGTGAGTAACTCAAATATATTTTGAAAAGTAGCAAAGAGAAGCATATGAATGAGGATAAAAATGTTATCATAAAGGAAAACAAGAGAGTGAGGTTCTTAGGTGAAGAACCCAAAGTTGATTTTAAAAATAACAAAGAGAAAGAAAGTTGTGAGCATCCCATAGAGGAAGGATTTCTCATGAAGGAGAATATATGTGTGGTAGAGTTTAAGAAAGAAGATGGTAGCTATGAAGAGTTACAAATGAATAAAAGGAGTAGCCAAGTAGTGTTGTAATTTTTTGTGAAGGAAACATAGGAGATAGAAGTTGTACAATCTAGTGTACACAATAAGATGATAGTGGAAGATCAGCTATGAAAATAATATTAAATCAAATATATATATAAGGAGAATATAGCCTTGGAGATGGTTGATATGTAACATTAGATAACCCATGGTGTTAGTGGTGAGCATGAGTAACATGTTAGAAGTAGAGAAGAGTTAAAAAATGTGTCTTTAATACATGATGAAGTGGTTGAAGGAGTATTTTTGGGAACTCTTGCTTCCCTTAATGTGTTTGTTATATGTGCATATACAATAATGGAGAAGAGGTAAAAGAAAAGACGTGAGTTTGGTTCAGTTCAACATGTTCATATATATGAGAAGCAAAGTGAAAGAGATTGGAAATAAGATGAATTACTTATTTTCAATGCAGCAGACCTCTATCCTTATAGAGTAGAAGAAGACACATCAAAAGCATATGAATATGGCAATAAACAATTCATTGGTTGATAACAACAGTAACCCAAGCCACAAAAAGATGAACTAGAAGTTATTTTGGAAAAATAGGTTGTCAAGAGAACTAGAGTTAAGGAGTACTTCAAATATCTAGTCAAGTGGAAGAATCATCTTCTTAAAGATGCTTCTTGGTTGACTCCATCAGAAATACTTCAATATGAAACTACAATTGAAGACCTCATGAGTAGGAACTCATGAATGCTTTTATACACAGGGATCCTAATGTAGGAGACCTATTTTTAGTGGTTTATTTTTGAAAATTTTGATCTTGAATAGGTTTAGTAGGTCATATTTTGTCTATATGAATATTTTCCATGCTTAACTTTGCTTTGTTTTAATCATTTTGGCTTGTTTTTAATTTTCCTACCAAAACTAAAATTTTGAATTTTTAAACTTTCATATAAGTGGTTTCTGAGTTTTTCCCATCTCATAGTGCATTATTTGGTTATTACCCTTAATGGAAGGTTCAAAAAAGGTCTTTGGACATATTTTTTAATAGTACAAATGTCTTAACTCATAACTAACCATTTCAAACTCACTTAAGGTTAAGACTTGAGTTTAAGAGTTAGTTAGATAGTTTATGAATTGAGAACGAAGGAGAGAGAATGAGGAGATAGTGGATTATGTGTGAAGGAGGAGAAAATAAGATAATAAATACCAAGAAACTCCAATATTTTAATAGAAATAAGAGAAGATCTAATAATAGAGTATATACAGGACTTTGTAACATAACAAAAATGGTTTTTAGAAGATATTGTGTCACATTTAGATGATCAATGCATTTCATATCAACCCCAGTGATCCATCATTAGGGAAGATAATTATATTAGAACAGTGAAACAAAGATTCTTAAAAAGAAATAAAAATAGCCATTAAAAATATTTGCCTAAAAAGAACTAAGTAGTCGTTAGATATAATTTCTAAAATAAATTAAATAAAGATAGAAAGTTTAAAATTATTTTTTTTAAAATTATTTCAAAATCTTCAATTTATTCTAATTACTAAAATGAGATTTTTTAAAATGAAAACCAATTAATTACTCAATTAGTATTTAAATAAAGGGTTAGGAAAAAAAAAAAAAAAAATTAGAAACAAGAGAGCTCCCTTACCAAGACTAACCAAAAATCACCTCAAAGATTCTATAAACTACAAGTTTTCGTGCATGACTAATTCCTAATCCCTCATCCCTATTTAAATTATTAGGGTGTTTTAAAAAAATTATGGCTTCCCTTAACTTACGTTTATGGAAGTGGTCTTCTGCAACTATGATTTTGGCTTCTTTAATATTAATGGCATGTTTCAATTTACACGAGTGTTCAATAAGGGCAAACTTAACTTTCCTTTCAAGATGAATGTTAGTAAAATGTTCTTTGATTCTAATTTTAACTAATCTACATGTTTCCCCTATGTAAGGAATACCACAATAAAAATCCACTTTGTAGACACCACTCCTAAGGTTTTGGTCTAATTTGTCTTTAGCAGACCCTAACATCATGCATAACTTGTTTACTGAAAGAAAAGTTGAATAAATGTTCTATTGTTTGAGAATTTTAGATAATTTATTATAAATTACTTTGATATATGGAAAATAAGCTATAGTAACATCTATAAAAGACCCCTTATCCTTAGAGCTATTGAAATTATTTTTAACTTGTTTGAAAGCCTTAGCTACTTGTCTACCTGAGTAACCATTTAATTTAAAAAATTTGTTTGAGTGATTGATTTCATGATATAAATTCTCTTCATCACATATTTTAAAGGCCCTATCGATTAAATTCTTGACAACCCCTACTTTTTTAGCAAGATGATGATGGGAAGAGGCATGCAGGTAAAGGTTTGTGTGTGTGCCTTTCCTGTAAGCCTTTCTAGCTAGTGAACCATCTTTCTTCTTGATCATGAGGAAATCTAAAAAAGGAAGTTGATTGTTAATTTCAATTTCTATGTTGAATTGCATTCTAGGAAAAATACTATTGAGGTGGTAATGGAATTCTTCCAATTTATCCAAGCCATGTTGCCAACATAAGCTAGTGTCATCGATATATCTTTTCCACCATTTGGGTTTCAATGGAAAAGAACGAAGCATAGAGTCTTCAATTTTTTCCATAAAGAGGTTGGAAACCACAGGGGATAGAGGAGATCCCATTTCCATACCTTCACATTGTTCATAAAAAATACCTTTAAAATTGAAAAAAGTTGAGTTAAGACACAAAGCAACAAGATTGGCAGTTTTTATGTTAGTAAGATTATGGACTGCTTCCAAAATTGGAACCTTGGTATAAAGTGATACCACATCAAAACTTACTAATAACTCATTAACTTCCAACTTCTTATCGTTGATAAAATTCACAAAGTCCCTGAGTCATGAACAAAAGAGGAATTTTTAACTACTAGGTGTTTAAGTTTATTAGAGAAGAAAGCTGCAAGATTATAAGTCAGTGAGTTAGTAGTATCTACAATATGTCTCAACAAAATTCCTACTTTATGAATTTTTGGAGCACCATAAATCTGGGGTGTAACCTCTTTGTTGGGAATTAACTTATTTTTAATATAATCATCAAAAGAAGATTTGATAACTTTAGTGACATTTTTAATAATGTTGCAAATAGGGTTATGCTCAAGTTTCCTATAGCTTCCACTATTGGAAAGGTATTCTACCATTTTGGTATCATAGTCTCTATGGTTAAGGACCACAGTGGCATTTCTCTTATCAGCGTTGAGGATCACTATATTTTTTTATTCTTCAGGGCCTTAAGATTTCCCCATTCCTCTTTAGAAATGTTACAAGGAGGAATTTTAGCTTTACATAACACAACTACATAATCTTGTATAATTTTTTCTGGTAAGTTAAAAGGAAGGTTTATAAGAGCACTATCTATTCCTATAATAAAATCTTCTTTAGGTATGCTCTGAGAGGTGATAGCAAATCTTAATCCTCTTTTTAGTAAGTTGAAAGAGGGTTTATCTAATGGATGGTCAAATAAATTGACAACTAATTTATTTTCCCAATCGTGAATAATGTCAAAGGATTTTGGAGCTTTAAAATTTAAATTTTTTTTAGAAGGAAGATTGTCCATATTATTATTATTATTATCATCATCATCATCATCATCATCAAAATTATTGTTGTTGTTGTTGTTATTAAAATTGTCAAAGCCATTATTATTATTATTATTATTATTATTATTATTATTATTATTATTATTATCGTCATCATCATCATCGTCATTATTATCATCAAAATTGTTATTATTATTATTATTATTATTATTATTGTTATAATAGTACTTATTACTATTATAATAACTATAGTCATTATTATTATCATCATCATCATCGATATTGTTATGATTTTTATTAAATTTATCATTAGAATCAAATAAAATATCCAAATCATTATTATAATTATTATTATTATAATTATTATTATTATTATTACTATTATAATAACTACTACAATATGTATTCACATTACTATTATTAAAATTATTATTAATATGATTATTAATAATATTAATGCTAGACTTGGCAATTTTCTGAGTTGTCTGTCTGTTATCACCAGTACCATTATGCCCCATCTGACTTGGTTCATCAATCGCTTCACTATTTTTTTTTATTATTTGAATAAATCCATTTTTAATACTATCTAATTCCAAATTAGGAATATCACAATTAACTTGATTTTTAGAAGTCTTCATATCTAATGTTTCCATTTTTTCCTATGATACGAAGACTTTTATGATGATGATGATCATCATCATCATCATCTTCATCATCATCATAATAAGAATAATGATGATGATGACGATGATGATGATGATGATGATGATGATTATGGCTTTGATAATTTTAAGAATAATAATAATAATAACGGCTTTTACAATTTTTATAATAATAATAATAATAATGATTTTAATGATGATAATAATAATAATAATAATGAATTTTATGAGTTGTTAATTATTATTATTATTATATGAACAATCTTCCTTCTAAGAATAATTTAAAAATTAAAGCTCCAAACTCCTTTGACATTATTCATGATTGGGAGAATAAATTAGTTTTCAATTTATCTAACCATCAATTAGATCATCCCTCTTTCAACTTACTAAAAAGAGGATTAGGATTTTCTATCACCCCTCAGAGCATACCTAAAGAAGATTTTATTATAGGAATCGACAGTGCTCTTAGAAACCTTCCTTTTAACTTACCAGAAGAAATTAGACAAGATTGTGCAATTACATTACATAAAGCTAAAATTCCTCCTTGTAACATTTCTAAAGAGGAATGGGGAGCTCTTAAGGCCCTGAAGAACAAAAAATATATAGTGATCCACAAAGTTGATAAGGAAAATGCCACTGTGGTCCTTAACCATAGATACTATGATACCAAAATGGTAAAACACCTTTTCAATAGTGGAATCTATAGGAAACTTGAGCGTAACCCTGTTTGCAACATTATTAAAAATGTCACTAAAGTTATCAAATCTTCTTCTTTTGATGATTATATTAACAAGAAGTTGATTCCCAATAAAGAGGTTACACCCCAGATTTATGGTGCTCCAAAAATTCATAAAGTAGGAATTCCATTGAGACCTATTGTAGATACTACTAACTCACTGACTTATAATCTTACAGCTTTCTTAGCAAATAAACTTAAACACCTAGTAGGTAAGACTTCCTCTTTTGTTTGTGACTTAGGAGACCTTGTGAAATTTATCAAGGATAAAAAGGTGGGAGATAATGAGATATTAGTAATTTTTAATGTGGTATAATTTTATACCAAGGTTCTAATTTTGGAAGTAGTAGAAGTAGTTTGTAATCTTACTAACATAGAAACTGTGAATCTTGTTACTTTGTGTCTTAACTAAATTTTTTCACTTTTAAAGGGTCTTTTTATAAATAATGTGAAGGCATGGAAATGGGCTCTCCTCTATCCCTCATGGTTTTCAACCTCTTTATGTAAAAATTTGAAGACTCTGCACTTCATTATTTTTCATTGAAACCCAAATGGTGGAAAAGATATGTCGATGACATTAGCTTATGTTAGCAACATAGCTTGGATAAACTGGAAGAATTCCATTCCCACCTAAATAGTCCTTTTCCTAGCATACAATTCACTAAAAAAATTGAAATTAATAATCAACTTTATTTTTTATATGTCCTCATGATCAAGAAGAAAGATGGTTCACTAGCTAAAAAGGCTTACAGGAAAGGCACACACACAGACCTTTACCTGCATGCCTCCTCCCATCATCATCCTGATCAAAAATTAGGGGTTTTCAAGACTTTAATCACTAGGGCCTTTAAAATATGTGATTAAGAGAATCTATATTATGAAATCAATCACCTAAACAAAGTTTTTAAATTAAATGGTTACTTGGGCAGACAAGTAGCTAAGGATTTCAAATAAGTTAAAAATAATTTCAATAGCTCTAAGGATAAGGGGTCTTTTATAGATGGTCCTATAGCTTATTTTCCATATATCAAAGGAATTTTTAATAAATTATCTAAAATTCTCAAATAATAGAACAGTTATTCAACTTTTCTTTCGGTAAACAAGTTACGCATGATGTTAGGGTCTGCTAAAGACAAATTAGACCCAAACCTTAGGAGTGGTGTCTACAAAGTGGATTGTTCTTGTGGTATTCCTTACATAGGGGAAATAGGTAGGTTGGTTAAGACTATAATCAGAGAACATTTGGCTAACATTCATCTTGAGAGGAAATTTGAGTCTACCTTTGTTGAACACTAGTGTAAATTGAAACATGTCATTAATATTGAAGAAACCAAAATCATAGTTGCAGAAGATCACTTCCATAAATGTAAGTTAAGGGAAGCCATAGAAATTTTAAAACACCCTAATAATTTAAATAGGGATGAGGGATTAAGGATTAGTAATGCATGGAAACTTGTAGTTTATAGAAATATTTGAGGTAATTTTTGGTTAGTCTTGGTAAGGGAGTTGTCTTGTTTCTAATTAAAATAATAAAAAAATTCCAACCCTTTATTTAACAACTAATTGAGTAATTAATTGGTTTTCATTTTAGTAATTAGAATAAATTAAAGATTTTTAAATTTAAAAAAAATAAATAATTTTAAACTTTCTCTCTTTATTTAATTTATTTTAGAAATTATATCTAACAGCTACTTAGTTCTTTTTACGTAATTATTTTTAATGGCTATTTTTCTTTCTTTTTAAGAATTTTTGTTTTGTTGTTCTAACATAATTATCTTTCCTGGTGATGGATCACAGGGGTTGATCTGAAATGCATTGATCATCTAAATGTGACACAGTATCTTCCAAAAACCACTTTTGTTATTATATGGACTATGGAAGCTTTAAATATTTACTGCGTAACATGTTTTACATTCAAAAACAATGAAAGATTGTGTTAACAAGTTAATGTTTTAAATTCAATTTGATATTAAATGTAATTTAATTTTTTTTGTTTTATAATAATAATTTTTAATTTTTAATAACATTCATTCATGTTACAGGCTTAAAGAGAAAGTACATGTCTTTTGCAGTCAAGAAAAGTGCTTTTACAGTCAAAGCAAGTTGTTTTTATCATGTTTTGAAATTGCTCAAGGTGCCAAAGTGGGTGACAGAGTAATATATATGTGAATATATTATTATGCAATCAAAATTATGTCAAATTATATCTTAAAATTTTAATTTATATTGAATTTGAGCTCTTGGCCTGTATACCATCAGAATACCTTAAGCTATAGTTTTGAAGGACTAAAACCTCAATAACTACAAAACAAACCAGCCAAAACTATTAATTCATTTTGGAGAAGTGTGTTAGGATATTTTTGAATGTTTTAAATTTATTTCAATAATTTTTTAGGCTTAAAACTCAAGATATTCAAAAATATCAATTTGTAGGCCTAAAACAAGGCCTATTAGAGCATTAAAAACACTATAAATTAAAAACAACACAATAAAATTTAAGAAAATTTTGTATAAATGTGAATGAAGGTAAATTTTAGGATTAAAATTTGTTTAAAGTTTTACGGATACCTAAAAATAAATTTATTAAAATAAATTCAATTTACAAACCTAGAAGTAAGGTCTAGAAAACTTGGTTTCGATCTTTTTGTAAGAATTACATTTAAATAAAGGTAAATATCAGTTTCTTGGGTTATATAATATTAAATAAAGTTAAATAACCTATTTAAAGTATAAATAATATTATTTTAGTTATAAAATTAAGTCAATAATGTTTCAAGACTAGTGAAAAGAAGACCTTCCTTTGAACCCCCTACATCAGACTGTGATGCAAGTGTCAAGTCTAGAGTAATGATTGGATATGGATATGAAAAACTTTGTTGTTATGGGTTTTATGTCACCTTTATACTAATGTATTCATATATAGGATATAATTCTTCATTCTTTTCTAATCTATCAAACCCTAGTTCTTCACCCTTCTTCACACTTAGAATGAGTTTATTAAAAATTGGGTTAGTGGGCTCACGATGTTGGGTTGCCTCAAAGACCCCTCTATCAATGAGAATTTCCTACATAGAAAAAATTTTGAGGAGGGCCTCATACATATGTTATTATCCCCTATGTATTGGAAAATGTGTGCATAAGGGTGTAATGTACTATATGATGATGCATGCAATGATCTACCCTGTAATTTGGCAAATATCACTCATGAGATTCTCTTTGAATGCTTTAGACATATAATATGACCACTCATATGCTTGATATTAATATATTGATGAATATGGTAGAATGTATTGGTTTTGAAGTTGATTAATTTAGTTTTAACAGGTGTTTACTTGGTATTTACTAAATGAGGAATGAAAAGGCTTAGACTTGTATTTATACCACTGATTAACACCAAATTTAGAAGTGGAGTTAAGGTTAAGAATATATAAATGAATAATTACAATGGTGATAAACAAATATATATTAAGCCAATTAATTTGCAAACTTAGATAAATAATATTTTGAATTTAATATTAAGATATGCTAAAAATAGTAAGTACATCTAATGATTGTTATTGAAATAAATAAAAAATAATGGTACTTATCTAGATTACAGTGTCCATGTAGATCATATGTGGAACACATTATAAGTATATTAGATTTATTTCATGGATCAATCGTCAAATTATGTAAATTTGACCTTTGTCACCTCGGACACTTACATTGACCTGGGATGGTTGCATCAACATTTATATCTAACTTGGATATAGGTGTCTAGTATAGAATACCTATTAGATCTATGTGTGGCCATATGGAATGTTTTAGGTTATGTGTTACCTTCACTCTAGTGCATTTATATTTGGCTCATGGACTATCACTCTTGTTGAATCATTAAAAATCAAGCTCTACATATTCATAGTGACCTTGAGAAAAATAAGTTAGTGAGATCATAGTGTTGAGATAACTCCAAATACCCCTCTATCAATGGGTAATGCCTACATAGACATTAATCTAAATATAGACTCAGAGTGATGTATTTCTCCCCTAATATATTGGCATGTGTGTGCACAAGGGTGTTGTAGTATGTGAAAAGCAAGTACAATAGTGACTTAGCTTATGACTTGGAAAATATGACTCATGGTATGCTCCTTTAGTAATTCAAACCTATATATGTGTTGTCCCTATGATTGATAAGAAAATAGGATAAAATATGTAAGCTTTACTCACTTTAATGCTTGATTGAATACTTTTGGTACTTTTCCTTATGAGAGGTATGGAGTTACTAGGTGAATAATGAATAAGGATTGATCATGTAATAGACCAATCCTTTTGGAGAATATATCACTTTAAAGCACTTAGGCCCACCATTGGGATACATTTTAATTTCAAATTGGATGACTTTATGGCACTAGAAACTTTGGTTATAATAGGAGACTTGCATCGACATAGGCATCTAACTAGGATGCAAGTGCTTAAGCAACTGAAAAACATGCATAGTTCCAAAACCTACACACATAGAAGATAATCAAGTTTATATAATTATAAGTATGATAGAAGGTTTGATTCATCATAATAATAATGGTCAGATTGATAGATAAGTAATAGGCACAATAAATAGTGGATGAAAGACTTTTAGTAGTGGGAAAGGTCTCAAAATAAGAGAAATAAACAAGGTCTATATTTATCAAGTGTACGAGACTAAGGTGTTATATAATTCATAAAAAGTGTCTACATTTTCTCCCCTTTAATCTAGTAATGAAATATTTAGTTTAAAGTAAAAAAATGTGTACCTGAGTGTGTATAACACACCTTGCCTTTGTGTGAGCCCAACTTGAATGATTTTCTAGTGACTGATTTGCAACCAAGATCATGTTATAGTGTATAATTAGTGCATATAATCTAAAATAGAAAGAGTTTAAATGATTGAAATTAAATATAACAAGGTTTAGGGGTACACATGTGTATTGATGCAACCACCTTTGGCAATTTGATTTGAAAATATGTAACATTATGAACCATTATAGCCGATATTAAGAAATAAATAAATCTAAAAAGTGCATAAATATAAAAATATTGGACACATACCCCTAACCTTGGATAAAAAGGTTAGTTTCCACTTGATAGTTAAGATTATCTCAACCATGTAACCCAATCATACTTAAAACCTAGTGAGTGTGAATGAACCAAGTCAACTCACACTGTAAATCTAGTGAGGTTGGATGATGTAATCAAGTCCAATGTATACACTTAGCAAGTTTGAGTGATTTAATCACCTCAACCATACAAAAAATGAACCAACTACTACATTATATTGGCTCAACATAGTCTATAACAGTCTAATTTAGTGAGCTAAATTCCATAGAAGTGTTTGAAATCTAAAAGCTAATTTGATTTTACAATTTAGGTATTCTTTGCATAGCATATGCACTTTATGTGTTTATCATGTTAAAACCTAGGTATAATAATGGTAACAATGTATATAATTATACCATAAATGTGTATTTGAATCATATAATCAAGTAATTTGGACAATTTACAAACTGTGCTAGTGTGGAGAACATGTTTCCATAACATGCCCCCACTATAATCTAAAATTGAAAACTAGTGTAAGTGTGGAGAACATGTTTCCAAAACATGCCGCAATGTATATCTAAAACTGTGAAAAATATGAAGAACATGTTTACAAAACATGCCCCCACTACAATCTTAATTGGTGAATAATGTGAAATTCATGTATATATTGCATGCCCCTGCTAATATACCCCCTCTTTTGAGGTGAGTGGAAATAGAAATTGGTATTTACCTTACCTCAAAAGGATCAAATAACCATGTAAACTATGAATGTATCATATATCATATAGGAGAAACATGTCTAAGAATATATATCATTGAAGTGTAAAAAATGTGATCACATCAAGGCCTAAGATGCATAATAAAGATCATGGCAATGTCCAGAGAGTGATAATACATCCTAACAAATAATCAAGCACCCATTCTAAAGCACTTAAAATTAAATCAAAATACAATGGTCCAAAGAGACTGTAAATAAGGGGCATGTTCAAATGCCACACAATCAAAGGGACATGACTTATTCAAATGTCCACAAAAGCAAACATGGCATACTCAAATGTCTATACAACCAAAAATGACATATTCAAATGTCAAAGAGGTAAACACAGGCATGGGGGCCACAAAAAATGAAGCATATTCAAATGCATAAATAATCAAGGTAATAGAAAGGCAAAATACTCAAATAAGTGTGTAAATTAAAGCATAAACATGGCATACCAACCCATGGATCATATGTGTTAGCAAAAAATGTTAAGTGCATAACATATCAAGTACACTGTGAAAAATATAGCCATGGATAAAGGCATGTGTAAGTACATAAGCTCAAACATGATAATGTAAAGTGATCATAGAATAATATAACCTAGATGTATCATAATCAAATAAGTAAATGCCCCAATGTCCACCTGGCATGAGTAGAGAGAAGGCACAACATCCAAAGGTGCATAAATCATGTATTTGTGTATGCATGTATCACACTCAAAAGATGTGTGAAATAAATGTGTATATAAAAATAAATTATATGTTATCCGCTAACACTGAACTAACAACATAGATGCTAGGGAACCAATATAACATGTCGATGCCAAAAATATTTTTGTATGTTTGAATTTTAGATTTTTTTTGAATTTTTGGAACATTTGACATGAAAGGACTATCCTATGAACTCATCCAATGGATGCTCATAGGTATCTCCCCTTTCAAAATATGGCATATCACAATCTAAATATTTGTCGACCTCATCTTCATCACCATGATGTGGTTTTATTGAAAGATATAAATCCATAGTAGTTTCCTCTTCTTGACTTGTTTATTTTGTAGGGTCAAGATTACCATCATGTGATATGTTAACCAATTTTCCTTTATGGGAAAATGAAATACCTTATTTACTTGGATCTATTTTAGGTCTCATTTCATATATCCAAAATCTACCCAAATGTAAATGAATGTAATGAAGTATGAGCTAAGACCCATACATTTGTAAGGATAACACAATGCCCACAAACAATAGGAATGACAAAGAAACCCAATGAATATTTTCATTAAACCCTATCATGTAAATCTTTCACATGGTACCCAAGTTGTGATAAACATCTTTTATTTTTATATTATGTATTATTTATGTGGTTATGCCAAAAATAATCACCACCCATGAATAATGTAACTGTTAAATCTAGGTGGCATGGAAGCTTTTTGGTTTGTTAAACTTGAGGACTTTGAATATGATGTGGGCCTTTAATTGGTCCCATATTGATGAAATTTTGTAAAGCTCACATACAAGGTTAAGAACACCACATTTTTGTTCATAATTTTTATTTGGTAATTCATCTCCCTCATTTGTGTGAGGGTTAAAACTTTAGTATTTAGAATGGGATATGTTAAGCTCCTTTGGATGAGTAAGTATGAATGAAGCATAACTATGTACATATAATAAATGGGTAAATTACTCATATTTTTTATGAAATGTTCTTTCTTTTTATGGAGAAAGAAGACCTATAATAAAATGAATTTCAACTCCAAATCTAAAGGTCTAAATGCTATCTCATATGATGTACTTTTGAATTGAATGGTATAATCTTGAAGATATTCATCATCATGTTGTTTGAAGTTATGCAAATATTCTAATGTAAGTTTTGGCACCTTATGGATATTGAAAACCATGAATAATGCATCTTCTAATTATGAAAAAGTGGTTAAGGAACCCTTTGGTAGGCTATAGAGCCAATTATGAGCTTTATCGTAAATGTTCATATGAAATACCTTTAGTAATAATTTGTCATATTTTGCCCATTGACCAAAAGAATATACATAGTTAATCATGTGCTCAAATGGATCTTTATGATGCCAAAAGAAAGTGTAGATGATATTTTTAATTATATAGCACCTCAATCTTGTACACTTGAAAAACTCAAACCTGGGTTGTTCCTCTAATTTCTCTACCATTCCCACTTATGCAAGTCTATTCATGTCACTTGGAATATATATATTATTCATAATACTCTTGTATTGATTACTTAGGCATTATATCTTTCTCAAAATGCTTAAAATGTACTTATCTTTCACATCTACAAGTTCTAAACCTATACTTATTCTCTTGCTCGCTATACACTAATATCCAAGTCAGATAATAGCATCAACATTATTGTCCTATCCTAATGCAAATTTCAAATTCTCTAAAGTTATCTAATTTATAAATGAAACATATCCTAATGGTCAGACTAAGTGATTTAATGCAAGTTTTTACTCAAAAGGGATTGACATAAATATAAGATCAACCCTCATTCATTCTTTGCCTAGCTAACTCCTATAAATACCTAGTAAAATACCAAAAAGAATTTAATTGATAAAATATTCCCTATTTATTCTTATTTCCATACCAGTCATAGAAACTATGTATGATAAGGGTAAGTGAAGATGATCTACAAATCAATCCTAGCTTGGAGAAGATAAATCACACTATCCCTTTCGCTTGTTGGTATATTTAGAAAATCAGGGTCATGACAAATATGGATCTATTGGACCTAAATAAGGGGTATCTAACCATATAATATCACTATAAAGGGTTTCAAAGCCACTATTCAAGCAATACCACACAATAACCATAGCTAGGTCATATGGTTTCTAACAAAGTAAATAAAAAGTAAAGTAAAACTAATATAGTGTTCATAAAAGCATGTGGCACAAATGGGGATGATAAACATAAAAGTAAACATGCAAAGAATAAATATAATTAATTTAATATAGAGGTAATCCTAATGCATGGAGAGAGAAATACATTCACAAGCCATTATGTTACTTCTATATACCAAAATAAAGGAATAAGAGTTAGAAATACTTAACTTGAATATGAACACGTTAAGGCTCAATATCTCCCTTGGACAATGGTGTTGTGCAAGAGGTTGTTATATTTTATAAGGATCACAAATATAGGTTAGATCTAGGATACATGACTTCTCCTATGCATCTAAGACTTTACCACAAGACAAGATTCTCTCTCCAAGTATAAACCCTAAGTAATGACTCCTCAAGTAGAATGGTGGAAGAGTAGAATGAAAAGAAACACAAATGAATGATTATCTCTATCTCTCTCTAATGAAAATGGTAAAAATGATTTGTTTATATAGCCAAATCTAACCCTCAACCCTTTTGAATTTTTAATTAGCCTAGTCAACCCAGTTATTTAAGAAATAAAGCAGTTAGGTCCCAGACTAGGTGGGTTGGGCTGACTTAGTCCCATAACATGATTATTTATAATAACAAGGTCAGCCCATGTGATTATGTTTTTTAAATGACAAAAAGAGATTTTGTCTTAGGTAGGGGCTATTTGGGATGATGAATTGCTTGGAGGCGTGTATAATGGAGGTGTCAAAGCTTATGAAAATGTATAGGAGAGGTTTATGTTGGTTGTAAGTGGTCATATAGGGAATAATAATCTTGAAAAGCACCAATGGTTTATCCACCCCTTTCCTAATGCACCCTTTGAGGTGTACACTCAGAGAGATTAAGTCTCAATAAGTTCCTGCAAGAGAGAAAACATCAGTAATTGATAAAGTTTAAAAATATTGTGTATATACATATGCCCCACTTGAAGCTCATCATGTGTCACACAGTTGTAATAGGGGATGGTGCTTCGATAAAAGAACACAGTAACACATAATGTTGAGCTAAGTAAATTTTAGTACTTTAAAGCATAAAATAACTAAAAGTAAATGACTAAAAGGAAATTATTGAAATAAACAAGTAATGTATGTGTACCTTAACTTATCTTTAGCACTAAATGGTTGTCTATTGTGCTCATAGTTTTGATCGTGGAGGGTGCAGAGACTGATTTGGACAAACCCTAAGAATACTAAACTTTAAAGAGAAAAAACAAATAAATGCAAGAAATCCAAGATGATTGAAATGTGTAGGCATGATGTAATTGGAAATTTGGTAAGCTAGAGTGATAAATGTTAAGTTAGGACCAAATGACCAAGCTAAAATTTAGAGTAAATTAGGTAACCAAAAATCTATGGCTACTAAATGATAAGTATACCTTAAATAAGAAAGGATAAAAAACCAAATAAAACTAAGGGTACATAAAAAATTAAAATATAACATTAATGTGAAAGCAGTAACAATCCTTACTTAAATAAATATGGGCAAGAAATGATAAAACAACATTGATGAGTGAATAGTAACAATCCATACTCAATCATTAATGGAAAAGGTACATGAAATGAAAAACAATATTGGTGAGTGATAAGTAACAATCCAAACTCACTCAATAATGGAAAAAGGTACAAAATTTAAAAACACACGTAATTGTCCAAAAAAAGAAATGATAATGAAAAAAATTCAAATGAAACCAAGGAAATTCTATAAATGTAAAGTAATGGTGTAAAGAAAATAATCCATAGTCACTCAAACACGTTATTTTTCTCTAAATATAGATAAAACCAAAACAAATTAGTGCTAACATGTTTTATGATATGAAGAAGAGGTAATATAGAAGTGGGAAAAATAGATTTAGAATTAAAATTTTCTATCAAGGGGGGAATGAAATGGTTGGTGGGGTAAATTAAGGAAAAATCAAGGTAGAGAAATTATTTATTTAAGTAAAGACACTTTGAATTAGGTTTGTCAAAAGAAGAGGACTTTTGACATTAAGGACTTTGAAGAAATTCTCCTAACCACAAAAATCTTGGGTTATCAAATGAAGTATGAGTATCATCCCATAAAGGCCATATACATGAAAATTAAAATGGACCTACCTTCCCTTAACATGTTCCCTATTTCTCAAGACTCCTTACTGAATTGTTGGTCTAATATGATGATTGGGTACTTGTGTGAGAAAGTAGGTAGCACAATAGATTTTTGAATTCTCCTATCCCAATATACTAGCCTAGCATACCCTAATGAACCTCGTCTCTATGATGAGGCCAACTATAGAGTTTGAGATTTGATTGGATATAGGATATGTGTTATGAATCATGTTTTTTAGTGTGATGTTAACTTTTGGATTTTATATTTTCCCTTTTGATCATTACCTTTTATAAATGATTTGGATTTTAAACTTTTGATGGATTTTTTTAATTCCTCCTCCATATTGATTCAAAGAACCAAACATGGGTACTAAAAATGACAATCATTTGAAAACTTTGGACTTTGTAACTAACAAAGGGGTCTTAGATAGCATGGTGTCTAAGAGTCATGTTTATTTATGTGAAATAAAAGTGTTATTTTGACTTTGACCTTGTTTTATGCAAAGTGGAGTGAAAGGAATGGAAATCGAGGGAAGATGAACATGAAATAATTTGAATTACTTCAAATCACACAAAATGTGATAGTGTGAAAATAATAAAATGACATGTAAGTATGATTCCTTTTCATAAGAATGTATGTAAGTAGGGAAACCTATTAACATAATTTTTAGTGCACATTTTATCTACAAAGAAACAAAAATTGAGGCTAAGAAAATGGGATCACAAACTTGTAACCATGTTTGAACATTCTAAAAAGAACACTCAGTTTGATAAAAAAATTCAAAAAATATATTTTTTTTTTATGAGGAGAGCTTGGTCCTATCCATGGTCTTACACTACAACTCATAAAAGAGAAACCCAAGTGGGTGCAAAATGGGGAAAATGGTAATTATGAGGAGAGCCTAGTCCTAGGTCTAATATTATAACTCACAAAATAAAAACCCAATTGGATGTAGAATGGTGTGAAAAATGGTATTTGTGAGGAGAGCCTAGTCCTATCCATGGTCTTACACTGCAACTCACAAAATAAAATGCGTTGGAAAATAACAACTTGTCATTAAAATAAAAAAATTATGAAAAATTGATGTGTGAAATAAAAAGGTATTCATGAGGAAAGTCAGGTCCTATCCATTGTATTACAATGCAACTCACAAATTAAATAAACCAAAGGACTAAAAAAAGGAACTGAGGTTTGTGTAAAACATAGACTGCTACAGAGGGTGAGATCATTGGATAAATCATGTAAGAAGTGTTAGTAAGACAATATATATGAAAATAAGGGAAATATTAAAGTAAAATACTTCTTTAAAAATTATTTGGTAGTGGGTTCTTTGAAAACATGGCCTTCATTAGTTTATAGATGGTAACTACTAGGATCAAGAATGTTTTTTACCATTTTTGGGCATATTCTACTTATTTATCATGGGTATAATATAATTTGAGGACTAGATCACCAACATTAAATGTGTGGACTTTGACCTTTTATTAAGTTGTTTGGAAATGCAATCCTTGTATTTACAATTATGTTCAAAAAGTGGTTAAATGGTGTTCATTAAGAAGGTCTCAGGTGTGAAGGCACACTTCACATAATTCTTCATTAGGAATGATACCATGAAGAGATATACGTAAAGATGGGATTCTAACTTCTAATTATAGGACTAATTTAGAACCATATACTAGTAAGAATGGTGTTACCCCAGTGGTAGTACGTATGCTAGTATGGTAGGCCCAAAGTGTGGGATATAAGTGAAGATGCTATCAATGTGGGTTTATTGAATGGTCTTTTGTAAGATTTTGTTTAGAATTTTGTTAGTGGTTTCATCTTAGCCATTACATTATGGATGGTAAGGTGTGGAAAATTTGAGAGAAATTTTAAATCTAGCACATAATTATTTCATGTCCTTATTTTTGAAATTGCCACCATTATCAAAAATGATATTATGGGGAACTCTAAAATGAGAAAGAACTTAGTTAAGGATAAATTTATAAATAGTGGTTCTCATGACATTGATAAGAGGCATGGCTTTTACCCATTTATTAAAATATTTAGTAGTAGTAATGATAAAAACATGACCATATTATGATCGAGGTAGTTTACCAATGAGATCTAATCCCCACATGGAGAATGGCCAAGGAAACTCCACAATTTAGAGCTCAATTGATGGTGAATGGACTAAATCGTCATGAAGTTGGTAAGGATTACACCTTTTGAAAAAATTGATAGTGTATTTTTCTAAAGTGGGCCAAAAGTAACCCATACGTAACCATTGGCATTGTGTAGCATGTTCGCTATAGTTAACACTACAAATTCCTCATGTGCTTATTTGAGGAGAGTAGGAACCTATTCTTGCATCAAATAGTATACCATGGTACCTTCTACATTATGATAATAAATGTTATATCAAAAGATAAACTTAAATGTCTATTTACGTATTCTAGTCTTTTTATGACATGTCCAGAGGGTAGGTTTGATGTTCAAGGAATTGGATTATGTTTTTGTACCAAGGGATTTTTAGAATAGCGATGACCTCAATGTGATAAATGAGTGAATATTTCGGTTGGAGATAATAAGGTGACTTTATTATTAGATAAGAAATTGGGAATCATTAAGTAATTGATTAGGATGAAATAGAGGTGTTGAATTAGTAAAAGAATCAGCTATGGAATTTTGATCTCTTATAATTAGCTCAATGGTAAAATAAGCAAACTCTTTGGAAAGTGTGGTAGCTATTTGATGATATGCAATTAGATTTTCACTTTTACACTAATAATCACCATTGACTTGGTGGCATTATGAGTCACTTAAAGCATATAGATATCGGATATCTAAATTGAGGGTTGCTTTCATGCCTAATATTAGAGATTCATATTTGGCCATGTTATAAGTGACATCAAAGGTTAATTTAAATTCCAAGGGGATGATCTTACCATGTGAATGTGTTAGAATACAACCTACCCCAAATCCTTGGAGGCATCTAGCACCATCAAAGTTGAGGATCCAAGTGTCTTCGTGTAAATCAATGGTAACTTTAGGGAGTTCTTCGATAACTACTTTAGATTTAGTAGTATAGGGAATGATATTGGTATCTTCTTGATTATTTTCCTATAAATTAGCAGTGAATTTATGGAAATAATCTTTAATGGAGATGTCTTGGTGAAGATTTTCAATATTAATAATGTTATCATGAGCGAGATTATCTTTAAGGTGATTCATAACTGGTCTAAGTGTTGTTACAAGTTATTCGGTGATGACTTGCCCTTTGACATATTTTTGTGTGATAATTCAAAGGTCAAATTCCATCAAGAGGACCATCCATTTGCCAATTATATCTCCAAGTAGAAATGATTTGGATAAAAAATGATGAAGTGGATAGAGTGGACAATGACATAAGTAGTTTGATAAAAAATATAGTGACAAAACTTTTAAGCTATGTAGTAGATAGTAAGGCAATCACGTTTTACTTTAGTATAACATTTTTCAGAGTCGATGAGGCCTCAACTAAAGTAGTAAATAGAGTACTCTCTACTGGTATCATCTTGTTTGAAAAGTATTGACCCAACTGATATGGGGGTAGAAGAGGTATATAAGATTAAGGGATGGTCATTTAAATGTGGTTGAAGAGTGGGAGGATGGAGCAAATATTATTTTATATTATCAAAATATATCTGGAATGAATCTATCCATTCTAGATCATTACCTTTTTTGAGAATGGAATTAATAGAATAGATATAGTAAGCCATTTCTAGGATGAACCATCAAAGTACCCCAAGTTTTTTGAGGTAAATGTGAATGTCAAGAATGGAATGAGGAATGGGCATGTTGACTATAGCATTGATTTTAGTTGGATCAACATCAATGCCACAAAAAGAGATTAAGAACCCTAAACATTTACTAGTTGTGACTTTGAATACACATTTGTATAGGTTAAGTCTAATTTTGAATTTGATTAGTCAATAAAAAATGATAGCTAGATCAATGAGGTATGTTGTGCGATTCTTAGATTTGGCAATAAGGTCATCAACATAGGTTTCCACTATCTTGTGTATAAGATCATGGAAAATGTGAGGAATTGCATGTTGATAGGTGACTCTGGCATTTTTAAGGCTAAAAGGAATTTTGGAATAGCAATAAGTACCCCATTCCATAGTAAATGTCATTTTGTTTTTCTCTTCAGGGGCTATGTGAATTTTATTATAGCCTAAAAAAATGTTCCATTAGTAACAACATTTCATATATAGCAGTGGAATATATAATATCATCTATTGAAGGTAATGGGAAATTATATTTTAGACACGTGATATTAAGATTATGAAAATCAATGCATATAGGAATGACCATGGTGAATTTTTGACAAATGAGAATAATTTTTGATACCCATTCAAAATAGCCAATAGGCTTGATAAACTTGGCATCCATAAGTTTAATAATTTCTTTATGACATAAGGGGAAATTTTTGGGTGGAAATTTTCATTATTTTTTTCTAATGGGTTTTGCATCTAGGTAAGTGATGATGTTATGTACAATGATACTAGGATCAATATCTAACATATATTCATATGAGAGGGTAAAGGTTTAATGATACTTATCGAAGAATAAACTAAATTTATCGTGCTTTGTTGGCATGAGTTCTTCAAAGATAGTGATGGGTCTAGGACATGATGGTGTACCATATTGTATTCGTGTTGTTTCCTCAATGAACATAACATTTCCATCTTGGAAATGATATGGAGCATTAGGAATAGAAGAAATAGGATTTATTTTAATGTCCACACTAGTAATTAAATAATTAAAATGAGGAGATTTTCATTTGAAGTTTCCAAGTTTATGATGTTGCCATGGAAGTTGAGGGTCTCTAGCATGGAGTAACTCAAGTATGGCTTCATCAGTAGGGAACATTAGTGAGGGTCCATAGTATTCCATGTCTACTTTAACATCAATGATTTTATTATCATGGTGATCATATTTAGAATGTATTTATCATACATCTATGGATTTAACATCAAAGGTAATATTAGGTGTAGGTGGGATTATAGGTTGAGGTTGAGTGGAGTCTACTAGATTGGTAATAAGTGTGTTAGGTTGTGTTTTAGATAGAGGTTCAGTGTAAGTGAGGTACGTAGCCTCAGTGGTATCTATAGGATCATGGGAAAGAATGAAAGTTGGTAAATTAGTTGGTGGTGTAGAAGGTATAGATGGTTCCAAATTTTCCAATTTGTCTAAAGTTGAGATTTATTCAACTACCCAAGGGGTATCGAGAAGTGGATAATTAATGGAATATACATGACTTTCAATTTCTAATTCACTATCATTTGATATATGAATAACATAGACATCACAGTTGAAGGCATGTATTTTGGCTAATGTTTATTGATAGTTTTGTATGTCCAAGTCTCATGATTGAGATTGAGCCATGATATAATTGTCATCATAAGTGTGGGAAATAGTGCATGCATTTGTCTCTAAGGGAAAATCAAAAGTGAATACACCTAGATCACTAAATTTTTGGGGTAACATTGTTAAAGGCTCTTGAAATGATATTTCCACTCCATAATAGTTACATGTGAAGTCATATTTTATGTAAGAAGTTTCATGTGCATTACATGGAGGAGTAATTTCAGTGATCTCATCAACTAGAGGGATGGTATAATCATGTGGGAGCAAAGAAGGAAGAATCCACTCTGAAATATAAGGAGGTAACCTAGGGGTATTGCAAGTGTTTTGTAAGTCATTTGATTAATCATCATCAGAATAGGTAAGAGTGACCTATAAATTTGGATTCATGTTAATGAATTTATGTATAGGTGCACTGTTAATTTTTGGAATGGTTGGAATCTGATACTAAAATTTAGGGTTAGGTATTTAAATTCTCCATGGATTATGATCAGCCTCATGTTTACAATGTTTACCATTACGGATAAATTTGATAGATTGACTACTTGAAGATGCAATAACCCTCATATGATGTGTCCATGGGTGATCTAAGAGTATGTTGTAGGATAGTGGTAAATCAAGGACCATGAGCTTGGTATGTATGGTCTTGGGTCCAATAGTGAGGGGGAGCCAAATACAACTGAGTGGTTTTTGATTTGTCTTATCAAATCCTTGACATGTGAGATGAGTTTGCTTAAGGTGATCTATGGTATACTCAATTTATTTAATTAACCAAAGGGAGGTAACATTGATTCCTAAGCCTTCATCTACTAAGACTTTTCAAATAAGGGTGGTATTAATTGTAAATTTAATGAAAAAAGATGGATCGTCGGCTCGAAAAAGAATTTCATCATTAATCATATATTCTTAGAGAGGTTTGGAAGAAGTATGAATAGTTTCAATAGTATGTACTTATGTCGATGAAGGATCTTGAAGAGGTTTTTCCACTTCAAGGGAAGGTGGTTCTTCAATGTCTTATAATTGTTACATTAAGAATTTGTGGTGATATGGAGAAGTATGAACTAAATCTATGAGGGGTAATTTACAAGGCATTGGGATGAGCTCTTGTAATAAATTCTAATGAGATTTAGAAGATGAAAAACCAACACAAGGATTGGAAGGTTAATTTTTTTTGGTTTCCTATTCAAGGGTCAATGGTAGTAAGAAAGTAAAGCAAAATAGAAAGGAGGCAATTTGGTTCCACCCTAAACTAGTTTGGTTTAAATTAAACTTTGATGGGGCATGAAGAGGAAATCTAAGAGCATCTAGTGTAGGATGTGTTATTAAATATTTTAGTGGTTCTCTAATTAGAGCCCTATCCCTCAAGATTTTTGATGGAGCTAATAATGAGGCTGAAGCACAAACTTTAGTTGTTGGTGTTAAAATAACCATAGAATGTGGCATTACCTTTCTATAAATTTAAATGGATTCATAGGTGGTGATTCAAGCATTGTCTAATCAAAGGGAAAAATCTTGAGAGATTGCTAATATTTTAGATATCATCTGACCAACACTGGAAGCCTTTGAAGACTGGACTTGTACCCATTGCTTTTGAGAAAGCAATAAAGTGGTGGACTTTCTGGTAGATGTGGCAATAGATCAAAGGATGGAAGAAAGAATGGATAATATCAATGAAATTTGGGTAGTTTATAGGTATTGGGATCAAAGTGAGTTTTAAATTGAAGATTTAAAAAGTGTTTTTTGGCACCTTCATTCTACTTCTATATAATTTCCTTGGGCTTTTTCTAGAAATGCCTTCCAAAGGAAAATGTCATTTTTATGTTCTATACACACACACACACACACACACACACACACACACACACACACACACACACACACACACACACACACACACACACACACACAAAGATATATACATATACATATATATATATACATATATACATATGTATGTATGTATGTGTATATGTATGTGTATATGTATATGTATATGTATATGTATATGTATATGTATATGTATATAATGGGAATGATGTCTCTTTTTGTTTCCTTGTTCTCCTAGTTTTTTGACTGATGTTTTGGTGAGCATGTGGTTTTAGGCTTTGTCAGCACTGGAATCCTGAGTTCGAAGCAAGTGGATGGGACTTACCTTCTCATTATGGCCTTTGTAATATTTTAAGTGTGTGCATTGATTGGGAAATATTGTATAGCACACAAAATTATTGAAGGATGGTTTCTATTTTGGTTTTGGTGTTTGGCCTTGAGGCATTGTGCTTAGGGAGTTGGCAAGATGGATAACTTTTGGGTTGATTATGCAGGTTATCCACTAGTTTTTGGTCATGCAAAGAATAAATAAATGGGATTTGTTAGCTTTGTGTCTAGGACACATCTATTTAATGTGTTCTGGATTTTGATGGTGGAAGTGGTGGAGGCAATCAAAACAAATTTGGGCAAAAAAATTTTGGTTGACAATAAAAGAGTCAAGGTGAATTTAGATTTGGCCTCTCTCTTTGCAATGAATCTATGTTTGGTCATGTTGGATAGAGAGGAATCCCAAGCCTTGGTGGAATTCTTTGTGTGGCTAGAATATAGATTGGAGCTTCTATCAGAGTTAGAATCCTTTCTTCTTGGGCCATCTCCAATGTTTCCATTTCAGTAAGAGATAATTTGGGTTTTATCCCATTGTCCATGTTTTGAGAGTTGGAATCTCGATTTCTAGCTCTTTTTAATTTTGTAAAATAAGTGGATGAGTTTTACATATTTTAGTCAAAAAATAACAAGGAAAAAGGGTATTTACATACCTAATGTTGAAGAATTTCTTACACCCATTCATGGGTTGGAGGAATGGCAGGCTCTCAAGAGGCTTTCAAAAATAATTAAGGCAATTAAGTGGCTTGGTAAAGGGATTTCGAGGGGGAGTTCAAATTTCCTCCCTGGTGGAAAGGTAAAAAGTATTTGTTGCAAGATACAGGTCGAGCCCAAAAACATTTATTCTTTGCTCATGCTAATGAGTTAAATGGAGGGATGTTTGGATTGAAACTTGTAGTGAGTGAAGCTAATCTTGAGGTGAAGGATCAAGAATTACATGTGGCCAACTTCAAGGAATCTGGGTAGGCATCAGAGGTGAGCATACTTTTGCCCAGCAATGGAAAAATGGTGGAACTATTTATTTTGGAGTAAGTTTCATAAGCTAGATCTTTTTGATAAACTATGAATAGTAAGGGTAATATAAGTTGTTTGTTATAGATTGCTCAGTAGTAATTATGGTTTTTTTCAAAACCTTTTTTGTTCTCAGGTTTGGTCCTATGCCTTAACACTGCTAGATGTTAAGCCAAACCTATTTTGGTCTTTTAATTTTATTATGTTAAAAGGGCCAGGGACTGGTTAATTCCCTAACAATGATCTAAAAAAAAATGGTAGGAAGAGTAGTTTGATGTTTTAGTTATGGGAGTATTCACTCATTTATTTTAGAAGGCATGGTAGTGGTAGTGGTGTCTTTGATAAGGTGTTCATCAAATGATGGTTTTTTGGCTTAGTAATAGGATCTTTATGAGTGGGTTTACATCATAATTGACTTTAGATGTGTTCAAAAATTGAGAATTGGTATAATATTGGTCATATTGAGTGTTAATTACACATATATCTTTGTTTGAGTGTTATGGGTTGGAAGTAAAGAATATTTTTGGATGTTTAGATGAGGAAGGCTTGGTAACTTATTTCTTTTGAGAGGCGTTGACATAATCATGATGATGTATTTTGATCATAATGTCATGATTGAATATATATCCTAACATAAAAGAAACAATAAATTTAGTAATCCCATGACATTTTACATTGGAATGACCCACATCAGCATGAAACCAACAAAAAAAAATAGGATCATACCATGTAGGTGGATTATTAGTGTAAGTGAAAGGTTTAGAAGGCACTAATAATTGTTTCATTTGTTGAATAGTCAAGGGTGCATGGGAAGCTTTAGGATTATCCACTTTGACTACTCCTAGTTTTATTTGAGGAGGATTGCCAATGATTACATTAGTGTATATTTTGAAATATCCCTTGATGGTTTTAATGTTGGGCTCAAACTGTTTCATAATAAATTTGTCTTTTAGCTTGATCAATTACATTGTTTAGAGTTTGGGGAGAAAAAGTTTGAACCATATATTGAAAGGAAGGTGTTTATGCAATAATGAATAGTTTAAATAAGTTATCATCAGTCATGTTATGATTAGCTTTGTAATCCCAATATTTCCATCATTTAATGAAATCATGGATTGATTCAGAAAGGGATTGTTTAGCATTGATGAAATGGCTAAGACAAGTTTTAAGAATATTATTGTCTTGAAATTCTTTAACTATAGGATTGATTAAATCATTGAGTTACTATATAGAATCTTGAGAGAGTTTATTATACCCTTATAATACATATTTGATCAATGTTTTGACTAAACTTTTGGTAGTGGTAAAGGTATTAGTTTGAATCCACTCTTTGTAAAGATCAACAAATGCTTTAAGGAAATATGCAGGGTCTTTAGTCCAAGCATATTTAATAGCTGGAGAGATATTTCTAACATCAATATAAATGATGAAGGGGTCTAAAGGTTCATTTTGAATATTTTGGAACATCTTTTGTGCATAATGGGTTGGGTAATGATATTTCTTGTGGCATCTATAAGAGGTGGAGGGATAAAATTTTGGTTATTTTGAGGTAGGAGAATAGGAGGTTGATTATCCATGTTTAATAAATGATGTTGCATTTTCATCATTTGATAAGTATTAGATGTTTGCATAATATTCATTTTCTGAACTATTAGTGTAAGAATTTGAGTGGTTTCAATTGGTGGATTGGGGTTATTAGTGTTTAAAGGAGGATTGGCAGGATTGGTAGGAGGAACATTCCCTGAATTGGCATTAAGGGATGGGTTTTTGGGTATAGGATTGTTAGGGGATGGGTTATTGGTGTTTAAACATTTCCTATAGGGTTATTGGTTAAGCTTATGTCAATTACCCCTACAGGGTAATAAGGTGATTTAGATAAAGAATTGTTTTGACAAGTGTGAAATAGATCTGATCCATCAATGTCATTGATTATGGTAATTTGGACCATTTTACAGTCCAAAGATGAATGGTGAGAGAAGGTGTTATTATAGGTACAATCACTGAGAGGGGGGATGAATCAATGATGTAAGATAATCCAATTCAATTACCAACTCTTAAATATTCAGTACATACAATCATGATACATATAAATTAACCATTGTAATGAACAAGAAAGATATAGCAAGATCAAGCACATAACACATGATATATGCGGGAAACCCTATTGGGGGATAAAACCCACTGAACCCTGAAAGATGGACTACAATCCTAAAAACACAAGATTCAACATTTAGACCAGCACCAACTGATCAAGGAACACCCATCCCTTAATTTAGTGAGACACCCATTCCACAAGGAAGAACTAACCCCATAGGCAACCAAGCACCAACCCAGCTACCTTGATCTGATCTCCACTTCCAATTTGATGTATTATATACCTGATGATGGAGTTCTCTTACTTATTCTCTTTCCCCTTTAATTTCTCAAAAACTTGAACACACAATCAATGCATCCAAAACACCATTTTGGATCACTCTTCACTTCTTAGCACATACACAATTAGAAAACTTGCAATATCTCTATCACAATATTGGCAACATGACATGTAACTCATGCACACAATCCTAAACCTAATCTTTCATTCAATCCATACACTAAGCACACTCACTCAATTATCCTCTAGGGCTTACTCATTTAATCTTCCTCTTGTAGGCTCATTAGGTCCAATGACCTATGTGTTTACCTTCATCACCTTGATCAAACAAGCATGACTAATCCTCTTCACTCTTTGTTGGTCCTCAATGACCTATACCTTCTCTTTCAAAGTATCTCTCCTTCACTTGCCTCCACACTCTTACAACTCCACTTTTCCACTCTTTCCACTTGCACAATTAGTCTAATTAGACCTTGTACTTATACCACTCTCTTCTTTTAACCCATTTTGGTCAGCGAAGATGCTTATTGTGAACCATACTTAACATAAACCCATACACATATTACATGTGAGAAAAACACTCTTCATAGGTCCATAAACATGTTACATGTGAGAACCACACTCTTCATAGGTTGGCCATTGCCTCATTAACCCCAAACCACCATTAGGTCTTGATGAGACCTAAAATAATTAGGCCTTCATAATCATATGTTACATGTGAGACTACTTGGACCACATTCATCCTTTACCAATGCTTAAAACACATCAAATATATCTCCAATCTACTCTTTATAAATCCCTCATATGTCCATTTCACTTGGAACTCAACCTCACACCTTGAACCAAGCCATTATAGATTGCTCACCAATAGGCCTAGAAACACAGAAAAGTTTGTTATATAGAATTGAAGCATATAAAAAAAAATTCTCAAATAATTCACTCAAAAAAATGAATTAATATATCATTCATGACCTATTAAATATATCCATGTCCATTAGACATTCTAACATAGGCTCTAAACACTCAAATCAACTCTCTCAAGATGACCACTCGGACTGATCACACACAGTCAAAATATAGTCAAGATATTATGACTCTCCATATCTAATCAAGGGCCTATAATGATAACCAATGAATTTTCATAATATTTAGATACTTATATAACATATCCATACTCATTTTCTTCTTTAATTATACTCAAAACACCTTCAACTTACTCCTACAATATGGTCACTCAATCTACCAGTGCATTCAACAAACATAGTCAACTTCTAAGCAATTGTTTATACTGAATATGGATTGCTCAAACCTCTAAAATATATAGAGATAGTCTTCATTAATTCTAAAACAATATTAAATATTTATTTCATTATTAAACATCAAAATACTATCACTAACAACTCAATTATCCTTCTCGGGTCACTTGCAAAACATGATCAAACACATAGTCAACTTTGAAGCTTAATATATTTGACTATATAGACATTCAGACCTTCTAACCAAGTTTTTTAGATGTGAATAGAATTAATTTAAAAAAATTATTTTTAATTCATATAAAATTCTACATATATCAAAATTTATGGCTCAAACACTGCAGACAGGTTTTTCTTTTGTTAATTTAAATATTCAAATTCCAACGATCACTATGTATTATAAAAACAGCAGCAATGTGTCTTCATATCATTTCTCCTAGAAGCTAGATCAAACATGCTACATTGATATCCTTAGGATTATCCTAGTCTTTACCTTACAACTTTCACTGTTGATCTTATATCCTTGCTTCTGAGATCAAGCCACTTGGCACCTTTGTGTGCCTTCTATGCACATTACTGTCAGTCCCCGCTCTTATGCCACTTGGAAGTTCTACGTGTAATCTAAACACATTATTGTTAGACCCCACTTTTTTTCCACTTTGAAGTCCCACATTCCTTTTTATCACTTACTATTTAAATCAAACCACACCATTGATCTCCATCTGTATGAACACCTATGTGTCATTGATCTTTTATCAAATCATCATGATTAATACACATGTCACTAGCATGTGAAATCTCAGGAACCTTTGACAAATTGACTTCTCGCATACCATTGATATCTATTTACATGATCATACACACATCATTTCATCTTTGTCTATCAAATTAGATGCTTGCCATTAGATCTTTACAGCTGCACCAGTACCTGTACAGCAACATCTTCTAGCTCCTCCATCTTCAACTCAATCATGAAGACCAATAGAAGTTGAATGAAGATTCAACTTCTCCTTTGTAACCAGCTTGGTTAACATATTAGCAAGATTCCTATCTTTATGGATCTTCTCCAGCTTCAAATCACCATCTTCTAATACCTTCCGTATGAAGTGGTACCTTAGTTGTATGTGCTTTGTTCTTGAATGAAAAGCTGAATTCTTAGCCAAATGGATTGCACTCTGACTGTCACTATACAATCTGCAACTCCCATGCTCCCTTCCAAGCTCTTCCATGAACCGTGTCATCCATATCATCTCTTTGCTAGCTTCTGTGGCTGTAATATACTTTGCTTCTGTAGTTGACAAGGCAACAACCTTTTGCAACTTTGATATCCAGCTAACCATCATTCCACCTAAAGTGAAAACATATCCTGTGGTGCTCCTCCTGCCATCCAAATCACCTACCATATCTGAATCTACATAACCATGTAGAGAAGTATCTGAACCTCCATAGCACAAGTGCCTACTGCTAGTTCCTCTCAGATATCTAAGGATCCACTGAACTGCTTTCCAATGTTCCTTACCTGGATTGGCCATATACTTACAACTCCCACTGCTTGGGCAATATCTGGTCTAGTACACACCATTGCATACATCAAACTCCCTACTGCGGAAGAATATGGAACCTTACTCATGTACTCTACCTCATCATGTGAATTAGGACATTGTTCTTTACTCAACTTAAAATGTCCAGCCAAAGGTGTGCTTACCGGTTTAGCATCCTACATATTGAACCGTTTCAACACCTTGTCCACATAATCTTCTTGAGACAATATCAACCTATGATTTTTCTTGTCTCTCTTAATGCTCATGCCAAGGATTTTCTTTGCTACTCCCAAATCCTTCATAGCAAACGTTTGAGCTAATTTCACTTTAAGCTCAGACATATCCTGCATGTGTGATCATGTAACCAGCATATCATCTACATACAACAATAGAATAATATATCTACCATTATCCAATCTCTTGAAATACACACAATGGTCAGATTGACACCTACTGTAGCCATGCTCAGTCATAAACCTATCAAATTTTAAATACCATTGCATAGGAGCTTGCTTGAGGCCATACAAGCTTTTCTTCAATCTGCACACTAACTTCTCCTTACCTTTGACCTCAAATCCTTCCGACTGTTCCATATAAATTTCCTCATCCAAATCTCAATGAAGAAATGATGTCTTAACATCTAGCTGCTCAAGATGCAAATCCTCAACAACAACCAAAGACAGTACAATCCATATAGAAGTCATCTTAACAACAGGAGAAAAAATCTCACCAAAATCAATACCTAGCTTTTGTGCAAATCCTTTCACTACCAATCTGGCCTTATATCTCATCTGTCCATTCTCACCTTCCTTCAACTTGTAGGTCCATCTGTTCTTCAGTGTTCTCTTACCAGCTGGCAACTCAACCAAATCCCATGTTTGGTTCTCTCTTAAGGACTCCATCTCCTCAACCATGCCACGCTCCCACTGACTCTTGGACTCCACCTATATTGCTTCTTCAAAACTCTCTGGTTCTCCACCATCAGTTAGCAATAAATAGTATAAAGAAGGAGAATATCTAATTGGAGGCTTACTTACCCTTTTTGACCACCTGATGGGTGTCTGAGACTCATTCACAACACGCTGTCCACCCAAATTCTCTGACAGTGACTAACCTCAGTCACCTCCAGACCTGTTACTGGCCGACATCAGTTCTGCCTGACTGACGTCGGTGCCTGTCCTGTCGACGTCGATCTCTATATGGCTAACGTCAGTTTCTGTTCTGCTGACACCGGTTCGTATTCTGTCGACGTCGGTCTCTGTGTTTTCCTACAAGTGATTATTTCTTTTTCCCGCGAGCTCATTTTGGACCGTCACCTCGTCCAATTCACTATTGCTCTACCCAAATTGATTCAGCTTCTTTAGCTGATCACTATACATCACTTTTTCATTGAAAACAACATGATGGCTCCTAATTATCTTGTTAGTTCCTAAATTCCAAAATCTGAAACCAAAATCATCTGAGCCATAGCCAATAAATGTGCACCTCATAGACTTAGCATCCAGCTTCTTTCTATTTTCCTTATCTATGTGCACAAAGGCTTCACAACCAAAAACTTTGAGAAAAGAGAGATCTACCTTTTTACCTGTCCAAGCCTCTTCTGGAATTCCACCATCTAGAGCTGTAGAGGGTCCTCTGTTAATCAAGTACACTGTAGTGTCAACAGCTTCTACCCAAAACTCTAAGGGCAAACCAGCATGCAATCTCATACATCTTGCACGCTCCATGATTGTTCTATTCATCCTTTTAGCAATTCCATTATGCTGAGGTGTCCTTGGAACCGTCCTTTGCCTATGGATTCCATGCATGTAACAATACCAATTGAACTTATAACTGTAGAACTCTCCACCATTGTCAGATCTCAGGCACTTTAATCTTTTGCCTGTTTCATTCTCAACCATAGCTTTTCAAATCTTAAAAGTCTCAAATACATCAGATTTCTTCTTAATACAATAGATCCATACCTTTTTTGTAGCATCATCTATGAACAAAACATAGTACTGTGATCCTCCAATAGAAGCTACCTGAGCCGGTCCCCACACGTCTGTGTGAACAAGCTACAACTTATGCTTCTTCTTTGTAGACCCAGTCTTGAGAAAACTAACCCTTTTCTATTTTTCAAATACACAGTGCTCACAAAATTTTAGATCCATGCTTTTCAAATCTGAAAGCTTACCTTTAGACTTAAGAATTGACATCCCCTTCTCACTCATGTGGCCAAGCCTTGAGTGCCACAATTTTGCATCCACATCTGAAGTAGATAATACAAAAGGAGAATTGTTAGTAACACAATTACACAAATAGAGAGTACCTACTCTCTTACCTTTGGCCATAACAAGTGCACCCTTGGTCACCTTCCAAGATTCTGCTGTGAGAGTTACTGTACAACCCTCATCCCCTAAATTTCCTGCAGAAATCAAATTTCTCTTCAAGCTAGGAACATGCATAACTTCTCTCAACACCCATGTGTTGCCATTCTGCATTTTCAGCTGCACTTTACCTTTGCTAATAATCTTACAAGGCTCATCATCCCCTAGATACACTATTCCAAAATCTCCATGGATATAGTCAAAGAAATATTCCCTATTAGGGGTAGCATTAAAAGATGCACCAGAATCTAACACCCAAGATTCTATATTATTATGCAAAGAGAATATTAAAGCATCTTGTGCAATACCTGCAACCTTTGCTTCTTATTTTCCTTCGTGTTGATTGTCCTCCTTAGGCTTTGACCAGCAATCTCTGCTTATGTGCCCCATCTTTCCATAATTCCAGCATTGTGGCTTCCTGCCATTTTTGGATTTGGATCTGCCTCTCCCCTTAGACTTAGATCTTGATCTCCCTTTCTTGCTCTTCTCTTTTTGCCTTCCCCTGCTCTCAAAACTTAAAGCGTTCCCAGATGCCTCTTCTGTGCTTTTCTTGCAAATTTCCTCATTCAAGATAACACTAACAACATCCTCTACTTTTAAAATATTTGATGCAGATGCAGTATTGCTAACTGCCATTACTAAGCTATGCCAGCTTTTAGGCAAAGAACATAATATTAAAAGAGCTTTTATTTCATCATCAAATACAATTTTGACTGAACTTAATTGATTTACAATACCATGGAAATCATTCAGGTGATTAGATACAGATCCACCTTCCTGCATATGCAAATTAAATAGCTGCTTCATAAGATATACCTTATTAGAAGCTGAGGGTTTTTCGTACAAATTTGCTAAAGTAGTCATCAATTCTACCGTTGTTTTTGCCTGTGATAAATTAGATATCACAGTAGATGCTAGACTCAGTCTTATAGACCCCAGAGCCTTTCTGTCAAGAACTTCCCATTCTTCATCCTCCATGTCTGTGGGCTTCTTTGCAATCCCACCTAACAGTAAGTATAGATCTTTCTGATACAGATAGTCCTCTATCTGCATTCTCCAATGTTGATGATTTTTGCCATTGAACTTCTCCATTCTCAGTTTACTTTCATCTACCATTACTTCTCCCACTCAAACAGAAATCCCTGCAGAAACTCCTGTGAGCAACCTGTAATCAATACACACTACACAGATCTGAACCACCTGTTAGTAAACCTGAGCTTTGATACCAATTATTGGATATCAAACTCTAAACCTACAACCAAGGCTCTGATACCACTTATTGGGGATCAACCAACAATATGATTACACTTATTAAAGCAATAAATTGCGGAATTAAATCAGATAGATAAGTAACTAGAATTAGATAATAGCAAAGAATAAGAGATACAAGAAACCACCCTAAAAACTTGTATTAAACTCTTTACAAAAGGAATACAATTGAAAAAACTTCTTTCTTCCACACCTCTCTCAGATACACAAGATCTCTCTCTAGATCTCTATCCCTCAAGAGCTCTCTCTCTCAAGTACAATCAACTCCAATAACCTGGATTGATACAACTCTGTATTGTTCTTCAACATTCACATATAATGAACTACTACAATAATCACCTTAAGCTAAGAAGATCTAATTCTACATATATAATTAGGAGACTTGAGCATGCACTTACAACCAACAGTTAAGCCTCATAAACAAGGGCTCTAAAAATAATCTTACTAATAATAGAAATGTGAACTTAAGACTAAGACTTAAACTCATCATGCAAACACTCGGTTCTATCCTCGGAAATAGCATTCTGGATGCACAGGTAACCGACACCGGTTCCTGCCTGCTTGTCTGTGACCGACGTCGGCCGATACCCTACCGACACCGGCATCTCTTCAACTGCACCTGACCGACGTCAATCGCTCCTGACCGATGCCAGTGACTGTGTAAACCTGCAACTTTGGTAATGCGCTCATATGTGAAGCTTTTAGGCTCCACACCTTAACACTTATGCCACTTGGAAGTTCTACGTGTAATCTAAACACATTATTGTTAGACCCCACTTTTTTGCCACTTTGAAGTCCCACATTCCTTTTGATCACTTACTATTTAAATCAAACCACACCATTGATCTCCATCTGTATGAACACCTATGTGTCATTGATCTTTTATCAAATCATCATGATTAATACACATGTCACTAGCATGTGAAATCTCAGGAACCTTTGACAAATTAACTTCATGCATACCATTGATATCTATTTACATGATCATACACACATCATTTCATCTTTGTCTATCAAATTAGATGCTTGCCATTAGATCTTTTCAATGGTCACCGTTAGATCTTATCTTGTAAATTTGGCTAAGTATAGAAACTTAGAGAACTCTGTCTAAGAAGCCAAATTTTCATTTTAATAACATTTGATACACTCAACCTCATGACCTAAAATTTGAACCACATGACCACCTCACATAGTGGAATCCATACATGTATCAAACTACTATTGATACCTTCACATGTGTGAAATATGGCATCATCAATTTGCTCACTCAGCTTTATCTGTCAAGATGATTACTTGAACCTAGACACTCATATGACTGATATGATGAATTACATTCACTTTCATAAGCATTCATATCACCCCATAGGGTCTCTAAATATTGACCATACCATCAATAACATCCACCATCTTCCTATCCAAGTCAAACACTAAATAAATATGCAAGAACACTTGAAGAACATTGAAGCACACTTTGTCATTGTCATTCTAGCATACATGACACCTCATCAACATCTTTGGTCACCTTGGAGACATCATTGACAAACCTCTGAAAGGTGCACCAAGATTGAGCATCCTCTTGGGTAACAAGGGTAGGAAGGAAAGAACACCCCATATATCATCTAAATGAATTAAGGTTATCAGAAAATATTTTGATAGGGGATTTCATTATGCTTGAAAATAACAATCTAAGACCAAAGAGCAAAGGTGAAAAGTAGGAGCAAAGTTAGGTATATACAGAATAGGATCAACCAAGAGGTTCTAATTTGACCAAGTTGACTGAGTTTGGAAGGAAGACCAGCAAAAAAAATCAAAAAGGACATAGTCGTATTAGTCAACTCTATTCTATGGGGAAGCACTAAAGACTAGCCTATGAAAGACTAGATCGAACAAAATGACTATGTTTCATGGATGAGAAAAGTTATATGAGACACATTCAAGTAGGTCAATTGTTCTAGGTTTTAATAAATATTATTCTAGATGATCTAGTGTTGTTTTGCAAAATACTTTAAATAAACACACAAGCAACTAGGTCAAACCAGTCAATCCAATTATAGCACACAACATAAACCTTGTATCAGAACTAGACAATATAGGTTTTTTAATACAACATACAATTATTAAAGAGTGAGTAGAAAAAATAGAAATGTTAATCTATGCAATCATTCTTGAATGTTTTGAATTATATCTTTAGAAATAAATGTGATAAGGAGTTGGCTATAAAAAAGAAATAGAAAGGCAAACTAAAGATGGTTTCAGGTAGTTAAGGTTGGAAGGGATCTATATTGGTGATGGTTCTGGCTTGATATTGAGGCATACCCCTCACCCCACAATCTTGAAGTGATAAGGGTGTCAAGTGCTTTGATAATATATACCATCAACCACATATTTATATTTGGATAAAAAATGGAGTTGACTTCCCCCTTGGTGATGAAATCCAAGTAGGTAGGCCTTGGGTAGAATGTTTTTTATACTTTTTGATATTATGTGGTTTGGAAGTATGTGAATAAAATAAAAATAGTGTGGCCAAACTGATAAATTAAAACTTTCTATTTAGATTATGTCCTACTCTAAGCAAGCAAATATCAAAATGAAAAATGAATTAATTACTAACAATATGAGTTAATTTCTTTGCTTAAAGATTACAAGGTTAGTTCAGATGACCGAGTATGTAAAAAATATAGAATAGAATCGACTGAGTGGATTATATCTATAGAATCAAGGGCCAGATAAACACAACTGAATGAATTGACTAAGTCTCCTAGGTCAAAAAGCAAGGTACATAAATATGTTGATCTAGTCAACCTAGTTCATTATAGGGTTACAATTTTATAAGACTGAAAACTATGAAAAAGGGGATTGTAATGAAGAAAATAAATGACTAAGATGGTAAGAATGAACTTGATGATTTTAAAGATGTTGATTTTTTTGTTTTTATATTGTGTCATTCAGATGAAGATTTTTAACCTACTACTAGAGTCGATTGGGTTGATTGAGTCTAAAACCCTATATGTAAAGAAGTGAATTGATTTGATTAGATCAATCCAATTACCTATGGTTGAAGATGACCTACATAAATAAAAATAGAGTTGATCGGATTGACTGTGTGTTAAACTTGTACATATAAAGTTAGATTGAGTTGATAAATTCAATCTAATGATTTTAAAATGAAATAAATGATAAATAATAATAAATGAAGGCATGAAAGAAAAATTGCAATGGTTAGTTCACATCAGGTTCACCATAATGTATGATATGGAAAATTAAAGCTAATCTACAAATCAATCCTAGTTCAAAGAAGATAAATCACATTACCCCTTCTGCATGTTAATACATGTAGGCAATCAATGTCATGACCAATATGGATCCACTAGACCTAACTAAGGGGTCTCTTACCACACAATATCACTAGAGAGGGTTCTAAAGCCTCTAATCAAGTGTAGTCATATAAAATTCAAAAATCAGTATCTTGAGTGTGGCTTATGACACCCAACCCATAGGTTCCTCTTGCTTGCTTTTATGACCCTTATAAGCATCTTTTCACTGATTCTTAGTCATCCGTAGCCTTTCAAAATTGATCCCAGGTGAGCCAAACCCCTTTTTCCATGACTAATCCATCCTCCCAAGCCCTGTTAGCTTAGGACAATAGTGCCACACTTGAAATATAGTGTCGATGACACTCCAATCCACTTTTGGCTCTCCTAGCCAAGTGTATTTGTGGCCCCATGGTAAGTTTCTTCTAGTTCCCCATCCTTCTCTTTATCGGCCTAATGTGAGCACATTCAACCCATGAACAATATATCCTTATAAAATCCCATTTAAATATCATTTGGAAGGGGTTGGTAATTATCACTAAGTAAGCAAGACTATTCAAACAATCTTCCCTATTCTCTACATACAGCCAACCAACACGCTTACAAGCTTATTCAAATCTTTACACCAATCTCTAGCCACTTAAGTATATCTAGTTTAGAATTTTGCATATTCATACACTCTTTTACATAAATCACATCAAGAGGGAGAACTATATATGACTTGATCCCTCTTCAGAGTATTGGTATGTAGGTAGCATGCCCACACAAGGGATGTGGATACATGTTCAGTGAATTTTACATACACTAACCCCCCTCTTTCTCTAAATTGATCAAAACATAATGGATTATAAGGTTTGAAGAGAAAATCTACTCTACAAGGAGCTCTATAAACTTCTAACTATTGAAATTTCATAGACAAGGTCATACAAGCATAACGAACAAAACCCAAAAAGCTTAGATCTATTAGAAAATAGGAGTAGAGGTGGACTACAGCACTGGTGCCACTCCTGTCTACTTTTATCACTCCTATCCAATCATAAAATAAAGATTAGATTTTAGTTTGTGATAGTGTCCCAGTCTTGCACACTAAATTTTAGACCCTATCTCAATCGTATCAGTCAGTTTTCAGCTAAGTCTTATTTTTTCCCTCTTATTACTATTTTTATAAAGGTTTAAATTGTAATCAAATTTATAAAAATTAGTAGCTTAATTATTTCATATTTATTTACTGATTTTACTACTCATACCCTTAAACTAAATTAGGAATAATACACCAATATTCTCAAATAGGTTAAATCATTTGGTGAACCTGAATTACTTTATTTGTGTATAAAAACCCTAGAAACCCTAGGGTAAATTTCCTCTTCATTTCTCTTTTATTTTTTTATTTTTTTACCTGCATAATAAAATCAAAAATTAGCATTAAATTTTAAAATTTCATAGTAATTTTAAAATAATTTTCTTTCAAACCCTAGTTACCCATACTAGGTCCCAATATTTTCTCAATAATTTTCTAATTTTTTACTAGCATATTAAAATTATAAATTCACTTCAAATTTAAAAATTCAATAGTAATTTTCAAAACCCTAGTTGCATCTTCTAGGTCTCTTTAAATCACAAATTTTCTAATAAATTTTTGATTTTTTACTTGCATATCTAACTCAAAAATTCACTTTAAATTTTAAAATTTCATAGTAAATCTCAAAACATTTATTTTTCAAAACCCTAGTTGCATATACTAGGTCCCATTGCTTCTTGAGATATCACCTTACATGTTTGTAAGCTTTTTATCCTTTTTATGCATATTCCAGTTTCTTGTTTAGATTATATTCATTTAATCTTTTCTACTATTATCAAAGTTGTTTTCCTTATGCCACCTAAGTCCATTGCATCTATTTCTTCAAGATGAAGCATAATACTTAGTGGAAATCCTCTTGAATTCACCTAAATTCCTATAACTCGACCATATATGATGGATAAACAACCAACTTAGGTCCCTGTTATAGATTCTACACATCTAGATTACACGAATTTCAATGAGAATAATTTTGACAAAGAGCAATCTGAGAATAAAAATGATGATACAAACATCGATGTTCATGATCCACCACATCAGACTCTTGATCAGCTTCCACCAAATGTTAATAATGAAGTTATCCTCAATAAAGATTTGATCATACAAAGTTTTTGAGAAAGACTCTTGGACCAGCCCCAAGATCTTACTCTTATTTTATAATATTCAAATAAGTTGAGTCTTCCATTCCTTCATATCAACATATTACAAATGATACTATAGTGGCAACTATGTCTCAACAACTCCCTATAACAGCCCAACTTACCTCTATGCCACCAGCTACAGCTAGTACATCTTTGTCTCCTAATGTGGTAACCCTTGTGCAAGATATAATATCTCTTTAATCCAAGGTGCTACATATTGATCAAGGTACGTCTAGACTTACATAGGATTTGGATTCTTTTTCTCTACTGCATACACTATTGGCATGTCACATTGCTTCTACACAGTTACCACAAGGTTTTGTTCAACCTAAGTTTACTCTATATGATGGTAAGGGTGATCTACATACACATTTGAGAGCTTTTCATGTAGCATGTTTGAAATATGTACCAAATTATTGGCTACTTACCAATTTATTTCTATGGATCCTAAATAATTATGCTTTACAATAGTTCTATAGTCTACCTAATCAGTCAGTCAATGCATTCAATCCTTTAGCCAACATGTTCCTAGCTCATTTAAAAATTAACATTGGTGATAAGGTTTCATATGCCCAAGTTGCATAATAGAAACAAAGGTCAAATGAGCATCTCACATATTATGTTCTTTGATATAAGACTATTTTGGCTAAGATGACTAGCCCCATGGCTGATCAAGAGTTACAAGATCTCTTCAAATAGAGTCTTCTACCAGCTTTGCATGAATCAATTATGTTCAAAAGATTTTTTTCCTTCACTAAATTATGTCACACACTAAAGGAAAGAGAATTCAAACTAATTTTAATGGGCAAACTCAAGTACACAAGTATCTCATAAACAATAAACAAGAGTAACAATAAATTCCTATACAAATTCAAGGCCAATGATAGTAAGATTTAGAATCAATCGATAGTTAATGCAGCTTCCAAGCCCCCTCAGCATGTGGTGTTATTAGCACCTCCTCCGTGAACCTTCACCAATCTACCAATTTCTCCAGCTAGAGTTTTATAGTAACTATTAGAATGTAACATCATATCTCTCCTTCTTATTCAAGAAGTTAACCCAAAAAAACCTCTTCCATGAGGATATGATTAGCATGCATTTTGCAATTTTCATAAGGCACAAAGCCATAAAAAAAATAGATGCATTAGTTTGAGACACAAGATATAGGATTTGATAGATGGCACTCATATTGATCTTGGCACTTTAGTTGAGCCTCCTCAAGCAAAGCAAACACAAGATAAAGCTTTGAAAATCTTTTCAGATCCTTTTCTGCAACATTCTAAACAAGAAATAGGGGACACTTCAGGGATTCACCATGTATATCATACACATCCACTACCATATACATACAAGGCACCTTTAGTGGAGTTACATCCTTTGAGTAAAATGATTGGTGTATATAATTTTAGAGTTCTAACTAGACCTTCCATCTCCTTCTCAAAGTAGAAGATCATCAAGGATGATTTGGATTATCATGCACTCTATATCAAGGCTTACATTCATAATCATATGATTCATAGTGTTCTCATAGATAATGGATCTAGCATGAACATGTGCACTATGACGTTATTACAGCATTTGGGATATTTAGAGAAGGATATTACCCCAATGATTCACCATGTATATCATACACATCCACTACCATATACATACAAGGCACCTTTAGTGGAGTTACATCCTTTGAGTAAAATGATTGGTGTATATAATTTTAGAGTTCTAACTAGACCTTCCATCTCCTTCTCAAAGTAGAAGATCATCAAGGATGATTTGGATTATCATGCACTCTATATCAAGGCTTACATTCATAATCATATGATTCATAGTGTTCTCATAGATAATGGATCTAGCATGAACATGTGCACTATGACATTATTACAGAATTTGGGATATTTAGAGAAGGATATTACCCCAATGAATATAGTTATCAACAAATTTAGTGGGCACATATAGAGTTCATTGGATGAGATTGTACCTCCACTATAGGTTGGTCCAACACATGTGGCCACACCATTTACCATAGTTCCTAGTGTAAGAGTTTTTGATATGTTACTTGGTCAACCATGGATTTAGAAACTTTTAGCAGTACCTTCTATAGTTCATAGATGCATGAAATTCATTCATGTTAATTAGGTTGTTATAGTTGGTGTAGTTCCATATGAGTTACCACTCCATACTTCAAAGCCATTTACTTTTCTATAGTCACCAATTTCAGTTTTGCCACTAGATATAGTTCCTCCTCCAATTTTGATTTACATATAGTTGAGGCATCCATCACCAGCATAAAAAGTTCATACATGTCCATAGCTTTAGGATTCTAGATAGCTTTTAACTACAATGTTCACACCCAAGGCGGTATCATTGAGATCTCATACATCTACTCATAGAGCACATGTTTAGAGAGCTTCTCCTACTATCAAATGGGTCTTTAAGAGCCCTAAAGTGGCATCCACTTCTTAGATTTATAGGGGGACCCCACACTTAGTTTCTATTTTAGATATTTAACAGTATTTATAGCATACATAACTTTTATAGCCACACTCTCAGCATTTTCATTGTGTTTCACGATCACACATGATTCCTCTCCTTGATATAAGACACCATGATAGGGAGTCTCCCATGAGATTCATCAGTTAGTATCATCTCTTCTCAACCTTGTGCATAGCTCCTCTTTCAAATTCTTATACATAGTCTTCCTATGATTTATTGTACATAGCTCAAAATCTCAAAAATCCAAAAACAATATAACATTTCAAAATATAAAAACATGCAAATAATTCATAAGACACTAAAAATATATTGATTGTATGTATCATCCATGCTTTACATTTCTAATATCATGTTAGACTCATATTTGTTGATTTATGATATTGTTTATTGATTTATCTACATAACCATGCTTCACTTAATCTTCTTTGAGTGTGTGTAATGACATTCAAATCCTTGATTGCTTCACTCGACCCATTGAGGGGGAATCTTACTTTTACATCAAAATACACATTGATATATGTACCCACTAGGGGCATCTTCTACATGACTACACCATCTAGGTTATGTCATTCCTACACCACACAGTGTAGTTATCATGATGATGTATATTACTTACTAGCTTACACAAATTACTCTATCGACACTCACTAGTATATAATACTTATGTATTTCTTAACATATACCTAGTCTTGTACTAACATGTATTACATACTTTCACATTATTACTTTGATTAATTAGATGTGATTATATATTTAGTTTTTTACATGCTTTTCTTTCTTGCTTTACATAGCTAGATGTGATTGCATTTCTTAGTTCCTGATTATCTCTTGTATGTGCCTTAGGACATTTGGCAATATTATTTGTTTCTATTCATGTGTGTGTCTTAGGAAATTTTCCAATGTCCTTTGCATGTACTCTTCTATGTGATTTTGGCCCTCATACCAACCCTTGCTTGTTTTAATTATATGTGTATGCAGCATTTAAACATGCCTTGTATGTTTGCTTTCCAGTTTGAGTGATATGTTCCCATTTCCCTTATTTTTTTGGCCCCTTGGCCACTCTTGTACACTTCTTGCCTTGTGTACTTGTTTCTTATTTATTTCTCATTATCTGTAATGCCATGATCCACATCATGCATTACCTTGGATGCCATGATGGACATCATACTTCATCCCCCCTGACAACTAACAACTAATAACTAACACTCCCAATTATAGTTTAGTACCTTGCACATATTATTACATTGTTATATCTATCTAGGCATACCCCTATTGATCTAATAATATCTTAATACAAACCATGTTATATCTTGAGATATCTTGTTGATTATCATTACTATATCATGTATCTTTGTAGCATAACACACTTATAAGGCTCTTTCTTCTAAGGGTAGTCATTATAGGGTCTTCATTCCTACCCTCAAAAGAGGGGACAATAAATAGGGGTTTTATCATAGAGATTAGAACTCCTAACAGTCAAAAATCTATCCTTCAGAACACCCATCACAACAACTAAACATCAAAATAGTCAGAACAGACCAAATAGATAGTGAAAATATCATAACAATCATCAGATTTAGCCTAGGATAATAGTGTTGAGATTAGACTATAATGTTGGTACCACTACTATCCATTTTTGGTGCTCTTATCCCAACAACTAAAAAACCAAACTTTTCAGAAGTAGGTAGAAAATTAAGTTTAGCTATAGTTTTGCACAGTCAAACTAGATCAAAATCAATAGTTTTTAGTATACTTTTGCTCAGAGAATCTAGATATAGGGGGTATTATGCATGGCATGATGGCTCTCACTTCTAGTTTTAGATATGATAGTTGGTATAACTTCCAGATCAAAATCCATGTTTTAGACACCAGTGATTGGGAGTAATGTGCATGACACATTTGCTTTCTTTTCTTTTCAATTTCAACATTACAAAATCATTCTCAGTAGTTGCATGCCTTATTCCACTTAAAGGTGGTTAGCATCAATTCAAAGTGGCTTTCATATAATCTTAGTGCACCAATTTTAGAGTGGCTTTCATAGAAGCCTAATCCCTATCTTTTAGAGTGGCTAAGAGTGGCCTAGTTTTTAGCATACATTCAGCTATCCATGCCAACATTATTAGATCACAGTACATTCATGGGCTTCAGGAGCCATCCCATATGACATGAATCTATACTAGTATCAGTTCATAGCTTCACTTCATGAGGCAATGATGGAGCTAAAAGAATATCTAGCCTTTGTATTCTTGAGCCACATATTCAGAGGGATTGGACACATAATTCAAACATTGATTAGCACACGCATGATCACCTAACCTCACTTAGTGGGTGACAATGGAGCCAAAGGGAAAGCCTTTGTATTTTTGAGTCACTCTTAAGAAATTGAGCACTCAGCTCCATTTGTGATATTACTCTTGGTACAACATCATCTACCATTACTTAGAATCATCCAACATCACTCAACATCACAATAGATTTTGTATTAGTTCACATACTTGATTCACACTTCATAGCATGCTCTCTCTATGCACACCCATCAGCACACAGCTTCATGAGCTTCATCCTTGTAGGTAATTTTAGGTACACTTTTTAATTTTCCTTTATCTTAGTAATTTACTTTGTTGTATCACTAGAATAAAGTGGGGGGGGGGGGGGGGGGGGAATATAGTCATATAAAATGCAAAAATTGGTAACTTGCATGTGGATTGTGACACTCAACCCATAGGTCCTTCTTGCTTGCTCTCATAACCCTCATAGGCATTTTTTTACTAATTCTTAGTCATCCATAGCCTTTTAGACTTGATCCCAGCTAAGATAGACCCCTTTTTCTATGACTAATCCATCCCCCCAAGCCCCATCATCTAAGGACAATATCACCACACTTGGACTATAGTGTTGGTACTGCTCCTATCCACTTTTGGCACTCCTATCCAAGTGTATTTTTGGCCATAGTGGTCAGTTTCTTCCAATTCCCCATCCTTCTCCTTGTCATCCTAATGTGAGCACATTCAACCCATGACTAATAGATCCCTATAAAATCCCATTTAAAGATCATTTGGAAGGGGTTGGCAATTATCACTAAGCAAGTAAGAATACAAGCAAGACTATTCAAGCAATCTTCCCTATTCTCTACATACAGCCAACCAATATGCTTACAAGCTTATTTAAATCTTTACACCAGTCCCTATCCACCTTAAGTATATCTAGTTTAGCATTTTTCATATTCATACACTCTATTACATAAAGAAGATCAAGTGGGAGAACTACATATGACTTAATCCCTCTTTAAAGTATTGATATGTAGGCGGTGTGCCCACACAATGGGTGTGGATACATGTTCAATGAATCTTACACACACTAACCCCCCCTCTTTCTCAAAATTAATAAAAGCATAATGGAGTATAGGGTTTGAAGATAAAATTTGCTCTATAAGGAGCTCTACAGACTTCTAGCTATCAAAACTTCATAGATAGGGTCACATAGTAATAGCAAACACAACTTTAAAAGCTCAAATCTCCTAGACAATAGTGGAAGAGGTAGACTACAGCACCTATGCCACTCCTATCCACTTTCGATGCTCTTATCTAATCATAAAATAACTATCAGATCCTAGTTTGTGATAGTGGTTTAGTCTTACATAGAGTCTTATTTTCTCCCTCTTGTTACAATTTTTAGAAAGGTTACAATCACAATCAAATTTATACAAATCAGTAGCTTAGTTATTGCATATTTATTTAATAATTTTACTATTCATACCCTTTAACTAAATTAGGAATAATACACCAATATTCTCAAATAGGTTAAATCATCATGCAATACCACATAATAACCCTAGCTAGGTCCTATGGTTTCTAATAAAGTTAATACAAAGTAAAGTAAAATTAATCTAGTGTTCACCAAAGAATGTGGCACAAATGGAGATAATAATCATAAAAGTAAACATGCAAAGAAAAACTCTAATTAAGTTAATATAGAGGTAATCCTAATGTATGGAGAGAGAAATACATTCACAAGCCATTACTTATACTACTTATATCTACCAAAATAGAGGAATAAGAGTTAGGAATAATTACCTTAATGATAAACATGTCAAGACTCAATCTCTCCCTTGGCAAATGGTGTTTTGTAAGAGCTTATTGTGGCTTGTAAGGATCACAAAGATAGACTAGTTCTAGGCTATATAACTTCTCATATGCATCTAAGACATTTCCACAAGATAAGATTATTCTCTCCAAGTGTAAACCCTAAGCAATGACTCCTCAAGTAGAATATGGAAGAGTAGATTGTAAATAAGTGGAAATGAATTATTATCTCTCTCTATAATGAAAATGGCAAACATGATGTGTTTATATAACCATATCTAACCCTAAACCCTTCTAAAGCTTTAGTTGATATAGTCAGGGCAGTCAACTCAATTCTTTAAGCAATAAAGTAGTTAGATCTTGAATTCAATTGGATACATTGGCTTAGTACCATAATGTGCTTGTTCTTAAAAACATGGTCAATCCATGTATCTATGTTTGGTAAATGACAAAAAGATATGTTGGCTTAGGTTGGGGATATTTAAGGTGGTAAAGTGCTTGGAGGAGTGTGTAAGGTAGGTGTCAAAGCTTAGGTAAACATATATGAGAGGTTTGTGTTGGTTATAAGTGGTGTTATATAGAACAACAATCTTACAAAGCACCAATGGTTTGGCCACCCCTTTTTTGGTACACCTTTTGAGGTGTGCACTTAGAGAGATTGAGTCTTGATAGATTATTATAAGAGATAAATTATCATTAATTGATAAAGTTTAAAAATATTATGTGTATATAGACTGTATATATATAGATCTAAAGTACTGAAGGAGTAGCCTAAGAGCTTAATTTACCAAGTTACAAGCTAGGTCACTATTTTACTTGATTTACACACATTATATGATTCACACACAAGCTAACACATAAGGTAGAACTACACCATTTTGAGGCCCTCTTCAGATTTTTGGCTATGTAAGCAACATCCTTTGATAGCAAGGTCATTGGGGTTAGCTTGAAACTATGTGTCCATGAATCCATTTTTCCCCATGGTCGCATTGAAGATAGAAAGCTAAGGTTTTGCCATTTCATAAACAATAATTATCTATGACCCAGATCTGAATGTGTCAAAGTGAAGGTGAAGTACAACCAAGAATCATCTAGGTGGTCACATCTTATTTTAATAGATATTTTATATAAGACACTAGCATCAAATCCAGATAATAGCATCGACACAATCGTCTAAGGTTGATGTTATTGTTAGAGAGCTAGAAGTGTCAAATCTAGAATCTGATAGCTATTCTAATAGCTACTTCCCACCTGCTTTCATCATGTTCTAGATCTAGAACTATATTATCATCAAAACAAGCTAAGTACTTCACTTCTTTGTCATTTTTAAATCTATCATAGTTGTACTTTCTATATTTAGACTATCTTGACATAATAAATTTAATATGTGTTTATATCTGAGTTTAACATCTAATTGACCTATTATAGATCTGATTATCACCCTTGTGCCATTTCATTTCTATATACCCTTTAATCCAAATCTAAGGCTAACTCCAAGTTCTTATATTTCATTTAAGGGTTAAACATTTGGTGAACTCAATCTTTGAACATCAAAACCCTAAACATACCCTTTGTGATGCTTATTACTTGCTTTGTGATAATATTTATATATTTCATATCTCTTATCATGGATGATATTGATTACTTTGATGACTATGATTATGAAACCATCTAATTCTCCCTCAAGGAAGGAATTAAAATTGACTACTATTTTATTCTTCCAAGTACTAAATCATTTAATATAACAACCTTAAATGGTGGTAGTTATTATCCCTATAATCGGGTTCATGCTCCCACCACTTCAAGAGATGAGTTCATCCATATTAAGGGAGATACAAAGCATTTACCCATACTTTCTATACAACCATTATATGAATCTGGCATTCGATACTTGCAAAAGTATGGATACCAAGGCCAAGGATTAGACAAATATGAGCAAGGTATAACCCACCCTATATCCCTCAAACATAGAAATACAAAAAGGTAAGGGTTGGGATTTTCACAAACATTCTTGAATTGATAACCATTTAGGCCAACTAAACATGTACATTTTACCAAAATAATGGGTACATGTGACCAAGAAGTCCTTTCATTTGATTGTCAAAAATTGTGACAACTACATAAAGAGATTATGGATAATGTGTAAATAACTGATAAGGGGGAGATGTCTTCAAGCAAATTGATTAAACCCCCCCAACATTCCTACATTTCCAAATAATATCCCTTTCTTCAGGGGTGGTGGTTTTTTCCTACCTTCATTGAAAACAAATTCTTTATCAAAAAAGGTGTCCTTACCAAACATTTCCAAAGCTAAAATTTTTATACCCTTACCAAAGGAAAATGAAACAAATTCTTCAAATGGTACAAACTATTCAAATGCTATACCAAATGTACTAAAGTTAAAATATCCCATACCATTACCAAAATATCCTAAATTTAGTGATAATGAATTTGTAATTGTTATACATAACGATGATGATCATAATATGCGTAGATTCAAAAGAGGTGGTGCATTTTAACCAATGATAACACCTATAACAAACACCTCTATTCCCATAAAATATCTAATGTCTATGATGACCATAATTTGGGACCTTCCAAAGCATATTTCTATACTTCAAATTCAAATGGCTTTCTATAATAATAATGCACATGTTACCTCATTCAATAATCAACCTCTAATGAAATGTATACTTGAATATCCTTACCCACAAGATTTTGAATTGCCAAATTTACCTCTCTTTTTGACAAATAAAGACCCATTCAACCACATGATTAGCTATGTACATTCTTTTGGTCAATGGGCAAAAGATGACAAACTATTACTAAAATTTGTCCATATGAGTATTTCCAATGAGGATCTAAATTAGTTCTATAGTCTACCAAAGGGTTGCTTAAGCATTTTCTTACAATTAGAAGATACATTCTTCATGGATTTCAGTATCTATAAGGTGCTAAAACTTACATTAGAACATTTTCACAATTTCAAACAACATGATGATGAGTCCCTTCAAGATTATACTATTCAATTCAAAATTACATCATATGAGCTAGCATTTAGACCCTCAGACTTAAAATTGTAATTTATCTTTAGTACAGGCCTTCTTTACCCATTAATGGAAAGGACATTACATAAAAAAATATGAATCATTTACCCATTTACATCCACACCAACAAGATTTAACAATTAGCTTATACATGAGTGGTGCTTATTTTTGGCATAACCATATTGATCCTACATGAACAAAAACTACTTACAATGTAAGACACTTACAACAAATGGGATTCAATCCATTAAACTTAACAAATAAAGGAGGTTGGAAAGACTCATTAGACAACATAACCAAACTAATTGCTTGTGGTCCTAAAGTAATTCAAACATGGGTTTGGGTTATGCCTGTCACATCTCCATATGCATTTGCACTAAGAAATGTTTGGCTATACCAAATGGAAGAAAAATTTGATAAAAATCAGCAAGGTATTTCCTTTCCTCATGATGGCCAATCAATACATATTTCAAATGATAGCATTACATCTTCTACTACACATGTAAAACATGAGGAAGACATGCTATGTACTTTTCATCATATCCAATCATGATGAAAATGATGTAAAAGATCCAACTTAAGGTTGTAAGGTTCAAAATGGGGGGATATATCTATGAGCATCCATTAGATGGCATCATAGGATGATATTTTCTATTCAAAAATACCAAAAAAAAAATTAAAAAAAACATTCAAAACTCCAAAAATGTTTTTGGAACTTATATGTTTTATTAGATCTTTGGTGTCCATGTGTTCGTTTCATGTTGATGGATAGCATACTCAGTTACTCCTACATACACATATGTGTCACACTTATACTTGAGTGTGATACAAACATATATAGATACATTATACATTCCTATTTCAGATGTTGGGTCTTCTTTCTACTCGTCATATGGACATTGGGCGCATCCACCTCTTTGATATTGTTACACACAAGTTACATGACTCGATGATCACTCTACATTATCATGTTTGAGCTTACATATGTACTTACACATACCTATTATCCATAGTTATATCTTACACAAAGTACTTGATATGTTATACACATGACATACTTTTCCTCACACATCGGATCCATGGGCTACTATGACATGTTTATGCTATTTGTTTATGTTTTACTTTAGGCACTTCTTAGAGTATCTTGCCTTGTTATTTTATTCCTTGTTAAAACATTTGAATATCTCCTTTTCTTGTAGACCTCATGCCTATGTATGTTTTCTTTGAAATTTATTTGTGTCATGGTTTATTGTTTGGACATTTTAATATGTCATACTTGTCTTTTATGGATAATTTACTAAGCCATGTCCCTTTGATTGTGAAGCATTTGAACATGCCCCTTATTTGTGGTTTCCTTGGACCATTTTCTTTTGACTTGATTTTGAGTGTTCTTGTGTGTGTGTGTGTGTGTGTGTTTGTTGAGCTTGAATTATTACTATATAGACATTTCCATGATCTTTATCATACATATTAGGCCTACATGTGATCACATTGGTTCTATGTGCTTCAATGATACATCTACCTAGACATGTTTCCTTTTATATGCTACATGGTAACATTCAAAGAAGATACAGTTAACTTATCCTTCTGAGGTGAGGTAGCTAATAGTTCCTATCCTTCCATCACCTCAAAGTGGGGAATATTAGTGGGCTTATGTCATATAGACATGTTCTCCACACTTGGCACAGTTTCTAGATTAAAGTAGGGGCATGCTTTGAAAGTATGTTCTCCACATTCATTCAGTATATGATATTAATATCATTTTTTAGATTCAGTGGGGGCATGTCATATGGACATGACTTCCACACATTCATAGTTTATATATTATAGTGGGGTAATGCTTTGGAAGTATGTTCTCCACACTCATTTAGTATGTGGTACTTATATCAATTTCCAAAATTAGTGGGGGCATATTTTAGAAGCATGTTCTCCATACTCATGCATAGTGGTACTTATATCAGTTTTCAGATTTAATGGGGGCATGTCATATGGGTATGGCTTACACACATTCATAGTTATTAGATTTAGTGGGGGAATGCTTTGAAAGCATTTTCTCCACATTCATTTAGTATATGTACTTATATCAGTTCCTAAATTTAGTGAGGGCATTCTTTGAAAGTATGTTCACCACACCTATTTAGTATTTGGCATCTCTAGTTTATAGTGGGGGAATGTTTTAGAAACATGTCCTCCACATTGGTACTTATATAAATTTTTAAAATTATCCATGTATAGTGGGAGAATTATTTAGAAGCATGTTCTCCACACTTACATAGTTATCTGAATTGGCAAAAGCACACAGTTATATGATACAGATTCACAATTATGGTAGAAATCTATATAGTGGTACTATTGTTATACATAATTTTAGCATGAGACATATCTAAGTTACATATGCAATATAACATGTGATAATATTTCAAAATCCAAATTAGTTTCAGATTCTAAAACTCTTTTATAGATTGTTTTCATATCACAAACTTCTTCACACTGATACCCCACAAACATTTATTTAGTTGGTCTACTATAGTAGTTCACCTTTTGGTATGATCGAGGTGATCAAATAAATCAATCTTGTAAATTTTTCAAGTTAGACTTGATCATCTATCCTCACCAAGTTATAAATATCATTGGGTTGTATAGTTGAGTTAATCTCAACTACTACATGGCAACTCACTTTTGCTCCAAAGTTGGGGGCATCTCTCTCTCTCTCTCTCTCTCTCTCTCTCTCTCTCTCTCTCTCTCTCTCTCTCTCTCTCTCTCTCTCTCTCTCTCTCTCTCTCTCTCTCTCTCTCTCTCTCTCTCTCTCTCTCTCTCTCTCTATGGATATATGCACTTTAAATATCTATCTATATTTATCCTAATCTCAATTTTTAGAGCCTTGCAATGATACATCTTCTATAAAATAACTTGTTAATAGGCAAGGTGATTATATTGACATATAAGTGTACTCCTAAACCTTGCTCTTTCAATTTCAATTACTTTCAACCCAGATTATATACACTAATTTTATAGTGTAAAATGATTGTGGTTTTAGGATAGTCACCAGCAAAGCACTCAATTTGGGTACATGAAAAGACAAGGTATACATACATACCTAGTTACACATTCTTTTATTTTAAAATAGCAATTTCATTACTATATTTAATGGGGGGAAATGTATTTGATATTTTTAATTATATATCACCTCAGTCTTGTACACTTGGAAAATTCAGACCTTGGTTGTTCCTCTCATTTATCTACCTTTCTTGCTTCCACAAGTCTCACATATGCTTTATCTTTATGCCACTCAAAATATATATATATTATATATATATATATATATATATATATATATATATATATATATATATATATATATATATATATATTAGTCAAATCAGTCTTATATTGATAACCCATGTCTTCTATCTTTCCCAAGATGTTTAAAATGTACTTATCTTCCACCTTTACAAGTTTTAAACATATACCTATTCTCTTGCTCCTTGGACATTAACATTTGGGTCAGACAGTAGCGTCTATGTTATTGTCTTGTCTCGACGTAAGTATCAAATGCTCTAAAGTCATCTATTTTGAAAATGAAACATATCCTAATGGTCAACCTAAGTGATTTAATGTGATTTATTACCTATAAAGGGATCGATATAATACCACATCAACCCTCATTCATTCCTCACCTAGCTAACACCTATGAATACCTAGTAAAAGACCAAAGAACTTTCAAATAGCTTTGAATTGATCAAAGTTTCCTTATTTATGCCTATGTTTTTTAAAGAGCTAAGTAGACTAAATAAGGGAAATAATATATAAGAAATATATCCACTGATTTTTTATAGAATTGACTAGCTTTGACTTTTCTAAAAATAACAATAATTAGTGCAAGAACTTAGCTAGAAAATAACTAAGATGGATGATCTAGGTGCTAAAAATTAAGTTGAAAGTTGGTCTAAGTGTTAAAAACTAGATCTCAATGTTAGAACCCCTCCTAGATAGTAGTTCCATAATTGGATAGTAGTGTCATTATTATAAATGTGGTAGTAGTGTCCTAATATTGGTAGTAGTGTCCTTTGTACATGATTATCTTAAACTTCTAAGTGCACTTGTGTTTGGATCTCTAAGGTCTGTTCCTACATGCACAAGTCTTAAAATCTTGTATCTTATTTTTAATGAATAATTTAGTGAGAAAACCCTAATCCTCGATGTAGTTAGGGCATCTAGTTGATATTAACTTAAAAGTGTGTTTTTTAGTAGGGTAGGCTAAACATCCTCAACACCCCATTGTGAAGAGAGTTGCTCACATACCAATAATCAAAGGAAGGATCAATCTTGATGTAGTTATCCCCACCTAAGTCTTTGTGCAAGTATGATTAAAGCTAATATTATAGTGGCCTTGAGTGCCTTGAATGTGCTTGAGACTGGAAATTTAAGTAATCTAAGATTAGGACTGTTGTAGATGGTAGTATGCAAAAGTGGGGTAGAATAAGAATTCATAACCTTAATTGTGCATAACTTGTTCTGAGTTTGAATGTACATTTTTCATTTCATTTCTATCTAGTGGTTATAGGGAAAAAATTCATGTATATATATTATTTTGATGGTTGTGCGGGTGATAAAAGAGGTCTAGGCTGACCCTAGGAAGTTCTAGTTTTGAAAAGATATTTGTTTAGGTAAAATAAAGGTAAAGGACATTAGTGCCATTTTGGGGACACTAGTGTCATGTGGACCTAGTGTCCTTATTATGGTGCTAGTGTATATCTGGCATAACACTAGGCATGAAGGGCCAAGATCAAGAAATGAGGGTTTGGGACTACTTTAAGGATGATTAGGGATGTATGTGGCCCACATGAAGGATGGATAAGTGTGACAATAAGCTCTAGGATAAGTCTAGGGCTAATCTAGGTATAGGTAGTATCAATTATCACTCTTAGCACTCAAATACTAATTTTAGGTGATTACATTTGCACCCCCACTTTACTTTTAGGATAAAGGAAAAAGAAGCATACATTGACTTACCTAAGAGGCGAAACCCTTGAAGCTAGGTCTGAGTATGTGAATCATGCTCCAATGTGTGTCCTGTAAGTGAAAGATGCATATATCAATCCTTAATATATATCAAAAGAAAAATATTTAAATAATTAAATAAGTAAAAGTGAGCAAAATTAGGTAAAGAGATATGAGAGAAGAAAAGAATGCATACGCCTCACTAGGTACAGGAACCAATGCATCAACCTAGTGAGAACCCATGTGTGTATGTGCATGTATATAATGATCAATTAATGAATAGCTTGGACTGAGTTGATGGCTTACTCAATCCTCATGTGTGGGTGGCTCAAGAACTCAATATAATTTTAAATCCATCATTGCCCATAGTTGTTTGGTGGATCATGACCAATGAATAACTTGGATTGGATTGATGGTGTGTCCAAACCTCTCATGTAGGTAGCTTAAGAACTCAAATAGGCTATGACTCCATCATTCCCCACCCATGTGTATTATATGCATCTAAAACTAAAATTGTGTGAATTAATTATAAATGTTTAACTAGGTATGTTGACTTTATGATTGCTCAAGTACATTAGGCAGTTCTAGGCCACTCGAGAATGCCAACCACTACAAATGAAGTAAGGCATGAAACTTGTGTGTAACCTAAATATGATGTTGTATGTATACATCTTAGAGAATGATATGAAATTTATCATTCCATCTAATCAACTAGTGTATAAGTGAGCATATAGAAATAACGTGTCGCACACATGCCCCTAAATTTGATATTTGAGCATATGGATTCTAGATTGAGTTATAATAAATTGTATCTAGGTATTTCAAATAAATATGGGAATGGTCATGCCATGCATAATGCCATTAATCTAAGAACACTAGTATGAATTTGAGCTAAATTGGTATGAATTTGAGTAAAATTGATAAAATTTGTAGCTAAATATGCACAAACTTGTATTGTACCTATTGTACTTTTCTAGCCAGTCTAGGTTTTTATAAAACTAATGTTATTAGATAGTAACACCATGTCTTGGAAAGTAGATCCATTATTGTAAATGTGGTGCTAGTTTCCCAATTTGGGCATAATGTCCTTTCGGTCTGAAATCTATGCAACTGTGTTGCTCTCTGTGTCACTATTTTTCCACTGTGTTTACCTTAGTTTGATTTTTGTAATCAGAGCCTATGTGCTAAAAAATGTATTATGAGTGTAATATAGGAGCCTGATATTTATGACAAACTCATGTGAATTCCCCCTAATTTGAAGGGATTTATGGAACCTGTGCAAGAATTATCCTCAAAAGAAAAAGCTATACAAAATGTGTGTTAGCTGAAACATATATGATATCTGCATAATAATCTAATATAATGTGCATAAATAACTTTAGAATATAAGATAATCTGAGCACAAGTTTTTGTAATGTAATATGTATGTCATTTTTGGCATTCACAAGGATGTCGATATACATATAACAATGTATATAATATAAAATCTTAGTAAAACTGAGTAACTACCTAGGGGGATGGGGCATGATATCCATCAGGGCACCCTATTATGAAGGGGAGATGCATGAGGTCCCTCGTGGCATCTAAATATGGAGTGTGTAACAAGAAATATATGGCCATGATGCATATAAGAAATCATACATACAATACACATGATGCACATAAAGTAGGCGAAGATGCCACAATACAAGGGGCATGGGCACATGTCACTAAATTTGATAAAACAAGACATATAAGGACATGTTCAAAATATCCACATACGCAAGGAACAAGTAAGTTGGCTTAGATCCCATAAAAGGACATGTTCAATTGTCCTCATACATAATTAGGAAGGCACACACAAGGACATGGGCACATGTCCAAAGCATACATACTATGAAAAGAAGTGGCATAGAACCAAAGAGTAATGGCATATTCAAATTCCCTCAAATAAAAGAAGCATAGAGATATAATCAAGTCTAAACTAGGTAAGATAGAAATGAAAGTATGAATGAACATGCAATATAAAACTATGTAAGAGCCAAAATGTACATATATCGAGTCTAAGGTAGTAATAGTTGATAAAAAATCTAAGTGTAGCACGATCATTATCAAGATATAATAATGTTAAAGTTGTGATGTAGAGTGTACAAGATAGAACCCGGTAATTGAAATTGTGTATAGGTTACCCCCAAATGGGTGAATGTGTCAAGTTAAAACCCTATGTATCAGTGTATATGCCCTCAGTAGGTAGATAATAGCAAAGTTGGATCAGGGTAATGGACCTAAGTCCTATAATAATCTACAAGCACTCGACAAGAATAAGTGAAGTATGTATGTATGATAAAACTGACTATACTAAGATAGATAACATACATAGTGTCTAGAAAATATAATAAATGTAAACATAGCAATACATACAATCTATAATTTTATGATTTCTAAGAAAACATTTGAATTTTTTTGTGTTTTTAAATATTATATTATTTTTTTATTTTATAGATATAAGCTATGTACAAACAACATGAAAATGAACTATGTACAAGGAATAAGAGAGAATGAAAGTATGTACAAAAAGGTAAGAATAATACTAATAGATGAGTCTCATGGGAGACTCACTATCATTGTGGTCTATGTCAAATAAGGGAACTATGATCATGTGTGATGTATGAAAGGGCAACTATGGTACCAAAATCTACTGTACTGAATGATCCATATCTAGCCCTACCTGTGAAGTGATGTTAGGAATTTGTGACACTAATTGTGGTATCTTATGAACTTTAGGCATCTTAGGGACCCATTTGGTAGAATATTTTGTAGGTGGAATTGGTTTCCTATGCTAATAACTTTTAAAACTCAATAAGATTGATCTCAAAAGAAAGTGAGTAGAGGGAGGCCCTCTAGAATCTTCAACATATCTCTAATGTAGGGGTATCTCTAATAATGGTCTCTATGGGAAAGTATCTATATGAGACAACATTACAGTATTGGACCTTGCTTGTACTGGTGGATCCACTAAACTCTATGGTGCACTGATAAGAACTGTGTTCAGAGTTGTAACTGATAATTATGTTATAACTAGTGACTGTGTTGTAATTGGTAACTAGGATGCAACTACCTATCAAATAGGTAGAGGATACTCATATATAAGACCCTCAACTATTACCACCTTATTTACATGTATATATTTTAGGCATCTATTCATTATGGATGGGATGGCTCGTAGTTGTTATATCTATGGCATAACCAGTAATGTGTCAAATACGCTTGCACTAGGTGCTACTAAGAATCTAGTGGCCACATGTGATGGTATAACCTATAGTAAAATTACAATCTCCCTGAAGGATCTATGAATATGACCACTAAAACTACTGATAATTATGTTTATATGGGATATATCCTACTCTGAATACCCCAAATGTTATAGAAGTGTGATAGTGCACATGTTGATGCTTGACCCATTGTCAACCATAACACTATGGATATGATGATGATCTATATAGGCTCATACAAAGAGTACATATAAATATGTATCATCATCAACAATATCTTGATAAAAATAAATTGATGAGTGGTCTAGTCAGAGCTATAGTGTGGTACACACCAATGATATTGTGTAGTGGGTGTGCCTCCTCTATAGTAGTGTGATATGAAGTTGGTAGTGGATTGGCCTAATATGTGTAGTGAAATCCTAAAGTGTTCCCTACATCATTTATTATGTTCCTTATAAATAGATCTAATAATATTTTCAATGCCTTATCTTCTATTTTTTGTACTTTTGGTTCCTTTGTGGGTGTGCCCATATCGATAATGTTAGCCTCGATCAAATCTTGCATCTCATGTTTTAGGTTTATGCATCTATTTTTTGTATGGATTGGTGCCCTATGATACTTTAAAAATGCATTGGAATCATAATTACTTGGAAGAGGTTGTGTCATATCAACCTCTTTGATGGGAGATAGAGATATGACATTGCATTCTAAGAGTTGTTGTAAAACACGTGCTGGTAACTTTGGAAGGTTGGTGAAAACTCTGCATGGAGGAACTAATAAAACTAGGTGAGGATATGGCTTTGAAGTTAAGTTAACTATGGTCCTTACCTTGTATTGAGGTTTATTATAACTCTTAGCAATTGATTATGATCCAATTGTATATTTTAGTTTGCCTATCGAGAGAAGCTTGACTTCTCTTGATTTTATTGCGTGGCATAAATCAGTGAATGTTGGAAACTTCTTAAAGATGATAGCTTTGTATAATGGGTGGAATACTCTATTTGATTATGTCTTGAATCTCTTTATCTACCATGCGGCTAGTTAATTTGGCCAATATAATCTTATATCGTGAGATGTAATCTGAAATATACTCATTTGATTTTTATTTCAATTGTGAAACTTTAGCATATGAGATCTTGTCACTGATGTTTATTGATAAGTGTGCTAAAAAAATTCCTACCAAAGAATTTAATGTAGTGATAGACTGATTTGATAGATCATAAAACCATTGTAAGGCATACTCCTTTAAAATGCATGGGAATAACTTTGTGAGGGGCCAATCATTGGACACAAAGTCTAAACATGCTACATGAAAAGTTTAAAGATGGTGCTTTGGGTCACCCTTACCATCATACAATGTAAGCTTAGGTGCCATGAATATGGATGGCAAAGGAGTTACCACTATGTGATGTGTTAGAAGTGTATGTAAGAGAACATTAGAATCCAAGTCATGTGATGGCCTAGTGGATCCCTTCTCAATATGTAACACCTTAGCCTATAGAGTATGAAACTCATGCATAAAAATATTGTATATTTAGAGTGGAGAAACTAACCACAATAGGTGTAGTTGTCACCAAAGTTATTGAGTTATAATTATTGGTTGTTGTGCTAGCTAAGTTAGCCCCATTGTAGGTGTAAGAATGTTATTAATTTGGGGAGTTAAAGATTAACCATTGTTTGATTTATTCTTAATTTCCATTATGGCTTATAAAATTTGTGCATGATCAAGGGGTCGTTCCCAAAGTCTATCTCTGAAGCTCTGTAGAATCTCATATTTAATGGCAATTAGGTTTTTTTGGTTAAGTAGAGGGAGAATGTCCTAATTTATAACTTGTGTATCATCTTGATATTGATTATATTACTCATCATTGGATGCATTATCATTGAAATCCACATAAGCAATGTGTGAAGAATCAATAATAGGAGTTACAATAAGTCCCTTATCAATGGTATAATCTCAAATAGAAAGAATTTGAATATGCTCAATAGGATTACCGCCTAGCCTAGAACTTATTGTTAATGGAAGAGATAACTTTTTTAGATGGCATATAGTACATAAATTGAAATGGGGATAATAAAATAAAATATATGAAATCTAAAAAACTTAAAGTAGCCAATAAAAATAGGAAAAAGAAGGATACAAACCCTAGGACAATCTAGGGTCAGGGTTTGAGGATTATTCAAAGTAAGTCAGGTTCACCAAATGTTTTAACCTTTTACGACTTAATAGGTGTAAATCCTACATTTTTTAAAGAGATAAATAGACTAAATCAAATAAATAATATGTAATAAATACAACTACTAATTTGTTATAGAATTGACTAGCTTTGACTTTTATAAAAATAGTAATAAATTGTACAAGTAAGAACTCAACTAGAAAATAACTGTGATAAATGATATGGGTGGTAAAAATTGAGGTGGAAGATAGTCTAAGAATCACAAACTAAATCCTAATGTCATAACTCATCCTGGATAGTATCACCTAATTGGATATTAGTGCCATTATTAGAAAGGTGGTGGTAGTGTCTTGATATTGGTAGTAGTGTCCTCTATACAGGATTATCCCAAGCTTCTGGGTGCACCTATGTCTGGATATCTATGGTCTATTCCTATGTGCATGAGCTTTGAAACTTTGTATTTTTCTAGTAATAACTAATTTAGTGAGCAAACCCTAATCTTTCATGTAGCTAGGGCATCTAATTGACATGAGCTTAAAAGTGTGTTTGTTAGCAGGGTAGGTTGGACATCCTCAACACCCCATTATGAAGAGAGTTGCCTATATACCAATTCTATGAGGAGGGATCAAGCCCGATGTAGTTATCCCCACCTAAGTGATGGTGAAAGTACAAGTGAAGCTAGTGTGATAGCGGCCTTGAGTGCCTTAAATGTGATTGAGACTATAAATCTAGGTAATTTGAGCTTAGGATTGTTATAGATGGTAGTATGCATAAGTAGGGCAAAATAAGGATTAATAACATTAATTATGCACAACTTGTTCTAAGTTTCAATGTGTTTTGCATATGATTTCTATCTAGTGGTTAGAGTGCTAAAATTCATGTATATATATTGTTATAATGCTTATATGGGTGGTAAAAGAGGTCTTTACTGACCCTAGGAAGTTTTAGTTTTGAAAAGATATCCATTTGGGGAAAAGAAAGGTAAAGGACATTAGCACCTTTTTTGGGACACCAGCACCATGTGGTGATACTATCCTTATTATGGAATTAGTGTTTATTTAGTAGAACACTAGGCACAAAGGGCCAAGATCAAGAAATAAGGGTTTGAGACTACTTTAGGGATGCCTATGGCTCGCACAAAGGATGGATAAGTGTGACAATATGCTCTAAGATAGGTTTAGGGCTAAGCTAGGGACATGTAGTCTTAAGTATCACTGTTATCACTCAAATACCACTTTTAGTTGATTATAAATACCTACTAAAAGACCAAAGAGCATTCAAAAAACATTCAATTGATTAAAGCTTCCCTATTTTATTCCTATTTCCATACCAATCATAAGGACTGCATATCTACAGGTCTAAATTATTAAAGGAGCAACTAAAGATCTTGATTTTCCAAGTTACAAGTTAGGTCAATGTTGTACTTAATTTACACACGTATGATTCATACACAAACTAACATGTAGGGGAGAAATACATCAAGCTGAGGCTCTCTTTAGAATATTGGCTATGTAGGCAACATCCTTTGACAACATGATCGTTGGGGCTAGCTCAACACTGTGTGCCTACTAACCCATTTTTCCCAAGGTCACATTGAATATGAAAAGCTAAGGTTTTTCCATTTCATAATTAAGAACTATCCATGACCCATATTTGAATACACCAAAGTGAAGTTGAAGCAGAACCTAGAAGCATCCAGGTGGTTGCATCATATTTTAGTAAATATTTTCTACAAGACACTAGCCTTGAACCTAAATAATAACATTGTCATAACCATCCTAGCCTAGTGTTATTATCTAGAGAGCCAGAAGTGTTAGATCCAAAATCTATGACTATTTCAGAATCTACTTCCCACCTACTTTCATCATGTTCTAGATCTAGAACTTCATTAGCATTAAGACAAGATAAGTACTTCACTTCTTTGTCATTTTTATATCTATCATAGTTATATTTTCCATACTTAGACTATCTTGGCATAATAAATTTAGTGTATACTTATATCTGAGTTTAGCATCTAATTGGATTGTTATAGATCTGATTATCACCCCTGTGCCATTTTATTTTTATATACCCCTTTAATCCAATATAAGGTTAACTCCAAGTACTTATATTTACTTTTAGGGTTAAATAGAAAGGTAAATATGGTAATTCAAAACCATGAAGATAAACATATTCAAGTATACATTATGCAAGAGATTGATTATTGAATGAAGTAACATTTGCATTAGTATTATGGAAAGACATTTGCATTTAAGTATAGAAACCTATTTTTGAAGATCCCTAATAGTTCTCATCATAGAAATAAGATAATCCATGGGAATGGTAGTGTTTGACATATGTATTATCATTGATTCTAATCTACCACCTCTTTTGAATCTAGGCATATGAGTATCATCATCCTCATGAATAACAAGTGCAAGTTCTAAATCACAAAATTTAGGACACTTTGGTGATGGTATTGTATCTATAAATTATGGTACCCTTGGTATATCATCTTAAGAGCTTAGAAAATTTGGTTCATCCACCAATGGTAAGGTTACAACAATTGGATCTTTAGGAAGTTTTGGTAAAGGCACATCTTTTGGTAGGGTAGGAACTTTTGGGATGAATGAATATTGGAAAGATAAATATTCTTTGGTTGAGATACCTTGGTTGATATTGGTATGAGTGAAATATTTGTAACATTAGGAGCCTTTGGTTCTTTGGGCTTGTAATGTTTCTTTCTTCTTGGTGATTTAATATTACTTGGTTGTCATTATGTCTTGATTAACCTTGTGAAACTTTCCAATATGAAAGGAAGGTATAAGAGAATTATCACCCTTGATAAGTGGGATGTTGTTTTGAAATGTTGGAAATATAGGGGTTTGACTCAATTTACTTGAAGGAATATACCCCTTATGACTATTTTTCAAATCCTCCATAATATCATTATGGAATTGGCAAAAGGTATCACAATCAAATGAAGGAACCTTGTTACCATGCAAGACCAATTTTGGTGTAGAAGCTAAAGGTAATCTTTTTTATCTTCCTTAAGATGAATAACTCATTTATTGAAGTGGTCAGAGCATGCAACTGATTAAAGGGATGATAACTACCACCATTTAAATATTTTATATTATAGGCTTTATCACTTAGAAGAATACAAGAGTAATCAAATTTTACCCCTTCCTTGATAGAAAGGTGGAGAGTTTAATAATCATAGACATCAAAGCAACCAATATCATCAATGATTAGAGAGATCAATAATACAAGGATTAGGAAAAATAAATCAAAAAAACATCTAAGATAGAATGTTTATGCAGTAATGATGCTCAAAGATTAGGTTCACCAAATGTTTAACCCTAAATTTAGAAGTGGGATTGGTACACAAATGATCAATTCCTTCAATATTGATCAATTTCATGAGCCTAATTTCAACATTGATAAATTCCATGAGCCTAGTTTCTTCGGTACATTGAGATATGATGGAGGATTAAGCCACTCATCATTGACAAAGAATTGAACACCAAATCAAGGGGAAAATCACGTTTTGAGTTGCATTTGGAGGTGGGATGCTATTTGAAAGGTTTTATTTATATTATTTCTTTCAATAGATCTTAATTTCCTTTTGCAAACCCCGTTGAAGGAATCGGTTTAGTTAGTTATGTTCTTTATGAATTTTTTGATTTTTATTGACTAATTCTTAATCTAACTCACTTTAGATTCCACCTCTACATAATCAACTACTGATATTATAATATATGTAAAATAATGGTACTTAGTTGGATTATAGTGCACATACAACTTTGATGTGGAATACGTTATAAATAGATTGGATCTAGATTCTTGATCAGTCAACATATTATAGAAATTTAACCTTTGTGACCTATCGACCCAGGATGGTTACATAGATACTTCTATCTAACTTGGACACAGGTGTCTAATATGAAATACATGTTGGATTTGGATGTGACTACTTGGAATGTTTTGGGTTTTGTGTCATCTTCACTTTGGTGAATTCATATCTAGCTCATTTATTGTTGTTCTTATTGAATCATCAAAACCCTAGCTCTTCATCATCATAATAACCTTGGGAAAAATAGGTTAGTTGGCTCATAGTGTTGATATAACCCCAAAAACTCCTTTGTTAATGGGTGTTGCCTATATAGCCACTAATCTAAAGAGGGCCTCATACTGATGTAGTTCTCCCCTAATGTGTTGGCTTGTGTGTGCACAAGGGTGCAATATACAGAAAGCAAGTACAATAGTGACCAATCTTACAACTTGGAAAATATGACTCATGGCATGTTCCTTTAGCACTTCATATCTTTAGATATGTTGTCATTATTAATAATAAATAAATAGGATAAAATAGGGAAGATTTTCTCACTTGAATGGTTTTGGTACTTTGCCTTATGAGAGGTATGAAGTTAATAGGTGAATAATGGATGAGGATTGATCATGCATCTATAGTAATACTTTTGGAGAATATCTCACATTAAATCACTTAGGTTGGTCATAGGGATACATTTCATTTGAAAATTAGATGAATTTAGGGCACTAGATATTTCACTAGAATAGAACACTTGCATCAACGTAGGTGTCTGACTAGGATGCAAGTGTTTGGGTAGTTAGAAAATAGGTATAAATCTAAAACTTATAGAGATAGAAGATAAGTAGGTTTATAGAATTTTGAGTATGATAGAAGGTCTGAGTCATCAAACTAACATTGGTCTGACTAAGAGATAAATAATAGGCACAAGAGATAGTATATGTGAGACTTTTAGTAGCAAGAATGGTCTAGAACTGAGAAGAACAACTAAGGTTTGTATTTGCCAAGTGTACAAGATTGAGGTGTTATATGATTCAAAAATAGTGTCTTAAACCACACCTTTTAAAAATATCTCACATTAGGGTTTAATAAGACAAATAGCTTAGCACATAGGTTTCAAATCATTTACAATTTCGATGAATTTTGACAACTGGACACTAGATAAGAATCTGGAGACTACCGTCAATGGTAATGTCATTTTATGGTTAACAGTGTCCAAAAGGCTAGAAAATAGGTATGGATATGAAACTGATAATGAATGACGTTTATCAAGTTTTATGTTTTCTAGGTAGTATAAGAGACCCAAGTCATTAGAATGATATGGATCAGACTAAGAAATAAACATTTAAGCATAATGAGATGGTGAATTCGAGCCTTTCGACAACATGGAGGTCTAGAACTAAAGGGTATAACCTATTTAACCCTAAATTAAGATGGGTAAATATAACATAGGGTTGATAATATATAAATAAATAAACACAAGAGTGATAAATAGATCTATAGTAGGCAATTAATTTTCAAACTTAGATAAACAATATTCTAAATTTAAATGTTGAGATATGCTAAAAATAAAACATACAACTATTGATTGATATTGTAATGAATCAAAAATAAGAGTACTTGGTTGGTTTACTATGCATGTGCATATATAATATGGAATAGACTAGAATTCAACCAGATCTAGATTTTGGATAAATCATTAGATTCTATAAATTCACATTTTGTGACCTCAAATACTTGCATAAAACTTAGGTAGTTGTGTCAATGCTATTTTTTGAGCTAGATGCAGGTGTCTAGTATAAAATATTGACTATATCTGAGTGTGGCCACCTACATCCTTCTAGGGTTTCTATCTCTTTTACTTTGTTGTGTTTATATCTTTCACACAGGTTATCACTCCTTGTTAAATGATCAAACCCTAGCTTCCTCACCCTTAAAGTGACCATGGGAAAATGGGTTAGTGGGCACACGATGACAAGATACCCTAAGGACCCCTTTGTCCATGAGCACTACCTATATAGCTAATACATCAAAGAGGGCCTCAGACCTATGTAGTTATCCCCTACATTTTTGTTTGTGTGTGCATAAGGATGCAAGATGTGATAAGTAAGTACATAGAGTGACCTAGCTTGTAGCTTGGCAAATATTGATCATGAAATTATCCTTTAGTATACAAAACCTATAGATGAGTTATCCTTATGACTGATATTAAAATAAAAAATAATAGGGAAGGTTTTCTCACTTGAATGATTGATTGAATGCCTTTGGTAGGTTTCCTTGTGAGTTGTTGGGTCTATGTTAGGTGAGGAATGAATGAGGATTGATATTATATATATACCAATACCTTTTGTAAATATATTTCATTCAATCACTTAGGTTAACCATAAGGATATGTTTCATTTACAAATTTGATGACTTTAGAGCACTAGACACTTAGTTTGTCACAAGAGACTCGCATCGACGTATGGGTCTGCCTGAGACATAAGTGTTTAGGAAGTTAGAAATCAGGTACAAGTCCAAAACTTGTAGAGGATGATAATAAGCAATTTTATAGCATTTTGAGCAGCATAAAAGGCCCAGTCATTAAAATAACATATTTTTAGATTGAGAGATAAGCAATAGGCACAAAAGATAGCAGATATGAGCCTTTCATTAGTAAGAAGGTCTTAGAACTGAAGGGTACAACCATGAGAAGTACATGCTAAGTATATAAGACTAAGGTGATATATAATCTAGATCTAGTGTCTACATTTGCTCCACTTTAATTTAATAATGAAATTACTAGTTTAAAGGAAAATAAATGTGTACTTGGGTGTGTATAACACATTGTATTTATGTGAGTCTAAATTAAGTGTTTTACTGGTGATTGACTGCAACCAAGAATAAGTTGTATAAACATAATATTTTTTATCTTTATCAGTTATTGATGTTTTCTCTCTTTTAGAAACCCATTGAATCTTAATCTCAATAAATACATGCCTTAAAAGGTACACCAAGAAAGGGGTTGGCAGACCTTTAGTGTTTTATTGGATTGGTGACCCCTATACCATTACCTACAAGTTACTCTTGTCCAATTCTCTAAGAAATGAAAACGTGGTTATACACTCCCCTAAGCAATTTACCATCCAAAATAGACCATGCCTAATAAAACACCCTTTTACTCATTTTTTCTATGATATCAACCTAGTCAACCTTGTTGGGAATTTAGCACATATTATGAAACTCTATTAGCCCAAGCCAACTTCATTTGAGACCTAATGACTCTATTTCTCACCAAACAAGCTCGACCCCATTGACCTTATCAGCTAAATTCTTAGGAGTGTTTAAGGTCAATCCTTGGCTCTAAATACTGCCTTCACTTCATTTTTAAGGAGAGGATCATTCAATTATGCATCATTACATCTTGAAAATTTTCTTATACTATTTATATTTATCTAAAAATGACACTAGAGTTCTAAGAGTGTTACTTGAGACCACCTATCAATAGATTACCCTCAAACCTATATTAGGGCCTATTTAGATACTTATTCAACCTTTAGGTGGGCCACACACATCCCTAAAGCAGTCTAGACCCTCATCTTAGCATCTTGGCCCCTAGTCTTGGGTTCTGCCACCTAGACACTAACACCATAATTGGATAGTAGTGTTAATGGTGCTAGTGTCCCAGTTTGGGAGCTATTGTCCCTTTATACCTTTTGTCTCTAACAAACATATTTTTAAATGAGCAACCACCTAAAGTCATCCTAGACCTATTTTAAGACCCACACAAGCACTGAAACAATATGTATATATGACTTTAAACCCTATATCCGCTAGATGGAAATAAGATGCAAATACCACAAACTAATTCAGAACAAGTGCACAATCAAGGTTATCAATCCTTATTCTACCCTACTTCTACATAAAGTCATTTACAACCATCCCAAGTTTAGAATACATAGATTTCTAGTCTCAAACATCACTCAAATCACCTAAACTGGCATTCATACTAGCTTCACTTGCACTTACACCAACACTTAGGTGGGGAGAACTACATTAGGCTTGCTCCCTCCTTGGAGTATTGGTATATAGGCAACTCTCATCATAGTGGGGTGTTGAGCATGTCCATCCTACCCCAATATCATCACACTTTGCTACTTGTGCCAACCAAATGCCTTATCAAGATGAAGGTTCAGGGTTTGCATACAAAATTAGTCAAAACAAGTCATTAATAAGGAATCAGAACTTGTACACATAGAAACAGGCTTGGTAGACTTAAACACAGGTGAACTTAAAAGCTTAGAACAATTATATATAGAAGACACTAGCACCAAAAAGAGGACACTGGAACCATTAGTGGGCTACTATCAAAGAAGGGTTTTGACCCCTAGATCATATTTACAACTCTTAAATTAGCCCTTGTCCTAGGTTACAGCCTCCAGATCTTCTATTTTAGTTAGTTTCTAGTTAAGTACTTATTTATATCATTTATTTCTATTTTTAGAAAGGTCAAACTAGGTCAATTCTATTACAAATTAGTGGTTGTATTTATTGCATATTTTATACCTTGATTTACTATGCTCAGACCCTTTAATAACCTATGGCTTACACTCTATAACCCTAAAAAGTTAAATCATTTGGTGAACTCAGCTTACTTTGAATACTACCAAAACCCTAGTCTTATATGCTTTTAGGGTTTGTATCCTTCTATTTTCTATGTTCAATAATTAATTTCAAAATCTCAGATTTGATTTATTATTTTATTTTTGGCAATCTTTAATAAATTAAATTTATTAAAAGGTTCAAAATATACAATATTTTATTTTCCTACTTTCAAACCTATAGTGGCTAAATTAATAACTGATTCGATGAAATTGGTAACAGACATTTACAAGATTTCATCTCTCTACATCATAATATATAATATGACCTTATCTATATTGTTCAAGGCAAGCTTCATAAATCAAACAATGGTCAATATTCTACTCCCCAAGATAACAATATTATTACACATACTTTGGGGGCAATTTAGAATGCACAACAACCTATTTTAACTCAAAAACCTTCAATAGTAGGTACACATCATATCGTTAGTACACACTCTTCTTCTCTTGATGTACAATCCTTAATGCATGAGATTCATTTGTTGAAGGCTAAGGTGTTACATCTTGAGTAGCGTGTTATTAGGCCATCACATACTTTAGACTCTCATGTTCTTTTACATATACCTTTGGCACAACACATAGCATCAACTCCCTTGCCATCCATATTTGTGGCACATAAGTATACTTTGTATGATGGAAAGGGTGACCCAAAGCATCATTTATGAGCCTTTCACATAGTATGTTTGGAATATATGTCCAATGATTGGTTCCTCACTAAGTTATTCTCATGTAGTCTAAAGGACTATACCTTACAATGGTTCTATGATCTTCCAAACCAGTCTATCATAGCATTAAAACCATTGGTAGATATGTTTTTGGCATACTTTTCAATCAACATTAGTGATAAGATATCATATGCTTAAGTGGCTCAACTTAAGCAAAAATCCAATGAGCCTATTACAGAATATGTCTTATGATATAAAACTATATTAGCAAAGAAGACTAGCCCAATGGCAGATAGATAACTCCAAGACATATTCAAATAGAGTTTACTACCAACATTACATGAATCTATCTTGTTCAATAAGTTTCCAACATTCACAGAGTTATGCCACATAGTAAAAGAAAGGAATCAAGCTTCTCTTTATGGGAAAATTAAAATATACAAATGGATTAGATTCAAATACTAAGAGTTATAATAATCATCCATACAAAGTAAGGTCCACTGATAATATGAGTGATCAAAAGGCCATAGTTAACACAACTTTAGAGCCACCTCTTCACTTGGTTTTATTAGCTCCTCCATGGAGAGTTTTCACAAATCTTCTAGAAACATAGGCACATTTTTTATAGTAACTCTTGGAATGCAATGTCATATCTCTCCCTAACATCAAAGAGGTTCATACAACATGGCCTCTTCCAAAGAACAATGACTCAAATCCATTATGTGACTATCAAAAGACATTGGGCCATAATAAAAATAGATGCATTAGCTTTAAATATAAGATACAATATTTGATAGAGGTCAACATCATTGACTTAGGAACACCTATAGAGGCACTTAAAGTTCAAAAAATGGAAACTAAGGCATTGAAAATATTTTTGGATATGTTTCCCAAACATACATCTAATGAGGTAGGCAACACTTTCAGTGTTCACTATACCTATCAAAGACATTTAGCACCAACATTCTATCACACTATTATAGAGGATGCATACCCCCTACATAATATCATCAATGTTTATCATACTACAATACTAACTAAACCACTCATCACATTCTCAGAATAGGAGATTATCAATGATGATTAAGATTTATATGCACTATTTAAACGATCCTACATTGATCATCATCCTATTCAGAGTATTATGGTTGACAATGGGTTAAGTATTAACATGTGCACTTTCACACTTCTATAGAATTTGGGTTATTCAGAGTAGGACATTTCTATGAATGACATAGTTATTCATGGTTTTAGTGGCCATGTTCAGCACTACATTGGGTAACTTATACTTCCACTACAGGTTGGACCAGCACATGTGGCCACTAGATTCTTAGTAGTACCTAGTGCAGACACATTTGACATGTTATTGGGTAGGCCATGGATTCAACAACCTCGAGCCATTCTATCCACTATAAACAAATGCTTCAAGTATCTACATGTTAATTAGGTGGTTATAGTTGGGGGCCTTTTGTATGAATATCCTCTACCTATTCCACAACCAGTTACATTGCAGCTACTAATTATAGCTCTGAGAATAGCTTTCATTAGTACACCAAAAATTTTAGTTGAGCCACTAGTGCAGGTGAGGTGTACTTCTATAGTTTTACAATGTATGTAGACTCTCCCATAGAGACCAATATTAGAGAGACCCCTACATCAGAGATACATTTTAGATTCTAGAGAGAACATTTCTACACCTTTCATTCCTAGATTAGTATTATTAAGTTCTCAGGGTTCTCAACACAAAACATCGATGACAACTACATCATATTTTATTAAATGTGTCCCTAAGACCCCTACAATTCATAGGGCACCTCAGTTAGCTTCACATATTCCTAGCACCACTCCATAGGTAATGTCACTATAGATCACTCAATACAATAGGTTTTGGGACCTCAGTTACCTTTTCACACAACATGCATGATTATTGTCCCTTTATTTGACACATGACACCTTGATAGTGAGTCTCTTTTGAGACTCATTGATTAGTGTGTTCCTCCTTGTACATAGTTTCCTTATTTCTTGCTCCTTGTATATAGTTTCATTTTTATGTTGCTTGTACATAGCTTATATCCAAAAAAATATAAAAATAGTATAATATGTCAAAACATAAAAAAAATCAAATATTTTCTCAAAAAACACAAATTATACATTGTATACATTACCATGTTTACAATTTTGATACTTGTTAGGTACTACATATGCTAGTTATGTTAGTTACATACATGCTTCACTTATTCTACTAGAGTGTTGCAAATTGCTATAGGACTTAGGTCCTTCACACATATCTAGATTTTATATTATCTATCCATTGGGGGCACATGCACAAGTTCCTCATTTTCCCATTTGGGGGCATCCTATACATAGTTCTGATTACCAAGTTACATCTTTCTATACTCTATACCACAGATCTAGCATGGTTACATCTTGATATTGATCATTCTACAATACACTAATTTTTTGCCAAATATTACTACTTTAGACTCAGTTTGTGTACATACTTGCTATTATATAAACTTGTACCACATGTTTATGCATATTTTCATTTCTAGCTTTCCTAGTTTAGACTTGATTGTGTCTCTTTCCTTCTACTTTTATTCGATGGCATTTGCATATGCCATTTTTCTATGGATCTATGCCACTTCCTTTCATATTATTTATGCTTTGGACATGTGCCCATGTCCTTGTGTGTGCCTTATTGATTGTGTATGCAGACATTTGAATATGTCCTTTCATGTGGCTTTATGGAAACCTACCTATTGTTTATGTATGTGACATTTAAACATGTCTTTGTATGTCTTGTTTTCTCCAATTTAGTGATATGTCCCCATGTCCCTTGTATTGTGGCCCCTAGGCCTACTTTGTGTGCCTTATGTGTTTTGTATGTATGTTTTTATGTATGCATTATGTCCATGACACTTATCTCCTACTTGTTGCGTAGTCCAATTTTAGATTCCATGAGGGACCTCATACATTACCCCTTCATATTTGGGTGCCTTGATGGACATCATGCACCATCCCACTAGATAGCTACTCAATTTATTTCTCATATTTGTTATTCATATACACGCTAACATTGTTATATCTATCTTGAAATCCTTGTGAATGTTAGATCTAATACACATCATACACTTCAAACTCAATCTTAGATTATCTTATATTTCGATGTCATGTATACACATTATATTTTTTTATTACATATATATCATATATGCTCTGACTAACACACATCTTCCAGAGCTTTTTCTTTTGAAGACAGTTCCTACACAGGTTCAACAATTCCCCTCAAAAGAGGGGGCCATTCACATAGGTTTATCACAGAGATCATGATATTTAAATACAACCATTGAATTCTTCATTTATGTCTTCCTAATCCCAATCCAATTACTACATCATGTAATATAATTGATGTTATGCACCTTAGTCCTCCTCCTATTACCAATATAGGGAATGATCCTCTTACCAATACTAACATTTCTACCACTATTAATATTATTCCTCCCATTGATACAACTCAAATTATTGCTCAAATGATTCAAAAAATAAATGTTATGCAAACAATTAACAATTCCCAAATGATGCAAATGTAATATCATATCTTAAAAATGATTAGTCAACCACTTCAAGTCATCATGACTCAACCAAATCAAAATTCTATCCCTCCTCCTCTTAGAGATGTCAATCAGAATATCATCCCTCAACCTCCTTTGCATAACATAATTCTTCAACATCATTAAAATGAACCTTTAGCTCCTTTCATTATGTCCATAGACATTGGAAACATCTCTCGAACTATTACATATGATGGAACTAAGGACCTCTCTATCTTTCTTAAATATTAGTAATATCTATAAGGAATGGGTCCAAACTAACACCTTTGCTACCATTAAGCTCCTAGCCAAAACCTTTGTAGGTAATGCACTTGAATGGTTAAATCAATTTCCTAGACATTCCATTACACAACTAGAGGATTTAGTCAATGTTCTAGTGAAGGAATTTCAACATAACGACCTTCTTGAAAATTACCTTAACAATTTCATCAAAGCGAGGAAACTTTCAAACAAATCTGCTCACACATTCATCAAATGATAGAAGTCTCTAGCTCACAGAGTGGACCATAACATGAGTGATGATACTCTCTTAAAACTATTTGTTACCACTCTTAAATATCCTCTTCAATACAAAGTTCGGATGTTTTCCCCTAAAACTTTAAAAGATGCCTTAGATCAAGCAAAAAGGTAAGAATTTATTATGACTTAATTTGAATCACATCAAGTAACTACTAAGGAACCTTTATAGTCATTTTATCATAACATTGATTCATTTAAGCCTCCCTAACCTCAAAAAGGAGCATCCCATTCAACCATTTTTTACCCAAACCACACTCCCTTGAGTGTAGAAGAAATTGATATGAAATTACCACCCTCTAAACCCATGAGATTTGATACTTCCAAACCATCTCCAAAATGGTACAATCCTAATAAGTGTTGTTGGTGACATGCTATGATAGGTCATTTTCATGAGACTTCTTGTGATCTTCACTTATTTATTCTTGTTTCCTTAATTGTTCCACATTTCAATATTGATACTCTTACACAAAAACATTATCAAGACTATCTTAAAACCTCAAACCTAATTCAAATAATCACAATCACATCAACATCACCTACCTAATAATCAATAACAATTACTCCATACCTCCACCTCATCCACTAATGTTATCCTAACTTGATTCGGGCAGCAATTTAGGTGACAATTCAGGTGACAGTTCCACCTCAATTGATAACAAAACTTCTAGGAGCCATAACTTTTGTAGACAAATAATGAAAAATATATGTGTAATCTTGAACAGATTGGTCCTTACCTTGGTGAAGTTATTGCCATTGTATGTACAAATCATCATATGCTCCAATGGGATAGTATTCCTCTTTCACCAATTCCACAAAATCATACCAGGTAGGTTCCACCTCAACGCCAATGTCATCTATAATAAACCTCTTTTTGTACACTTCCCACCAGTTTTTCATAGGCAATGATGCTTTAAAAAGAGCAAAAGTGATCTTTTCTCCATCGGTGAATTTGTTTATAGAGAAGTAGGAAGATAATTGATCTAACCAATTTTCTACTACATCAGCATTGATTTTGCCTTCAAATTTTTGAATATCAAAATTCACCTAAACGTTGAAGGGTGTTGGGGCACTGAAAGGATGTTCCATGGATGAGGAGCCAAGAAGTGCAGTTGAGGAGCCAAAATTTCCTATCAAGAGTTGTTGAAGAATTTGGGCAAATTGTTGCAGCATATGTGCTTATTGCCATTGGAGGGATTCATTCACCATTTCCTTGAAAGGATCGGATGTCTCAATCTCAACCACCATTTGAAGTCATTTGGAGCGAATAGGTGGATAGTTTGGAAGCTCTGTTGTTTTCCACCCAAGCTTCTTATAGCCTGACCTCATCCTCAGGATCATACACTCTCAAGACAAACTGCTCTAATACCACTAATCCAAAACTTAGAAGTTTTGGTTGATAAATATCTCAATAACAAAGAAATAACATAGTAATAATGAATTCTCTGACAAGAGATGTATTCTAACTCAAGATCGCAATACAACTATATGTTTATCTCTAGGAAGAGATGTCTAATTTTCCATTTCAGGTTACATCTTTATTTATACCTATTTTGAAAGTATTGGGAGGACGTGGAAGGTCACCAATCTCAAGGGTGATTAAGTGGTTTGACTTCCATGCTTTAAAACAATACAGAATTCAAGGAATTACTATTTTTAGAAGCTTACTATTTTTAGACTGCACTACTAAAATTAAAATTTGGGGCAGTTATATTGGGTTTTTGGGAGTAAAACTTCATTGAGAAAATATCTATGCCATCTCACAACATTCTCCTCATTCTTATCTTTCCAACAGTTCAAATGGTGAGTCAATTGGAGCTACGGTGCAAAAGTTATGGCTCCCAGAAGTTCTGTCATCAATTGGGGTAGAACTATCACCCGAATTGTCACCTAAATTGCTGCCTAGATCATAACCATAGTTGATCATTTTTCTTGCACAAATAAGGAAAGAATATGTAATAAACAAAACTTCAACTATGTGGTTTCATCTGTCAAACCTCAACCTCTTAGGTCACACGAACCCAAGGGAAACCTAGTTCACATGCCTACTCCAAAGCACGTCATACATGGTCCACCTTCACTGTATAGACCTATTTGGAACTCTCCTACACATCCCATGTCAATTTTAACATTCTCAAAATCCAAAATCTCAACATATTTACCTATCTCTAACTACAATAGAAACCTAAATGTGGTTTCAATCTAACTATTTAATTTTGCCTCACTCCATATCACATGTTGGGGCATCTTGTGATGCCCATCCATAAGTCATTCCATACTTTGGGGCATCTTATGATGCACATCCCTATAACATATTACCCATTGGGGCATCCTACAATTCCCACTCTTATTATACATTGCATAATTAACAAAATCAACTTCAAGAAACCTTTAGAGACACATAAGGTGGTATTTCACATGTTCATCTTTGATATATATGTTAACATAGATCTTACTCATTATTTGTCTCATATTTTATTATTTTTGTGTTTGTTTTATTTCATTTAGTTTCACTTTACTAACACCATTATTTCTTTTGGGTTCTTTGGTTTTATTTCACCTTACTTACACCATTGTTTCCTTTAGTTTCTTTAGTACTAATTTCATTTTACTTACACCATCATTTCCTTTGAGGTTCTTTGGTTTTATTTCACTTTAATAACACCATTATTTTTTTGGGTTCTTTAGTTTTATTTCAGCATATGTTTTCATTGTGGTTTTTAGGTATTATTTTTATTATTTATATCATTTTTTCCATAATATATTTATGACTATTTGACCCTTATTTACCTTCCCCCTTTCTTGGGATGATCATTTACTTTACCCCTCCTTTTTGGATGGCTACTACTTTCATTTGTTCTTCTGATACCCTTGTAGTTTAGTATGGATTCTCTAGTGACATGAATCTCATAGCATAGTCTCTTCCCCCTCATACCATTGCTTTACATCCTTGTGATTAGCTAAGAGCATATTCATTATTATATAATTTATTACATGGATAGTTCTCACAATCCCCATATTTCCTTTATTTTCTTTCATTTGAGGCACACATTGGTTAGTTTTGATATTTCAAACTCAATTTTGGGAAAGTCTAGGAGTCTTTAAGCACCATGGTATTCAATTCCTCTTATCTAGTGTCCAAGTGTAAACTCTCTTGTGTTCATCACCTATTTCACTTATGATTGGTTCTTTGAATCCATATGGAAGAGGAATAGAAAAAGCCACAAGAGTTAAATTCCAAATCATAAAATAAATAAAAGGCAATGATCAATAGGAAAAAACAATCTTAAAAGTCAGATCACACCAGAAGACATGATCTTTGGTACATCTATCTTAATCGAAGCTCAAACTCCACAATTGGGCTCATGATAAAGTTGAGGTCCATTGGGGTGTAGTAGGCCAATAGACTATGGTAGGAGGCCTCATTATATCATATACTATCTAGTGCCACCTAATTTCTCATACAAGTACCCAATCTTTGTAGTAGACCAATGGCTCTATAAGGGGTCTTGAGGAATGGGAAACATGTTGTGGGAATGTAGGTCCATTTTGTTTTTCATGCATATAGACTTCATGGGATGATCTATATACTTCACTTGTTATACCAAGCTTTGTGTTTACTAGTTGGAGTGTCATAAATTCTTGATATCGATAGTTTTTAGCCTTATGCACTTATCTAGTGTGTTTCATTCCTAATAAAGATGTTCACATCACCCATGTGGCACCTCACATTCCTTATTTACATCATATTATTCTCATTATCCCCTTGTTGGATAATGATTTTAGCCAATCACATCCTTGATCACATAGATCTACTTATGCCTCTTAGTTTATAGTATGCGAGTTACATTGTTATACCTCAGATAGGACAAGGTTTTCCTCACAAACACCCTTACACCATTTATTTACCACACGATCTTATTATCAGATTATTTGTGTCATTAGGTGGTTGTGTTTTCTTACATTGAATCTTAGGAAAAAGTACCCAATTTGAGTTGTCATCCTTTAGAGATTTTTATTTTCATTTATCCATCATGTTCTTGTTTGATTTTTGTGGACTTCACTTATCTTACACAGGCCATTTGACATTCTTACGTGTTTTTATTTTTGTATGACTTGACATGTTTCTTTTACATCTTGAATTACATTTCATTTTTAGTCATTTATGTTTTATTCATGCTTCACTTGACATATTTGTCTTACATTTTGACTTTCATTTCATTTTCAGTCTTTTATGTTTTCTTTATGTTTGATTTAACATACTTATATTACACAAGGTGACCTTTCACTTGCTTACATAACTTTGTTAGAGTTTTCTTACATTGATATTTCGTTTGTTTACATTGTTTTACATGCTTCCCAATGTGATTTAGCATGTTCTAAATTCCTTTTTGTCATTCATGTTTTACATACTACCCAACATGATTTAGTATATTCTACATTCTTTTTTGTCATTCATGTTTTACATGATTCCCAACATGATTTATGTTCTACATTCCTCTTTTTCATTTATGTTTTTCATGCTTCCAAACATGATTTAGTGTGTTCTACATTCATTTATCATCATTTTGTCATTTACATGCTTGATCTTTTGGTTCTAACTTAAACTTAATAATTCTAGCTTGCCAATTTTCTAAGTAATTTAATTAGTTTTGAGAGTTATTCATTGTTACTTTGACCATCCCATGTATGCACACATTGATTCTATTATTATTCTTGTATCTTTAAGATTTCTAAAATATAGGTATTGTACCCTCCACGATCAAGACTAGGATATTTGCATGCAGTCATAGCAGAAAGGGAAGTTAAGGTATGTATATGGTACTTTCAATTAATTTCATTTCATTTCAGCATTAATTTTGATATTTCATTTTTAGTTAGCTCAATTGGTGTGTTGATATGTTATTTCTCGAAGCACCATCCCATGTTACACTCACGTGACACGTGATGAACTTCAAGTGGGGCATATGTATACACATAGTATTTTTTAATTTTTATCAGTTATTGATGCTTTATCTCTTATAGGAACCCATGAAATCTCAATCTCCTTGAGTGCATGCCTTAAAGGGTCCATTATGAAAGGGCCTAGTAGACATTTGGTGTTTTTTAGGATTGTTGGCCCCTACACCATTACCTAGAAGCTAATCTTGTCCAATTTTTTATCCAATAAAAACCCACTTATCCATTCCCCTAAGCAATTCAACATCTAAAATAGACCCTACCTAATAAAACACCCTTTTTACTCATTTTTCCTACTATGTCAACCTTTTTAACCTTGTTGGCAATCTTACACATGTTATGAAACTCTATTGGTCCACGCCAACCTAGTTTGAGGCCTAATGACTCTATTTACCACCAAACAACATCAACTCAGTCAACCTTATCAGCTAAATTCTTGGGAGGATTTAGGGTCAATCATTGGCTATAAATACCCCTTCACTTCATTTATAAGGAGATGACCATTCAATTGTGTATCATTACAACTCATAAATATTCTTATATTATCAATAGGAGGTTTCATTACTTAGGTTTTTACCTTGGATAAGTAGCACTTGTCTTATGGAGGTTTTGGATGGATAGTAGAAGTCCTGTATCCTAGAGTTGATTCATCCTTGTGATCCTTACAAGCCACAACAACCTCTTTTAAAGCACCATTGGCCAAAGAAGATATTGAGGCATGATGAATATACTTCAACAAGGTAAGTATATGCCTATCCCTTCATATTTTGATAAGTAGATGTTGTAGAATTATTGGTTTAAATTGGATTGATTATTTTTGTTTATTTATTATCTTCCCCATTTGTGCCACAAGCTTTGGTGAACACTAGATTAGCATGAATATTAAATTTCTAGATTAGCTTACATGTTTATTTAGTAGATTAGCTTGCTTACTTATATTATAATCATAAGACCTAACTAGGGTTATCACATCATGGCATTTGATTAGAGGCCTTGGAAACTTCTCCATTATGATTGTGTGATAATAGATAACATAATTTAGGTTGAGTGGATCCATTATTGGTCATGACTCTGATATAAAAAAATATTGCTAAGTAGACTATTAGTTTATTACCTTCTTAGATCTTGGATATTATTGAGTAGGATAAGTTATAAATCTATCTTCTTTCGCTTTCATATATTCATGTGAAATTGACATGAATCTAACCATTACAATTTAATTTCCATTTACAGTCAACTAGATTGAACATATCAAAATAATTTTATTTTATGTGTGCAGGTTTTTAACTAGGTCAAGCCTATCGACCTAGTTCTATTCTTTGTGCATGAGTTTTAAACCAGGTTGAGCCTATCAACCTCATTTTGTATTTGGTGTGCAGGATAAAAAAACTCACTTGGATGATCTATTCAATCAATAATTCAACTTTCTCAAGAAAAAATAGTAAATCAACATGGTCAATCTTGTTTTATCTTCCAGGTTCACTCTTATCAACCTAGTAATTCAATTTTGTTAATTATCTAATTTTTTATTTCTACATCTCAGTAAAATCAATCAATAATTCAAATTTATATTGTGTTTTTGCTATTTTTTTTTCAAATTATATACACAATCAACTAGATTAAGCTGGTTAACCTTTTCTTTGGATTTTTCTATAAATCAACTAGATTGAGCTGGTTAACCTAGTTTGTTGTGGCCTTTTTTTAGTCTAGTATTTTTCTTCTCAGAAATCAATTAGATTGACCTAGTTAAATCTATAGGTCTTGTCTAACTTAGTTTAATTGGTGGGAAACCTAGTTTGTTTTGCTTCTATTTTTAGACACAATTTAGTAGGTGGTCAACTTAGTTCAGTAGGTGGCTAATCTAGTTTGTTTTTGCCTCTATATTGAGACAAAGTTCAGTAGGTGGTTGACCTAGTTTGTTTTACCTCTGTTTTTAGACATATTTTAGTAGGTGGCCAATTTAGTTTAGTAGGTTGTTGACCTAGTTTATTTTCCTTTATTTTTTGACATGGTCTAATAGGTGGCTGACCTAGTTTATTAACCTAATAACTTCATAATATGTCTTCTTTTTAGCTTCCAAATAGTCAAGAACACTGCATAATCAAATATTTATATCAAAACCTCACTTAAATTATCACTTAAGATGAAACTATCAAATTCCTTCCTTCATGTTTTCCTAATCCCAAATGATTTACTACATCATGTAATATAGTTGATGTTATGCACTTTAGTCCTCCTCTTATTACCAATATAAGGAATGTTCCAACCAAAAATTCCACCCATATTATTGATATAGGGAATGTTCCTCCTACCAAAATTAACATTATTACCACTATAAATGATCCAAAACTCAGAAGTTTTGGTTGAAAGATAATTCAAAAAATAAGAACAACACAATTGTAATAATGTTATCTCTGAGAAGAGATGTTTTATTGATCAAATTTGCAGACCCAAACATATGCTTATCTCTGAGAAGAGATGTCTAATTTCCATTTCAAGTTACATCTTCATTTATACATATTTTGAAGGTAGGATGAAGATGTGTAAGGTCACCAATATCAAGGGAGATTAAGTGGTTTCACTTCCACGATTTACAACAATACAAAATTCGAGGAATTACTATTTTAGAAACTTATTATTTTTAGACTACACTATTAAAATTGAAATTTGGGGCACTTCCATTTGATTTTTGGGGGTCAAAACCCACTAATAAAAGATATGTGTCATCTCATGGTGTTCCGCTCATTCTTAGCTTTCTAATGGTTCAAACGGGGAGTCAAACAGAGATATGGTGCAAAAGTTATGACTCCCAGAAGTTCTACCACCAATTGGGGTAGAACCGTCACCTAAATTATCACCTAAAATATTGCTCGGATCATTCCTCCCTCCTTGAGAATAAATTGTCCCTATTGCTTCAAGATTTGCAATCAAGTGTGGTAGTTGTATTTTGATTTGATTCTCGATGCATACTTGGAATGGACTGTGCTTTGTGGAGCTATGTAGGGCCCAATTGTTTACCATTTTTGTTTGATAATTAGTCTATGGATAGAAGGTTGTGAACTTCTTCAGCTTGGTATCTATTTGCTTCTATTGTTGTGGTGTTTATGTAGTTAGGGTTGCAACATCAGCCCTTTTGGATTCTTGTAGTTTAACCATCATGAGAATGAATTTTTTGGCACTAATCAAGGAGACAAATGTAGAAGGTGGTACCTCTGGTACCCTTTAGCATCGTGTTCCAAGAGTGAGGGTGATATTTCAAGTTCTTGATTCATAGATGCCATGTTGATCATACATGAATGGCTAACCAAAGATTACATCATAAACATCTAGATTGACCACATCACATAAGACCTCATTTTGGAAAGGTTTTATTACGTATGAGAGAAGACATTAGTGGGTGACATGGAGGTTTCTCCTTGGACTCAACCATCCAATACTGTATGGCTTTGGGTGAGGCTTTATGGACAAAGTTAGACTTTTCACAATATTATCAGAGATTAAATTCTTGACTTCCACTATCAAGAATGAAATAAAGAGGCTTACCTTTCACCCATAACTTAGAGTGAAACAACCTTTTCTTGTCATATGGCCTCTCTTTGTGGGTCTGTGATGAAGCAATGATGGCATCGAGCTCAACATCTACAATCTCTTATTCATCCTCTTTGACTATAGGGTATATATGAAGTAGAGTAGTAGATGTTGAGGATTGTGACTCAAAAAGTAGGGACTGGATGGCTTGACATTCTTCTTTGGAGTGCATTCTAGATTTATGGTAATCACACCATTTCCCAATCTTCCCTTCTTTTTGCTTCCAATTTTGGCCTTGTGTTTGACCTTCTTTATCACTTTTCCATTTTGTAGGATGACTCTTTATATTCACTCTTCCATGCTTCTATTCAATCTTCATCACGAACTTGTACGCCTTACCAAGGGTTTCCAGATTGAAGAGTTCCATCACCCTCCATATATACCATTGTAGTCCACCATGATATTTGAGAACCTTTTGTTTGTCACTTTCCTAGATGCCCAATCTCATAGATAAAGAATGAAAAATGTCAGTGTAATCTTGAACAGACTGTTCCTTACCTTGGTGAAGTTATTGCCACTCTATATACAGATCATCATATGCTCCAAAGGGGTAGTATTCTTCTTTTATAGCTTCTATGAAATCATCCCAGGTAGGTTCCACCTCAAGGCCAATATCATCCATACTAAATCTCTTCTTGTACACTTCCCACCAATTTTTGACAGCGAATGATGCTTTTAAAAGAGCAAAAGTTATCTTCTCTTTATTGGTAAATTTATTTATAGAAAAATAGGAAGACAATTGATCCAACTAATTTTATACTACATCAACATTGAATTTTCCTGTAGGGATATCTAAATTCACCTGAACCTTGAAGGGTGTTGGGGCACTAAAAGGATGTGAGGGTGCAGATGAGGAGTAAGAATTTTCCATCAAGATTTGTAAGAGAATTTAGATGAATTGTTGTAGCATCTGCACTTACTAATATTAGAGGGCTTTGTTCACCATTTCCTTGAAAGGATCGGATGTCTCAGTGTTGTCCACCATTTCAGGTCATTTAGAGTGAATAGGTGGATAGTTTGGAAGCTCTATTGTTTTCCACCCAAGATTCTTGTAGCCTGACCTCGTCCTTGAGATCATACACTCTCAAGACAAACTACTCTGATACCACTGATCCAAAACTCAAAACCTTTAGTTGAAAGACAATTCAAGAAATAAGAATAATACAATTGTAATAATACTATCTTTGAAAAGAGATGTTTTATTGATCAAATTTGTAGACCCAAACATATGTTTATCTCTGAGAAGAGATGTTTGATTTCCATTTCGGATTACATATTAATTTATACACATTTTTAAGGTAGGATGAGGATGTGGAAGGTCACCAATATTTATGGATATTAAGTGGTTTGACTTCCATGATTTACAACAATACAAAATTCAAGGAATTACTATTTTTAGAAACTTACTATTTTTAGACTACACTACTAAAATTAAAATTTGGGGCACTTCAATTTGGTTTTCGAGGGTCAAAGCCTATTGAGTAAATCTTGTGACATCTCATAATGTTCCCCTCATTCTTATCTTTCCAACTATTCAAATGGGGAGTCAAACGGAGCTATGGTACACAAGTTATGGATTTTGAAAGTTCTACTACCAATTGAGGTAGAATCATCGCCTGAATTATCGCCTAAAATATTGCTCGGATCAAGAAATATTACTCCTCCCATTGATATAACTCAAATTCTTATTCAAATGATTCAAAAAATGACTATCCAACCATCTCAAGTCATCATGACTTCAACCAAATCAGAATTTTGTCCCTCATCCTCTTAGAGATGCCAATGGGAATATCATCCCTCAACCTCATTTGCATAACAAAATTCTTCAACATCTTTAAAATGAACCTTTATATCCTTTTATTATTTCCATAAGCTTTAGAAACATCTCTCAAACTATTAAATATGATGGAACTAAGGACCCTATTATCTTTCTTAAATCTTTTGGTAATCTTTGTAGGGAATTTGTCCAAACTAACACCTTTTCTACCACTAAGCTCCTAGCCAAAACCTTTGTTAGTGATGTACTTCAATGGTACAAACATCTTCCTATACATTCCATTACACAACAAGAGGATTTAGTGAATTCTATAGTGAATGAATTCTAACATAACAACCTTCCTAGAAATTATCTTAGCCATTTCATCAATACCAAGTGATTTCTTAGTGAATCTGCTCACACTTTTATCAAATAATAGAAGTCTCTAGCTCATAAAATGCACCAGAACACGAATGATGATACTCTCTTAAAACTATTTTTTACTTCTCTTAAATCTCCTCTTCAATAAAAAGTTTTGATGTTTTCCCCTAAAACTCTAAAATAAGCCCTATATCAATCCAAAAGTCAAGACTTTCTTATGACTCAATTTGAATCACATCAAGTAACTACTAAGGAACATGTTAAATCATTTTCTCATAACATTGATTCATCTAAGCCTCCCCCACCTCAAAAAGGCGCATACCAATCAACCAATTTGAACCCCACCCACTTCCCCTTGAGTCTAGAAGAATTTAAGATGAAATTGACACCCTCTAAACCCATGAGCTTTGATCCTTTCAAACCATCTCTAAAATGGTAAAATCCTAATAAGCTTTATTGGTGACATGTTATGATAGGTCATTTTCATGAGTATTATCATGATATTCATCAATTTATTCTTGTTTCCTTGTTTGGTCCACATTTTAATCTTGATACTCTTACACAAAAATGTTATCAAAACTATTTTTAAGCCTCACAAATCTAATCCAAATAATTGTAATCACATCAACATCACTTACCTAATGATCAAAGATAATTACCCAAGACCTCCACCTCATCCACTAATGTTATCCAAACCATAGTCGATCCTTCCTACACCAATAAGGAAAGAATAACTAACATGAAAAACTTCAATCGGGTGGTTGCATTTGTCAAACCTCAACCTTTTAGTTCACATAAACCTGAGGAGAACTTAGTTCACATGCCTACTCCAAAGTGTATCATACACGGTCCTCCTTCACCTTATAGACTTCTTTAAAACTCTCCTACACATCCTATGTAATTTCAACATCCTCAAAATCCAATATCTCAACACATTTACCTATCTCCAACTACATCGAAAAACTAAATGTCGTTTATTTTAACTATTAAATTTCACCTCGCTCAATATCACATGTTGGGGCATCTTGTGATGCCCATCCACATGTTATTCCATACTATAGGGCATCTTATGATGCCCCTCCCTATATCATATTACCCATTGGGGCATCCTATGATGCCCACTCTTCTTATACATTGCATAATAAATAAATACAACTTAAAAAAACCTTTCAAGACACATAGGATGGTATTTCTCATGTTCATCTTTGATATAGACATTAGCATATATCTTTCTCATTATGTGTCTCGTATTTTGTTATTTTTGTGTGTTTTTTTATTTCTTTTAGTTTCACTTTACTATCACCACTAATTCCTTTAGGTTCTTTGGTTTTATTTCACCTTACTTAAACCATTGTTTTGTTTGGGCTCTTTGGTTATAGTTTCATTTTATTTATACCATTGTTTCCTTTGGGTTCTTTGGTTTTATTTCACTTTAATTAAAAAATTATTTCCTTTGGGTTCTTTGGTTTTATTTCACATTCCTTTCAGCCTTTATTTCCCTTATGGTTCTTAGGCATCACTTTAATTATCTATATCATTTTTTCTTTAGTGTTTTTATGACTATTTGACCCTTATTTACTTTCCCTCTTTCTTGGGATGATCATTTAATTTACCCTTCTTTTTCAAATGACTACTACTTTCATTATTGCTTGTGATAGAGCCTTTGTAGGTTAGTATGGCTTCTCTAATGACATGGATCTCATATCATAGTCGTGTCCCTCTCATACCACTATTTTACCTCATTGTGATTAGCTACGACTATATTCATCATTGTATCACTTACTACATGGATAGATCTCACAATCCCCATATTTTCTTTATTTCATTTCATTTGAGGCACATATAGGTCAAGTTTTAAGATTGCACACTTAATTTTGGGAAAGCCTATGAGTATTTAGACAACATGGTATTTAGTTTATCTTCTCTATTGACCAAGTGTAAGCTCTCTTATCTTCGTCACCTATTTCACTCATGATTGGTTCTCTAAATCCATATGGAAGAGGAATAAAAGGCCACAAGAGTTAAAAACCAAATCATAAATGAAACAAAAGTTAATGATCAAAAGGAAAAAATAAAGTCAGATCACACCAAAAGACATGATCTTTGGCACATCTCTTATCTTAGTCGAATCTCAAACTCCATAATTGGCCTCATGATAAAACTGAGGTCCATTGGGGTCCGGTAGACTAGTAGACTAGGGTAGGAGGTCTCATCATATCATATATTGTCTAGTGCCACATAATTTCTCACACAAGTACCTGATCTTTGTAGTAGGCTGACATCTTTGTAAGGGGTCCTAAGAAATGGGGAACACATTGTGGGAAGGTAGGTCCATTTTACTTTTCATGTATATAACCTTTATGGGATGATCTATGTAATTCACTTATTATCCCAAGCTTTGTGTGTACTAGTTAGAGTGTCCTAAATCTTCGATGTTGATAGTTCTTAGCCTTGCTCACTTGTCTAGTGTGTCTCATTCCTACTAAGGATGTTCACATCACCTATGTGGCACTACAAATTCCTTTTTTACATAATATTATTTCTATTATCCCCTTATTGGATATTACTTTTAGTTGATCACATCTTTGATCACATATATCTACTTATGCCTCTTAATTTACAGTTTGTGAGCTGCATTGTAATTACTCATAGTGGACCAAGTTTTCCCCACAAACACCCTTACACCATTTCCTTACCATACCATATTATTTCCATACTATTCATATCATTAGGTGGTTGTATTTTCTAACCGCACCATCTTATTGCCATACTAGTCATGTCATTAGGTGGTTATATTTTCTTACATTGGATTTTAGAACAATCACTAAGTTTGAGTTATCATCCTTTAGAGATTTTGATTTTCACTTATCCATCATGTTTTTGTTTGATTTTTGTGGACTTCACTAATATTGCATTGTAATACCTCATATAGGACCAGGTTTTCCTCACAAACACTCTTATACCATTTGCTTACCACACCATCTTATTATCATACTAGTCATTTCATTAGGTGGTTATGTTTTATTACATTGTATCTTACAAAAAAACACTAAGTTTTAGTTGTCATCCTTTAGAGCTTTTGATTTACTTTTATCCATCATCTTCTTGTTTGAGTTTTTTGGAGTTCACTTATCTTACATAGGACATTTGACATTCTTACATGTTTTTATTTGTGCATGACTTGACATGATTGTTTTATATCTTGACCTACATTTCATTTTTAGTCATTTATGCTTTCCTCATGCTTCATTTGATGTATTTGTCTTACATTTTGGATTTCATTTCATTTTCAGCCTTCTATGCTTTCTTTGTGTTTGATTCGACATGTTTATCTTACATGAGGTGACCTTTCAATTGCTTACATAATTTTGTTATAATTTTATTGTATTGATGTTTCATTTACTTACAATTTTTAACATGTTTCCCAACATGATTTAGTATATTCTACATTCTTTTTTGTAATTCATATTTTACATGCTTCCCAATGTGATTTATTATGTTCTACATTCCTTTTTATCATTCATGTTTTACATGCTTCCCAATGCAATTTAATATGTTCAACATTCCTTTTTTTCATTTATGTTTTACATGCTTCCAAACGTGATTTAGTGTGTTCTACATTCATTTGTCATCATTTTATCATTTACATGATTGATATTTTGGTTCTAACCTAAACTTAATAATCCTAGCTTACCAAATTTTTGAAGTAATTTAATTAGTTTTGAGAATTATTCATTGTTGTTTTAACCATACTATGTACACAAAAATTGTTTTTATTATTAGTCTTATATCCCTAGGGTTTCTTAAATGTAGGTACTATTCCTCCATGATCAAGACTAGGATATGTGCATGAAGTCATTCAATAAAAAGATGAGTTAAGGTATGTATATGGTACTTTCAGATAATTTCATTTCATTTTAGTGTTTCGTTTTTAGTTAGCTCAGTTAGTTTGTTATTTTATTCTTTTTTGAAGCACCATCTTGTGTTACACTCATGTGACACATGATGAGCTTCGAGTGGGGAATATGTATACACATAATATTTTAATCTTTATCAGTTACTAATGCTTTCTCTCTTGCAAAAACTTGTTAAATCTTAATCTCTCTGAATACATGCCTTAAAGGGTGCACCAAGAAAGGGGTTGGTATACCTTTGGTGCTTTGCAAGATTGTTGGTTGTTATATCATTACCTAAAATCTACTCTTATCCAATTCACTAAGTAATACAAACCTACTTATATACTCCCCTAAGTAATTCACCATCAAAAATAGCCTCTAACTAAGAAAACACCCCTTTTACTCATTTTTCCTACTACATCAACCCAATCGACCTTGTTAGGAATCTAGCACACATTACAGAACTCTATCGGCCCAATCTAACCTATTTTGAGGACTAATGACTCTATTTCCTGCCAAACAAGATTGACCCTATCAACCTTATTAGTTAAATTCTTATGAGGGTTTAACGTCAATACCTGGATATAAATGCCCACTTCAATTCATTTTTAAGGAGAGGATCATTCAACTGTGCATCATTATAGCTCATAAATCTACTTATATTATCAATAGAGGGTTCAATACTTAGGTTTTTACCCTGGATAAGTAACACATGTCTTGTGGAGGTCTTGGATGCATAGTATAAGTCTTGTAGCCTAGAGCTGATTTATAATTGTGATCATTACAAGCCACAACAACTTATTTTAAAACACCTTTGGCCAAGGGAGAGATTGAGGCACAATGGGTTCACTTCAATAAGGTTAGTATACTCCTAACCCTTCATATTTCAATAGGTAAATATTTTAGAATTAATGGATTGAATTGTATTTCTCCTTAGATTATTTCTATATTATAGAATTGCCTTTATTTTTTTATTATCTTCCCCATTTATGTCATAAGCTTTGGTGAGCACATTATTAACTTGCATATTCATTTATTATTAGCTAGCATGTTTATTTAGTTGATTACCTTGCTTGCTTGTATTACAATCATAAGACGTAGCTAGGGTTATCACATTATGACACTTGAATATAGACCTTGGAAACCTCTCCTTTTCCATTGTGTGATAAGACATCCCTTAGTTTAGGTTTTGTAGATCCATTATTGGTCATGACTCCAATATAACAAAGTATTGCTAAGCGAACTGTTAGTTTAATACCTTCTTTGAGCTTGGATATTAATGAGTAAGAAAATTTGTAGATCTATATTATTTCACTTACATACACATGTTACATTATATAATCAATGCATATAATCTGGAATTGGAAAAAATTGAAATGCTTGAAAGTAAAGAGAGTAAGGTTAGGAGTACACATGTGTATCAATCCAACCATCTTGCCTTTTGTCAATTTGATTTGAAAAGATGCTATATTATGAAGCTTTGGAGTTGAGATTAGGACAATAGTAAAACATACAAGTGCAACTACATATAAATATTACAGGGCAACTTGACCCCAACCTTGGAAAAAAGGTGAGTTACCACCTAGTAGTTGAGATTAACTCAATTGTGCAACCCAGTTATATTTAGAACCTAGTGAGCGTGAGTGATCCAAGTCAACTCACATTATAAATATGGTGAGGGTGGAAGATTTGATCACTCCATACTATAAACTTGGTAAGATAGAATGATGTAATCACCTCAACCTTGCTAAAAGTGAACTAACTAGTATAGTATATTGGCTCAATAATAATCCATCCTGGTGTATGCTAAAGTCTATATAACTATTTAAAATCTAAAAGTTGATTTGATTTTGCAATTTAAGGTGTTATTTTGCATGTCATATGCACCTCATATATGTCTCAGGCTGAAGCCTAGGTATAATAATAGTACTAACGTATAAAATGCAACCATAAATGTGTATTTGAATCATACAACTATGTAATTTTTTTAGTTTGCAAATTGTTTAAGTGTGAAGAAACATGTTTCCATAACATGCCCCCATTGCGGTATGAGAATACTAAATATTGAATAAGTTTGGATGTCATGCCTTTTTGGCATGCCTCCACTAAAATATGAAATTATGAAGGTGTGAAATTCATGACTCTATGACATTCCCCCACTGATATTCCCTCCCTTTTGAGGCGAGGGGAAGTAGTACTTACCTTACCTAAAAAGAATGAGATAACTATATAATTTATGTAAGGATCATGTATCATATAGGTGTAGCATGTCTAGGTAGATATAGAAATCAGGTATATAATATGTGATCACATCAAATTTTAAGATGCATGATGTGAATCATGACAACATTTAAATAGTAACAATATAGGCTCAACAAGCAATCAAGCACACACACAAGCACTCATACACAAATTATAGAACAATGGTCCAAGGAGACTTCAAATAAGGGGCATGTTCAAATGTTACATAATCAAAGGGAGATGGCTTAGTCAAATACCCACAAGGCATAAAAATACATGTTCAATGTCCACATGTAATAAACTATGGCATATGCAAATGTCACAATAAGCAAACATAGGTGCAGGGGGCATAATCAATGGAACGTATTTAAATGCTTGAATAAACAATACAATGCAATACAATAAACTTAAGGAAGTGCATAAATGGAAAGCATGGAACATAAGCAACCAACATAAACATATTATATTAGTCCTTAGATATATATGTTAGAAAAAATGTAAAGTACATAGTTTATCAAGTACATTACAAAAAATGTAAGCATGGATAAAAGCATGTGTAATTATATACGCTTAAACATGAAATTGGAAAATGATCATAAAATGATATCACATGGATGTATCATGACAAAAGAAGTAGATGCCCTGAATGTCCAAATGACATGAGTAGAGGGAAGTCCTAGCAATTGAAAATGCCTTCATCATGTGCTTGGGTGTTCCTGTATCACATTCAAAAGATGCATGAAACACGTGTATATAAAAATAAATTATATGTTATCTACCAACATGAAACTACCAACATAGATGTCAAGGAGCCAATAAAACATGTAAATGTTGATAACTATTTTTGCATTTTTGAATTTTGGTATTTTTTGGGAATTTTTGAAATATTGGAAAAGAAAATACAATCCTATGATCTCATCCAAAGGATGCTCATAGGTATCTCTCAACTATGAACCTAGTGCAATAAATTGGTGGTACTGCCAAGGAGCATGGATAGGTGTAATATCTATCACTGTAGGATTTGTCATACTCTATGTATGTATAATAGGACTATGTGGTCATGAAGAGATAATAGAAGGAGTAGGGGTTCATGGAACCCATAGTTGAGTGTTATATGGTTTCTTTGAATTAGTAGTAATAAGAACATGTTTATGTGTCCTAGAAATCTGAATATGGTGTATAGAATATATGAATTCAATAGAATCCACTATGTGTCTCTGATATAATGGTCTCTCAAGTATTGGTCACCTAGGAAAGTAGATTGCCTATTGCTTACCCTTTCACAAAGGATTAACCTTGTTACATCCTGATAAACTTACTTGATTATCCATGGATATTTGTAGTTAGCAATTTGATTTGGTTACAATTATCCAAGATATGAGTTATATGTTATTATGGGACAGTTGAATATTGCTTTGGTTACATGATCACATTGTTATGAGTTAGATGTAGTGTATATTTTTACATTATAATCATGATGAGTTGATTTTTTAGTTGTATTTTATGATGTATATATGTCATGGTGTTATGGACTAACTACATGCTTGTTGTGAGGTTGATGCAGGAGAGACTCATTGCTCATAACATGATGGAGGGAGAGCATCATCGGAGAGAGTGGCATAGATGGAGTTGTTAGGGGACAATAGAGGAATGGCTAGAACCCTACACACACCACATTAGTTAGTACAATACTAGATGCATAGTAGAATTCTAAATTTTAATATGTTTTTGATGATTAGTTACATTTAGATAGTTGTTTATGCATGGTTAGTTGTACATTACTTAGTTTATTGCTTACACAGAATTTACCTCATGTGATTACATTGTGGATGTTATGCGTAGGGTTAAATGCATAATGTAGTAGACTGATTGTGTGGTGATTAATTAATTGTACTAAATAATTATTCATTATTTAGTTATTTGAAAAAAATTTAAAAAATATACATTGATTTTTATAAATTAGTAATTAAAAGAAGAAAAATAAATAAAATAAATGGGAATAAAATAAGTGAGAAAGAAAGTAAGAAATTAGAAAAAAAAGGATGAAAATAAAGAAAAATATAAAAAAGAAAGGAAAAATCTTTAAAAGGAAAGCAACACCATAGTCATGAAAAAGAGAATAAAGGTTATGAAGGGTGCGACATAAGTGAGGGAGAAGACACATAAAAAAAGAGGAAGAAGGCAAGGGAGCAAAGGGAAAGGAGCAACTTTTTGTCAGGGACGCCATGTATTTGAATTCTATGTACTCATGGTTTGTAAATAAATTTGGATAAAAGTCAGCCAAGTTTAGTCTATGTGGTATGCCTTATTAGATATATCAACCTATATATTCATATTAAAATGAATCATTTCCATCTATATACATATATTGTGTTTTCTATACATTTATCAAATTATATAGACAATTATATATTTATACAACCACTCAAAGTAAACCATAGAAACATATATATAGTGACTCTATTCAAAACATATATATAACAAACTAGATGTACCAATAGATAGTATAGATGTCATGTGAATGTATAAATCATTGATGTGCAAGAATATATATATATATAGTGCACTAGTGGAATCTCCTTTCTGATAAATTACTGAACTGATAAATTACTACCTATGAATTATCCATGTATTCAAATTATATAGGACCTTTCTGATATGTCTCTGATGATTCTTAACACAATCTGCCCTTTAATGTATATAATCAAAACAAATTATCATCTTCTTATGTATATATAATATAAATCAAAACATAAAAATAACTAAAATGCCTATGAATGTATATAATTGTTGATGTGCCAAATAAAACTATATGCATATACATGTATATATACATACATATATATACATGTACATATACATACATATATATACATGTATATATATGTATGTATATGTATATATGTATGTATATGTGTGTGTATATATATATATATATATATGTATGTATATATATATATATATATACATGTATATGTATATATATATATATACATGTATATGTATATATATGTATATATATACATGTATATGTGTATATATATATACATTCATACACATGTATATATATACATGTATATGTATATATATATACATATACATGTATATATATACATATAAATGTACATATATACATATATATATATATACATATATATGTGTATATATATATATATATACATATATATATATATACATGTATATACACATGTATATGTATATATATATACACATGTATATGTATATATATGTATGTATACACATGTGTGTATATGTATATATATATATACACATATATATGTGTATATATATATACATATATATATGTGTATATACATATATATATATATATATATATATATATATACATGTATATGTATATACATATATATATATATATATATACATATAAATGTGTATATACATATATATATATGTATACATGTATATGTATATATATATATATGTATATATACATGTACATGTATATATACATGTACATGTATATATACATGTACATGTATATATACATATACATGTATATATACATGTACATGTATATATATATATGTATATATATATATATATATATAGATATACATATACATATATGTGTGTGTGTGTCTATACATACATACATACAAATATATATATATATATATATATACACATGTGTGTGTGTATATGTATATGTGTGTGTATATATATACACATATACATATACATGTGTGTGTGTGTATATATAACACACACATATACATATACATGTGTGTGTGTGTGTGTCTACATATACATATACATATATATCTTCAAATTGACAAATATATTTGACAAATCATCATCTTTCAGACTACAGACTACAGACTATATTTAAAAATATTACAGAACTATAAACCAAAGAAAGTTTTTGATTTGCAGGATCCCTTTTGGGCAAGCAAAGAGTATACACTTTCAACTCTTCTAACTCTAAAACACTTAGAAACCCTAACATCCACTTCCCAAAGACCCTCTCTCAAATGCAAAGAGCTCTCTCTAATTATAATAATATAGAGAAGAGATCAACAGTTACAAAAAGATGCTAGATAAATGGATAGAAATTAAAGTAGGAGATAGGTGGGTCATGGGCCCACCACGCACCACCTAAAAGTCTATCAACACGGCTATTAGATACCACCTTTGTAAGTGGTGAGTTCCACAAGATAAGAGAGGGATATTGTGCCCATATTCATGCCTATGGACAAACCCCGTAAGTAGTCTTTTAATCACATAAATCATCATCATTGAATTCGTATTCTCCTTGGGGAAAATAGTGATCATCTTCATATGAATCATAATATCGATCTGGAGAGTATATCAATTTTTCTTCTCTAAAGTCAGCATCATCCATGTATTGGGCTGATGGTACTCTAAAAATACTACCAGGAGATGTTGGAGGAAAAATCTCTTCATGACTGATGGTGAACCTTTTCCATAAAGCTGCAATAGGTAGAGCAGGATATAAACTTGCATGAAGATTGCCTTGATGATTTTGGACAAAGAACAATTCAAATTTTATTCTGAAAGGAATATTTAGAGACACAAATATCTTGCGAAGTTGGTCAAGAGCAATATGGACATTTGTATCTTGTGAAGCTTTTAAAGGGAGAGCATAGTCCAAAAATTATTTCAAGTAATCAGGAATTTCTCCATTGGTCCAAAATTTTACTTCAGCAGGGTTAAATTTTGGCTAGAAAGTGAACCAATTAATAGAAAACATAAATACTTGACTTAAAATAAAAAATTTAAAAAGTATTATTAATTCCACATAACCGAGGATTGTTTGCCTCATGGAATAACATAACCACAAAACACCATTTGTTGCCGCCTGGTTCTTGGAAGTGTGAGGTCCATCTAAGATGGGAATTGTTCAGGTCAGCAGAGGCTTCATAAGACTTTCTGCTTAAGGCATTGCTTCCATTCCTTAATTGATTTTCCACTAAGGAACTGATCACCAAATGTGATCATGAGATTCTTCTCTAATCTCAGTAGTTACCATTCTGATGCAATATCCCAAATTGGCTTCTCTGGATGCAAAATATGTGAGGCAATTATTTTTTCTAGGGATGTGCTCAATAGTAAAATCAAAATCTGAGAGATATGTCACCCATCTAATCAACCTGCTAGAAGCACCATTTTTTAGGTTATCAGAAGAGTTGAGTATACTCATAAATTTATTTAAATCTGATCTAAGTAAAAACTTTTCAGATCTGATGAAGAACATAAAAGCTTGAATGGATTTTATAGCTACTAGGATTTCTTTATGAGTTGAGTGGTAATTTTTTTCAACTTGTTTGAAACATCCTGAAGCAAATCTGCAAGGCTTTTCTATACCATTTGTTAACTATTCTTTTAAAACTGCACCCCAAAACTGATTAGAAGCATCTATTTCAATGATTTTAAAACAATTACCAGGTAGTGTTAATGAAGGTAAGTTTTTGCATTTCTGCTTAATTCTCTGAACAACTTCAGTCATTTGATTGTCCCATGGAGGAGGATTCTTACTCAATCTTTTATTCAATAATAGTCTATCCTGAGAGCAATATTATAATAATACCTTGCAATATAATTCACACATCCGAGAAATCTTTGGAGAGTTTTCTTGTCAGAAAGATTATCACAAAAATTCTTTATGTTTTTCAGTATATGTTCTTGGACTGAGATTTCTCCTGATTTTATAATGATGCCTAGGAATTCTATTTCATCTTTAAAAACTGTCATCTTTTTCTCTGAAAGAACTTTTTCAAAGACAATTTGATGAAATTTTTCAAGATGTTGGATTGATCCTTAGGGGCTTTACAGAATACCAGAATATCTTCAATGTAAACTATTATGAATTCTGAGTAAGAAGAAAAAATCTTATTAATCATGTTTTGAAAAATGTTGGGAGCCATTTTCAGACATAAAAGAATAACATTCCATTCATATTGTCCAAAAGGAGTGATGAAGGTTGTTTTATACCTATCCTATTCTACAACTTGGAATTTGCTCAATAATCCAAATTTCAAATCAAATTTGTTGTATACTTTACTTCAGCATGAATTCTTTGCAATATTTCATCTTTAGAGTTGGAATAAGGTATTAGAGTTGAAACAACATATTTATTAAGAAAACATAGTTTCACAACTAAATTTTCTGCTTAAGGGTTCCTCTTACCATTTTTAATATTCTTATTCCACATAGAAGGCTTCACAAACCCAAGGACTATGTTTACCCCATGATTTTTTTAATTGATCTATTTATTTGAAGCATTCTTCTCTCAAACTCTAGAGACTCCTGAGTGATGAGCTCTGAATTTTGGTTCTACCTCTTTTCCATTTTTGTCTTTGACAAGTTTTAATTCAATTTCTGCATTCATGAGGATCTTTCTGGATTCAAAATCCAAAGGATTTTGAGAACAACAATCCTTTTAATTTTTTCAATAATAGACTCGATTTTGAACTGCAATTTATCCCAAATTTAGCTTCTCTGGATGTTTGCTTTTCCTTAAAATATGAATTAGGCAATTACTTTTTTCTTATATAGAATATTTATTTGCTCATGATATGTAAAATGAAAATCTGAGAGATATTATCACCCATATGATATCAAGATGGCCTGCTAGAAGCAACCTTAAAGGTTATCAGAATCACCAAATATACTCAATAAAAGCTTTAATTTAATATACTATCTTGGTATTGAAAACTTTTCAGATCTGATGAAGGAATAGAAAAGCTTGATGATTCTTGCTAGATACTAGGAAGTAAAACATTCTGTTTAAATCCATTCAATTTTATACTTATTTCACAAATAGGATTATTTGTGAGATGTCCAAAAATTTGATGTATGTGACTATTCTACAATTGATTTTGTAACTGACTACTGGTTTCACCCCCTCAAAATGTTGTTCAATAAGATCAGAGGCTTGAATGAGCTCTTGCTCAAATTGGTGCTCATCTTCATCAGCAAGGGCTTCTTCTTTAAGAAGCATTTCTAATTCTCTTTGGGCCTTTACTAAAAAGGCTTGAAGTTGTTGAATTATTTGCCTACGCCAAAAGGATCTAGCATATGTGTAAGGTTGATATGCAGCTTCAACTTTTGATGAGTATGGAATAGGTAGGTTGAAAGGAGGATTAGGAGATTTCATGGAGAGAAACTCCTATCTTTTTTCATTAGCCAGCTTCATTTGATAATCTCGTTCTCATGCAAAAATTTGTTGTTGAAGTGACATTCATGCAGAGATCATATAAACAGGGGTTTGATCCAGCTTCTCTTTTAGATATGATAAATGCTGAGATAGTGAAAGAGCATCTGGAAAAGGAACTAATAACATATGAATTTTAAATCCAATTTCTGAATCATAATATGAAGATTCTATTTTAGATCCACTTTGTGCAGAATTCATATTTACTTCATTTTTTAATTCTGCTTGATCAAATTCCCATAATATATCTAACTCATAAATATCTTTTGGTTCAGAAATTAAGACATATTCATCTTCATGAAGATTATGGCTATCTAAGAAGTTTACCTTTTTAGATTCCTTTTTTCTATTAGGACACTTAGCATAATGGTTTCCTTGACAGAGGAAACATTTGATGGGTGTTTTCTGATACCCATGTTTTCTTTTTCTAAAAGTTCTTATGGGAAAAAAACTTTTTTTCTTAGACTTGAATCTGGACTTGTATTGTCTTTCTTTAGAGAAGTGTCTTTTTGGAGCACATTTATATGTACGTTTCTTTTTCCTTTTTCTATATATCCTGTATTTCTGAGCATCCATGCATCCAAAACAAAAATTATCATCCAGAATATTGCAAAGCTTAGTTCCTGTTTGCTTATAGAACTTAATAGTTTCTTTATAGGCTTTTCTTTCAACATACAGTTGGCTATTAATTGCATTGATGTTCTGATTAATTCTACCAAATGACATAGAAGCTATATCATCTTTCATAACTACTTTGTATTTTTTGGCTAAATATTCAAGGAAAAGACTCAATATATCTTATCTTATAAGTAGGATTGAATATTTCTCTAGAATTTTAATATAGATTCTCCATATAGCACATATATTCGTCTATCCTGGTTATATCACATAATTGGGCTTTCATAAACTTAGAATTGTTGGCTTATTTTTCATTATCAAGAGTACCAACAAACTCAAAAAGTAATGCATTTCCTAATGCAAAAATAGGATGTTCATGAGAATAAATTATAGACTGAAAGGGTTTTCCACTCAGATCCCACCATTCTTTAATATTGCCTATGAACCTATTAGCAATATGTTGAGAAACAGTAAATGGATCTCTATTTCCCCCATATATCTGAACATTAGCCCAAGCTAATATTGCATGTATCATCTCTTTTCTCATCTAAGGAGGCTCATAGATAATTTCTAGAAGAATGGTTGAAGATTTATGGTTCTCATTTGTGCATCTAAAGGCGGCTTTGAAGAAGAACTTCCTTCTGTATTAAAATAGGATTTTGATTTGATAAGATCTATTTTAGCCATTCTTATTTCAAATATTTTATCAAGAGATTTTTCTGTATCATGCAAACTCTTTGCTTTTATTTTCTTGAAAGAATCTCTTTGTATTTTGAGAACATCATGCCAAGATTCAAGACCTTTTGTATAGTCTTCGTCTTGTTTAGTAAGTGACTCCTTAGCAGATTCAGATTGATGGATGATACGTTCAGACTTTTTGAGAACGTCTAAAATTTCAAGAATAGTAGAAACCTTAGGAGCTTGTTATACTATTTCTCTAATAATACTATTAGAAGAGGAGTGTAGATGGCTTATATTCTGCTACATAATATCATGTTTAGTAATTATGGCTACAATCTTAACAGCTCATTGATTTACTTCATGGCTGACTCCCGTTACTTGAGTACTAAGGTGTTTTTGTCCTTTTCCTATATTAGAAGTAAAATCATCTTACTTTTGGATAACTTGTGAATGATGTATGACTGAATTTTATTGAAAATTTTCAATGGCTTGGGTAATTTCACCTCTTTGATATAATTCAATACTCTTAAGCATTTTTGACACTTGAGACAAGCTTTCTTGAATTTCAAAGACTTTGTTGTTCAAACATTTGGTGGCTAGATTATTCCAGTTCATCAATTTGGTTTCTGTGGATTGGTCAAGACTTCTATCTCTGGATCTTAAGTAAAACATTTGAGCCTTATATTTTCCATCAGGGAACACTGATTAAAATTAGAGGTTTTTGGAAAACCTTTTTCTGTGTATGACTCATCTCCTAGAAGAGTTTTCCAAGTATGTCCTTCATCTATTTCTTTTAGTTTTGAGAAGTTCCTTCCATACTTATGGTTTTAGCTCTAGCTAAAAGTCTTCTATTATTCTCAAAGAGTTTTTCTATAGCAGACTCTTTTTTGACCATATGTATGCTAGACTGGTTAGGATGATTTACAAGTTGTTGATAATCTATACAAAAATAACTATCAATTTGAGGGTCATGAATTCTTCTGAGATGCTTACACTATGTACTAGAAGAGGGAAGATTCTAAAAATGATCTTTAAGACCTTAGTTCTGAGAATCAAATCTGATAATAGCTTTATCAGGAGTATCTTTTACTAAAGTAATAAAGGATAAGGATTTTTGGGGTTTCTGAATGAAGTCTGTATCTATGATCCATTTCTTTGGTATTCTAAGATTAGACCAAGAAATTGATTCAGCTAGGATAATTTGGTTATTTTCATTTGCGTGACACACCACACTTTTACCTAGTGTACGACCATGTTTTAGAGCGGGATGAAGTGTATTTGTCAGGCAATACATGATCTAGTATTCAACATCAAGAGGACAAGATCCTTCTATCATTTGTAGACCATTGGTCTGAAGGAATAACTTAAGCACCTTGTTAAGATTAGCTTCTTCATGGATGGCAACAGGGTAATTAAGATAGATGGTGGTAAATACAAGACCATCATGGAGACATGTTTGTATAGCAGCTTCAAGACAAGCTGTAAAAGTAGTATGCCTATTATCTAAAGCACACCCTAAAAGGCTAACATTTAAACCTCTACAAAACAAAGGAAAAATACCAATAGAGATTGCAACTATATGTAAAAATTTATATTTAAACTGAGATTTAAGTTGATGAATAGTTTTGTCATCAACTATTTGGAGATGATATTTATAATCATCATTTTGCTTTACTTTTATAATATTATTAGATATTTTTATAGTAGTTTTAGCAAGAAGATGAAAAGGAGATAGCTTATCATAAACTTCTGTAGCTTTTAAAGTTGGTAATTTCCATTCAAGAGATGGATTCGACTCATTGATTTCTACAGTAGTCTCATTCACTTTAAAGAAAGATCAAAGAGATATATTAGAAAGAGTAAAACTATCAGATGTACCTATAACATTAGGAGTTATCTAGTTAATTGTATCCATCCTTCTTCTTAGTGTTTATACTAAACAGGTCCAATACACAACTATCCACACCTTCAATAGACCATTCCCTTCCCTATTCTAAGAAGAATAAATGAAAAAAAGAAATCCTAGCATATATATATACTAGGATAATAGAATGGTATATCATCTTATGGATATCATTATAGTGATAGGATATAGAGTAGATAAATTATCAGATCCTATCATCATATCATAAGATGGCATCTCATGCTGAACTACTATATCATCTTCTAGATATATGTATTCTGTAATACCATAATAGAATGGTATTGAAGATAGAGCAGAAGATGGTTTGTCATATATATTTGTCAATTTGACAAACCATCTTCTTTCAAACAATAGACTTATATTTGAAAATATTATAGAACTATAAACCAAAGAAAGTTTTTGATTTGCAGGATCCCTTTCGAGCAAGCAAAGAGCATACCCTTTCAACTCTTCTAACTCTAAAACACTTAGACACCCTAACATCCACTTCCCAAAGACCCTGTCTCAAATGCGAAGAGCTCTCTCTATTTATAATAGTATAGAGAAGAGAACAATGGTTATAAAAAGATGCTAGATAGACAGATAGAAATTAAAGTAGGAGATAGGTGGATCATGGGCCCACCATACACTGCCTAAAAGTCTATCAACACGGCTAATTAGATACCACCTTTGTAAGTGGTGAGGTCCACAAGATAAGAGAGGGATATCATGCCCATATTCACGCATATGGACAGACCCCATAAGTAGTCTTTTAATCACATCAATCATCATCATTGAATTCGTATTCTCCTTGGGGAGAATAGTGATCATCTTCATATGAATCATAATATCAATTTGGAAAGTATATCGGATTTTCTTCTCTGAAGTCAACATTATCCATGTATTGGACTGATGGTACTCTAACAATACTGCCAAGAGATGTTGGAGGAAAAATTGCTTCATGACTGATGGTGAACCTTTTCCATAAAGCTGCAATAGGTAGAGCAGAATATAAACTTGCATGAAGATTGACCTAATGATTTTGGACAGAGAACAATTAAAATTTTATTCTGAAAGGAATATTTAGAGACACAAATATGTTGTGAAGATGGTCAGGAGCAATATGGACATTTGTATCTTCTAAAGCTTTTAAAGGGAGAGCATAGTCCAGAAATTCTTTCAAGTAATCAGGAATTTCTCCACTGGTCCAAAAGTTTACTTTAGTAGTGTTAAATTTTGGCCAAAAAGTAGACCAATTAATAGAAAACATAAATCCTTGTCTTAAAATAAAAAATTTAAAAGGATTATTAATTCAACATAACCTAGAATTGTTTTCCTCGTGGAATAACATAACCACAGAACACCATTTGTTGCTGCCTGGTTCTTGAATTATGAGGTCCATCAAAGATGGGAATTGTTGAGGTCAGTGAAGGCTTCATAAGACTTTCTGATTAAGGCATTGCTTTTATTCCATAATTGATTTTCCACTGAAGGAACTGATTGCCAGATGTGATCATGGAATTCTTCTCTAATCTCAGTAGTTACCATTCTGATGCAATATCCTGAATTGGCTTATCTGGATGCAAAATATGCGAGGCAATTATTTTTTCCAGGGATGTGCTCAATAGTAAAATCAAAATCTGAGAGATATGTCGCCCATCTGATCAACCTGCTAGAAGCACCCTTTTTTAGGTTATCAGAAGAGTTGAGTATACTCATAAAGTTATTTAAATCTTATCCAAGTAAAAACTTTTCAGATCTGATGAAGAACATAAAAGCTTGAATGGCTTTTATAGCTGCTAAGATTTCTTTATGAGTTGAGTGGTAATTTTTTTGAGCTTGTTTGAAACTTCTTGAAGCAAATTTGTAAGGCTTTTTTGTACCATCTGTTAATTGTTCTTTTAAAATTGCACCCAAAAATTGATCAAAAGCATCTATTTCAATGATTTTTAAACCATTACAAGGTAGTGTTAATGAAGGTAAGTTTTTGAAATTTTGCTTAATTCTCTGAACAGCTTCAGTCATCTGACTGTCCCATGGAGGAGGAATCTTACTCAATCTATTATTTAATAATAGTCTATTATGAGCAATATTATAATAATACCCTATAATATAATTCACACATCTGAGAAATCTTTGGAGAGTTTTCTTATCAGAAAGATTATCAAAAAAATTCTTGATGTTTTTCAATATATGTTCTTGGATTGAGATTTCTCCTAATTTTATATTGATGCCTAGGAATTCTATTTCATCTTTAAAAACTGTCATCTTTTTCTCTGAAAGGACTAAACCATTTTAAAAGATAATTTGATGAATTTTTTCAAGATGTTGGATATGATCTTTAGGAGCTTTAGAGAATACCATAATATCATCAATGTAAACTACTATGAATTCTAAGTAAGAAGAGAAAATCTTATTCATCATATTTTGAGAAAATTTGGGAGCTATTTTTAGACTAAAAGGAAGAACATTCCATTCATACTATCTAAAAAGAGTGATGAAGGCTATTTTGTACCTATCCTATTGTGTAACTTGAATTTGCCAGAATCCAGATTTCAGAATAAATTTGTTGTATACTTTGCTTCCATGAATTCTCTGCAATATTTCATCTTTAGAGGGAATAGGTTGTTGGATTGGAACAATATATTTGTCAAGAGGAACATAGTTTACAACTAATTTTTTCTTTCCGCTTACTTTTTCAGCTCTCTTATTAACATAGAAGGCTTCACAAGCCCAAGGACTATTAGAGTCTCTAATTAAATCGTGATTTTTTAACTGATCTATATCTTTAAAGCATTTTTCTTTCAAACTAGGAGACATTCCTGAGTGATGAGCTCTGAATTTTGGTTCTACCTCTTTTCCATTTTTGTCTTTGACAAGTTTTAATTCAATTTTGCATTCATGAATCTTTTTGGATTGAAAAGCCAAAGGATTTTCAGAACAACAATCCTTTTTAATTTTTTCAATAATAGACTCGATGTTGGCACTGCATAGATTTATTTTTCTGTTGAATCCACTTAGTATCTACTGGCTTTGTTTGCTTTTTCTTAAAAGGAATTCTGCATTTATACTTACTTTTTTTATAAAAAGAATATTTATTTGCAAGGATGATTTCATGTGGTTGTATAGTGATAGGATAGAGTAGATAAATTATCAGATGTTATCATCATATCATAATATGGCATCTCATGTTGAACAACCTTAAAGGTATATACTAAATCACCAAACTATACCAAAACAGAAGCTGATAATTTAGATACTACTGTTTTAGTATTGAAGGTTAACTTGTGAAAATCAGGTTGCCATTTATCTGTAGGAATAAAATGATATCTTGCTAAAGATATATCTGCTCTTATGTCAAGAAAAACATCTAAGCTGTAGGGCTTAAATCCATTCCATTTTATACTTATTTCACAAACAAGATTATTTGTGAGATGTGTATAAATTTGATGTATGTGACTATTCTACGACTGATTTTGTAACTGACTACTAGTTTCACCCCCCTCAAAATGTTTTTCAATAACATCAGAGGTTTGAATGAGCTCTTGCTCAAATTGGTACTCATCTTCATCAATAAGGGCTTCTTCTTTAAGAAGCATTTCTAATTCTCTTTAGGCCTTTACTAAAAAGGCTTGAAGTTGTTGAATTCTTTGATAATGCCAAAAGGATCTAGCATAGGTGTCAAGTTGATATGTAGCTTCAACTTTTGATGAGTATGGAATATGTAGGTTGAAAGGAGGATTAGGATATTTATTGGAGAGAAACTCCTTCTGTCTTTTTTCATTAGCTAGCTTCATTTGATAATCTCGTTTTAATGCAAAAATTTGTTGTTGAAGTGACATTTGTGCAGAGATCAAAAAACAGGGGTTTAATCCAACTTTTCTTTTAGATATGGTAAATGTTGAGATAGTGAAAGAGTATCTGGAAAAGGAACAGATAACATATGAATTTGAAATCCAATTTTTGAATCATAATATGAAGATTCTATTTCAGATCCACTTTGTGTAGAATTCAAATTTACTTCATTTTTTTATTCTACTTTATCAGATTTCGATAATATATCTGACTCATAAATATCTTCTGGTTCAAAAATTAAGACATATTCATCTTCATGAAGATTATGGCTATCTAGAAGTTTACCTTTTTGAATTCTTTTTTTCTATTAGGACACTTATTAGCATAATGGTTTCCTTGATAGTGAAAACATTTGATGGGTTTTTTCCAATACCCATGTTTTCTTTTCCTAAAAGTTCTTCTGGGATTGCAACTTTTTTTCGTAGACATGAATCTGGACTTGTATTGTCTTTCTTCAGAGAAGTGTCTTTTTGGAGCACATTTACATGTATGTTGTTTTTTCCTTTTTCTATATATTCTATCTTTTTGAGCATCCATGCATCCAAAACCAAAATTATCATCCAGAATATTGCAAAGCTTAGTTCCTATTTGCTTATGGAACTTAAAAGTTTCTTTATAGGCTTTTCTTTCAGCACACAGCTGGCTATTAACTGCCTTGATGTTCTGATTAATTCTACCAAATGATATAGAAGCTATATCATCTTTCATAACTGCTTTGTATTTCTAGGCAAAATATTCAGAGAAAGACTCAATATATCTTAACTTATAAGCAGGATTGAATATTTATTCAAAATTGTAATATAGATTCTCCATATATTCATCTATCCTGGTTATATATTCATCTATCCTAGTTATATCACATAATTGAGCTTTCATAAACTTAGATTTGTTGGTTTCTTTTTCATTATCAAGAGTACCAACAAACTCAGAAAGTAATGCATTCCCTAATGTAGAAATAGGATGTTCATGTGAATAAATTGCAAACTGAAAGGGTTATCCACTTGGATTCCACCATTCTTTAATATTGCCTATGAATCCATTAGAAATTTGTTGAGCAACAGTAAATGGATCTTTGTTTCCCCCATATATTTAAACATTAGCCCAAGCTAATATTATATGTATAATCTCTTTTCTCATTTCAAGAGGCTCACAGTTAAATTTCTAGAAGAATGGTTGAAGATTTATGGTTCTCATTTGTGCATCTAAAGGTGGCTTTAAAGAAGAACATCCTTCTGTATTAAAATAGGATTCTGATTTGATAAGATCTATTTTATCCATTCCTATTTCAAATATTTTATCAAGAGATTTTTCTATATCAGGCAAACTCTTTGCTTTTATTTTCTTGAAAGAATCTCTTTGTATTTTGAGAACTTCCTGCCAAGATTCAAGACCTTTTGTATAGTCTTCGTCTTGTTTATTAAGTGGCTCCTTAGCAGATTCAGGCTGATGGATGATAGGTTCAGACTTTTTGAGCACATCTAAAATTTTAGGAATAGTAGAAACCTTAGGAGCTTGTTCTACTATTTCTCTAATAATACTATCAGAAGAGGAGTGTAGGTAGCTTATATTCTACTGCATAATATCATGTTTAGTACTTATGGCTCCAATCTTAATAGCTTATTGATTTACTACATGGCTGACTCCCATTATTTGAGTACTAAGGTGTTTTTGTCCTTTTCCTATATTAAAAGCAGAATCATCTAACTTTTTGATAACCTGTGAATGATGTATGACTAAATTTTCTTGCAGATTTCTAATGGATTGAGTAATTTCACCTCTTTTATATAATTCAATACTCTTAAGCATTTTTGACACTTGAGACAAGCTTTCTTGAATTTCAAAGACTTTGTTGTTCAAACATTTGGTGGTTAGATTATTCCAGTTCATCAATTTGGTTTTTGTGGATTGGTCAAGACTTCTATCTGTGGATCTTAAGTAAAATACTTGAGCCTTATATTTTCCATCAGGGGAATACTGATTAAAATCAAATGTTTTTGGAAAACCTTTTTTTGTGTGTGACTCATCTCCTAGAGGAGATTTCCAAGTATGTCCTTCATCTACTTCTTTTTCTTTTTCAGTTCCTTCCATACTTATGGTTTTAGCTCTGACTAAAAGTCTTCTATTATTCTCAAAGAGTTTTTCTATAGCAGACTCTTTTTTGACCATATGTATGCTAGATTGGTTAGGATGATTTATAAGCTATTGACAGTATGTACATAAATAACTATCAATTTGAGGGTCATGAATTCTTCTAACATGCTTACATTATGTACTGAAAGAGGGAAGATTCTGAAAATGATCTTTAAGACCTTGGTTCTGAGAATCAAATATGATCATAGCTTTATTAGGAGTATCTTTTATTGAAGTAGCAAAGGATAAGGATTTTTGTGGTTTCTGAATGAAGTTTGTATCTATGATCCATTCCTTTGGTATTCTAAGATCAAACCAAGAAATTGATTCAGCTAGGATAATTTGGTTGTTTTCATTTACGCGACACACCACATTTTTGCCTAGCGCGGGACCATGTTTGACAGTGGGATGAAGTGTATTTATCAGGTGATACATGATCTGGTATTTAACAACAAGAGGACATGATCCTTCTATCATTTGTAGACCATTGTTATGAAGGAATAACTTTATCACCTTGTTGAGATTAGATTCTTCATGTATGACAACAGGGTAATTAGGATATATGGTGGTAAATACAAGACCATCATGGAGACCTGTTTGTATAGCGGCTTGAAGACAAGCTATAAAATTAGTATGAATATTATCTAAAGCACATCCTAAATGGATAAAATTTAAACCTCTACAAAACAAAGAAAAAATACCAATAGAGATTGCACCTATATGTAAAAACTTATATTTAAACTAAGATTTAAGTTGATGAATAGTTTTGTCATCAACTATTTGGAGATGATATTTGTAATCATCACTCTGATTTACTTTTATAATATTTTTAGATATTTTTATATTAGTTTTAGCAAGAAGATGAAAAGGAGATAGCTTATCATAAACTTTTATAGCTTTTAAAGTTGGTAATTTCCATTCAGGAGATGGATTCGACTCATCGATTTCTACAGTAGTCTCGTTGACTTTAAAGAAAGATCCAAGAGATATATCAAAAAGAGTAGAAATATCATATGTACCTATAGCATCAAGTGTTATCTGGTTAAGTGTATCCATCCTTCTTCTTAGTGTTTGTACTAAACAGGTCCAATACACGGCTATCCACGCCTTCAACAGACCATTCCCTTCCCTATTCTAAGAAGAATAAATGAATAAAAGGGCCAAAATAACAGTAGAGACAGAAATATATAATAGATATTATTGATATATCAAAAGGACATCACAAAGAGTATTAAAGTAAAATCGACATAGATTTCAACATGGCTCTGATACCAATTTGACAAACCATCTTCTTTCGGACTGCAGACTACAAACTTATATTTGAAAATATTATAGAACTATAAACCAAAGAAAGTTCTTGATTTGCAGGATCCCTTTTGGGCAAGCAAAGAGCATACACTTTCAACTCTTCTAACTCTAAAACACTTAGACACCCTAGCATCCACTTCCCAAAGACCCTGTCTCAAATGCGAAGAGCTCTCTCTATTTATAATAGTATAGAGAAGAGATCAACGGTTACAAAAAGATTCTAGATAGATGGATAGAAATTAAATTAGGAGATAGGTGGGTCATGGGCCCACCACACACCACCTAAAAGTCTATCAACACGGTTGATTAGATATTGCCTTTGTAAGTGGTGAGGTCCACAAGATAAGAGAGGGATATCGTGCCCATATTCATGCCTACGGATAGACACCGTAAGTAGTCTTTTAATCACATCAATCATCATCATTGAATTCGTATTCTCCTTAGGGAGAATAGTGATCATCTTCATCTAAATCATAATATCGATCTGGAGAGTATATCAGATTTTCTTCTTCAAAGTCAGCATCATCCATGTATTGGGTTGATGGTACTCTAACAATACTACCAAGAGATGTTGGAGGAAAAATTGCTTCATGACTAATGGTGAACCTTTCCATACAGTTACAATAGGTAGAGCAGGATGTAAACTTGCATGAAGATTGGCCTAATGATTTTGGACACAATTCAAATTTTATTCTGAAAGGAATCTTTAGAGACACAAATATGATGTGAAGTTGGTCAGGAGCAATATGGACATCTGTATCTTTAGAAGCTTTTAAAGGGAGAGCATAGTCTAGAAATTCTTTCAAGTAATCAAGAATTTCTCCACTGGTCGAAAAGTTTACTTCAATAGGGTTAAATTTTGGACAAAAAGTAGACCAATTAATAGAAAACATATATCCTTGTATTAAAATAAACATTTTAAAAGGATTATTAATTCCACATAACCTAGGATTGTTTGCCTTGTGGAATAACATAACCACAGAACACCATTTGTTGCCACTTGGTTCTTGGAATTGTGAGGTCCATCCAATATGAGAATTGTTGAGGTCAACAGAGGCTTCATAAGACTTTCTGATTAAGGCATTGCTTTCATTCCTTAATTGATTTGCCACGGAAGGAATTGATCACCAAATGTGATCGTGGAATTCTTCTCTAATCTTAGTAGTTACCATTCTGATGCAATATCCTGAATTGGCTTCTCTGGATGCAAAATTTGAGAGGCAAATCTTTTTTCCAGGGATGTGCTCAATAGTAAAATCAAAATCTAAGAGATATGTCACCCATCTGATCAACCTGCTAGAAGCAACATTTTTTAGGTTATCAAAAGAGTTGAGTATACTTATAAAGTTATTTAAATCTGATCAAAGTAAAAAAATTTCAGATCTGATGAAGAACATAAAAGCTTGAATGGCTTTTATAGCTGCTAGAATTTCCTTATAAGTTGAGTGGTGATTTTTTTGAGCTTCTTTCAAACTTCCTAAAGCAAATCTACAAGGCTTTTTTATACCATCTATTAACTGTTCTTTTAAAATTGCACCCCAAAACTGATCAGAAGCATCTGTTTTAATGATTTTAAAACCATTACCAGGTAGTCTTAATGAAGGCAAGTTTTTGCAATTTTGCTTTATTCTCTGAACAGCTTCAGTCATCTGACTATCCCATGGAGGAGGATTCTTACTCAATCTTTTATTCAATAATAGTCTATCTTGAGAAATATTATAATAATACCATACAATATAATTCACACATCCAAGAAATCTTTGGAGAGTTTTCTTGTCAGCATGATTATCAAAAAAATTCTTGATGCTTTTCAATATATGTTCTTGGACTGAGATTATTCCTAATTTTATAATGATGCCTAGGAATTCTATTTCATCTTTAAAAACAATCATCTTCTTCTCTGAAAGAACTAAACCATTTTCAAAGATAATTTGATGAAATTTTTAAATATGTTGGATATGATCCTTAGGGGCTTTAGAGAATACTAGAATATCATCAATGTAAACTATTATGAATTCTGAGTAAGAAGAGAAAATCTTATTCATCATGTTTTGAAAAATGTTGGGAGCTATTTTTAGACCGAAAGGAAGAACATTCCATTCATATTGTTCAAAAGGAGTGATGAAGGCTATTTTGTACTTATCCTATTCTACAACTTGAATTTGCCAGAATCTAGATTTCAAAATAAATATGCTATATACTTTGCTTCCATGAATTATCTGCAATATTTCATCTTTAGAGGGAATAGGGTGTTGGATTGGAATAACATATTTGTTAAGAGGAACATAGTTTACAACTAATATTTTCTTTCCTCTTACTTTTTCAGCTCTCTTATTAACATAGAAGGCTTCACAAACCCAAGGACTATTAGAGTCTCTAATTAAACCTTGATTTTATAACTGATCTATTTATTTGAAGCATTCTTCTCTCAAACTAGGAGACATTCCTGAGTGATGAGATCTGAATATTGGTTCTACCTCTTTTCCATTTTTGTCTTTGACAAGTTTTAATTCAATTTTGCATTCATGAATCTCTCTAAATTGAAAAGCCAAAGGATTTTTAGAACATGAATTATTTTTAATTTTTTCAATAATAGACTTGATGTTGGCACTGCATAGATTTATTTTCTACTGAATCCACTTAGTATCTACTGGCTTTGTTTGCTTTTCCTTATAAGAAATTTTGCATTCATACTTGATTTTTTTATACAAAGAATATTTATTTGCAAGGATGATTTCATGTGGCTTTATAGTGATAGGATATAGAGTAGATAAATTATCAGATCCTATCATCATATCATAAGATGGCATCTCACATTGAACAACCTTAAAGGTATATACTGAATCACCAAATTGTACTCGAATAGACACTGATAATTTAGATACTATTTTGGTATTGAAAGTTAACTTGTGAAAATCAAGCTGCCATTTATCTGTAGGAACATAATGATATCTTGCTAAAGATATATCTCTTCCTGTGTCAAGTAAAACATCTAAGTTATAGGGCTTAAATCCATTCCATTTTATACTTATTTCACAAACATGATTATTTGTGAGATGTGCAAAAATTTGATGTATGTGACTATTCTGCAACTAATTTTGTAACTGACTACTGGTTTCACCCCCCTCAAAATGTTGTTTAATAAAATCAGAGGATTAAATGAGATCTTACTTAAATTGGTGCTCATCTTCATCGGCAAGGGCTTCTTCTTTGAGAAGCATTTCTAATTCTCTTTGGGCCTTTACTAAAAAGGCTTGAAGTTGTTGAATTCTTTGCCTATGCCAAAAGGATCTCACATAGATGTTAGGTTGATATGCAGCTTCAACTTTTGATGAGTATGGAATAGGTAGGTTGAAAGGAGGATTAGGAGATTTTTTGGAGAGAAACTCTTTCTATCTTTTTTCATTAGCTAGCTTCATTTGATAATCTCGTTCTAATGCAGAAATTTGTTTTTGAAGTGAAATTCATGTAAAGATCATATAAATAGGGGTTTGATCCAACTTTTATTTTAGATATGATAAATGTTGAGATAGTGAAAGAGCATCTGGAAAAGGAACTAATAATATATGAATTTGAAGTCCAATTTTTGAATCATAATCCGAAGATTTTGTTTCAGATCCACTTTGTGCATAATTAATATTTGCTTCATTTTCTAATTCTGCTTGATCAGATTCCCATAATATATCTGACTCATAAATATCTTCTGGTTCAAAAATTAAGACATATTCATCTTCATGAAGATTATGGCTATCTAAGAAGTTTACCTTTTTGGATTCCTTTTTTTTATTAGGACACTTATTAGCATAATGGTTTCCTTGACAGAGGAAACATTTGATGGGTTTTTTTTGATACCCATGTTTCTTTTCCTAAAAGTTATTCTGAAATTGAAACTTTTTTTCTTAAACTTGAATCTGGACTTATATTGTCTTTCTTCAGAGAAGTGTCTTTCTAGAGCACATTTACATGTATGTTGCTTTTTCCTTTTTCTATATATTATGTATTTCTAAGCATCCATGCATCCAAAACCAAAATTATCATTCAGAATATTACAAAGATTAGTTCCTATTTGCTTATGGAACTTTAGAGTTTCTTTATAAACTTTTCTTTCAGCACACAGCTAGCTATTAACTGCCTTGATGTTCTGATTAATTCTACTAAATGACATAGAAGCTATATCATCTTTCATAACTGCTTTGTATTTTTTGGCTAAATATTCAGGAAAAGACTCAATATATCTTATCTTATAAGCAGGATTGAATATTTCTCCAGAATTGTAATATAGATTCTCCATATAGCACATATATTCGTCTATCCTGGTTATATCACATAATTGGGCTTTCATAAACTTAGATTTGTTGGCTTATTTTTCATTATCAAGAGTACCAACAAACTCATAAAGTAATGCATTTCCTAATGCAAAAATAGTATGTTCATGAGAATAAATTACAGACTGAAAGGGTTCTCCACTCAGATCACACCATTCTTTAATATTGCCTATGAATCGATTAGCAATCTGTTGAGCAACAGTAAATGGATCTCTATTTCCCCTATATATCTGAACATTAACTCAAGCTAATATTTCATGTATCATCTCTTTTCTCATCTCAAGAGGCTCACAGTTAAATTTCTAGAAGAATGGTTGAAGATTTATGGTTCTCATTTGTGCATCTAAAGGCGGCTTTGAAGAAGAACTTCCTTCTGTATTAAAATAGGATTTTGATTTGATAAGATCTATTTTAACCATTCCTATTTCAAATATTTTATCAAGAGATTTTTTTTATCATGCAAACTATTTGTTTTTATTTTCTTGAAAGAATCTCTTTGTATTTTGAGAACATACTGCCAAGATTCAAGACCTTTTGTATAGTTTTTGTCTTGTTTAGTAAGCGGCTCCTTAGCAAATTCAGGATGATGGATGATATGTTCAGACTTTTTGAGCACGTCTAAAATTTTAGGAATAGTAGAAACCTTAGGAGCTTGTTCTACTATTTATGTAATAATACTATCAAAAGAGGAGTGTGGTTGGCTTATATTCTACTGCATAATATCTTGTTTAGTACTTATGGCTCCAATATTAACAGCTTGCTAATTTACTTTATGGCTGACTCTCATTATTTGACTAATAAGATGTTTTTGTCCTTTTCCTATATTAGAAGCAGAATCATCTAGCTTTTGTATAACCTGTGAATGATGTATGACTGAATTTTCTTGCAGATTTCCAATGGCTTGAGTAATTTCACCTCTTTGATATAATTCAATACTCTTAAGCATTTTTGACACTCGAGACAACCTTTCTTGGATTTCAAAGACTTTATTGTTCAAACATTTGGTGGTTAGATTATTCCAGTTCATCAATTTGGTTTATGTGGATTGGTCAAGACTTCTATCTATGGATCTTAAGTAAAACAATTGAGCCTTATATTTTACATCAAGGGAATACTGATTAAAATCAGAGGTTTTTGGAAAACCTTTTTCTGTGTATGACTCATCTCCAAGAGGAGTTTTCCAAGTATGTCCTTCATCTACTTATTTTTCTTTTTCAGAAGTTCCTTCCATACTTAGGGTTTTAGCTCTGGCTAAAAATATTCTATTATTCTCAAAGAGTTTTTCTATAGTAGAGTCTTTTTTGACCATATATATGCTAGATTGGTTAGGATGATTTATAAGCTATTGACAGTCTGTACAAAATTAACTATAAATTTGAGGGTCATGAATTCTTCTGAGATTCTTACACTGTGTACTGAAAGAGGGAAGATTTTGAAAATGATCTTTAAGACCTTGGTTCTGAGAATCAAATTTGATAATAGCTTTATCAGGAGTATCTTTTACTGAAGTAGCAAAGGATAAGGATTTTTGGGGTTTTTGAATGAAGTCTGTATCTATGATCCATTTCTTTGGTATTCTAAAATTAGACCAAGAAATTGATTCAGCTAGGATAATTTGGATGTTTTCATTTGTGTGACACACCACGCTTTTGCCTATCGCAAGACCACGTTTGACAGTGGGATGAAGTGTATTTGTCAGGTGATACATGATATGGTATTTAACAACAAGAGGATAGGATCCTTCTATCATTTGTAGAACATTAGTCTGAAGGAATAACTTAAGCACCTTGTTAAGATTAGCTTCTTCATGGATGGCAATAGGGTAATTAGGATAGATGGTGGTAAATACAGACCATCATGGAGACCTGTTTGTATAGCGGCTTGAAGACAAGCTTTAAAAGTAGTATGCCTATTGTCTAAAGCACACCCTAAAAGGCTAACATTTAAACCTCTGTGAAACAAAGGAAAAATACCAATAGAGATTTCACCTATATGTAAAAACTTATATTTAAACTAAGATTTAAGTTGACGAATAGTTTTGTCATCAACTATTTAGAGATGATATTTGTAATCATCATTCTGCTTTACTTTTATAATATTTTAGATATCTTTATAGTAGTTTTAGCAAGAAGATGAAAAGGAGATAGCTTATCATAAACTTTTGTAGCTTTTAAAGTTGGTAATTTCCATTTAGGAGATGGATTCAACTCATCGATTTCTACAGTAGTCTCATTCACTTTAAAGAAAGATCCAAGAGATATATCAGAAAGAGTAGAAATATCAAATGTACCTGTAACATCAGGAGTTATCTAGTTAAGTGTAACCATCCTTCTTCTTAGTGTTGGTACTAAACATGTCCAATACATGGCTATCCATGCTTTCAACAGACCATTCCCTTCCCTATTCTAAGAAGAATAAATGAATAAAAGGGTCAAAATAATAGTAGAGACATAAACATATAATAGATATTATTGATATATCAAAATGACATTACAAAGAGTACTATAGTAAAATTGACATGGATTTCAACATGGCTCTGATACCAATTTCACAAACCATCTTCTTTCAGACTACAGACTTATATTTGAAAATATTACAGAACTATAAACCAAAGAAAGTTTTTGATTTGCAGGATCCCTTTCGGGTAAGCAAAGAGCATATACTTTCAACTCTTCTAACTCTAAAACACTTAGACACCCTAGCATCCACTTCCTAAAGACTCTGTCCCAAATGCGAAGATCTCTCTCTATTTATAATAGTATAGAGAAGAGATCAACGGTTACAAAAAGATGCTAGATAGATGGATAGAAATTAAAGTAGGAGATAGATGGTTAATGGGCCCACCACGCACTTCCTAAAAGTCTATCAACATGACTGATTAGATACCACCTTTGTAAGTGGTGAGGTCCACAAAATAAGAGAGGGATATCATGCCCATATTCACGCCTACGGACAGACCCCGTAAGTAGTCTTTTAATCACATCAATCATCATCATTGAATTCATATTCTCCTTTGGGAGAATAGTGATCATCTTCATATGAATCATAATATCGATCTGGAGAGTATATTAAATTTTCTTCTCCAAAGTCAGCATCATCCAGGTATTGGCCTGATGTTACTCTAACAATACAACCAAGAGATGTTGGAGGAAAAATTGCTTCATGGCTGATGGTGAACCTTTTCCATAAAGCTGCAATAGGTAGAGTAGGATATAAACTTGCATGAAGATCGGCCTGATGATTTCTGACAAAGAACAATTCAAATTTTATTTTGAAATGAATCTATAGAGACACAAGTATGTTGCAAAGTTGGTCACGAGCAATATGGACATTTGTATCTTCTAAAGCTTTTAAAGGGAGAGCATACTCCATAAATTCTTTCAAGTAATCAAGAATTTCTCCACTGGTCAAAAAGTTTACTTCAGGAGGGTTAAATTTTGGCTAAAAAGCAGACCAATTAATAGAAAACATAAATCCTTGTCTTAAAATATTTTTTTTAAAAGGATTATTAATTCCACATAACTTAGGATTGTTTGCCTCCTGGAATAACATAACCACAGAATACCATTTGTTGCCACTTGGTTCTTGGAATTGTGAGGTCCATCCAAGATGGAAATTGTTGAGGTCAGCAGAGGCTTCATAAGACTTTCTGATTAAGGAATTGCTTTCATTCCTTAATTGATTTGCCACTGAAGGAACTGATCGCCAAATGTCATCATGGAATTCTTCTCTAATCTTAGTAGTTACCATTCTGATGCAATATCCTAAATTGGCTTTTCTGGATGCAAAATCTGTGAGGCAATTCTTTTTTCTAGGGATGTGCTCAATAGTAAAATCAAAATCTGAGAGATATGTCACCCATCTGATCAACCTACTAGAGGAACGCTTTTTTAGGTTATCAGAATAGTTGAGTATACTCATAAAGTTATTTAAATCTAATCCAAGTAAAAACTTTTCAAATCTAATGAAGAACATAAAAGCATGAATGGCTTTTATAGCTGCTAGGATTTCTTTATGAGTTGAGTGGTAATTTTTTGAGCTTGTTTGAAACTTCCTAAAGTAAATTGGCAAAGCTTTTCTGTACCATCTGTTAACTATTTTTTTTAAACTGCACCCCAAAATTGATTAGAAGCATATATTTCAATGATTTTAAAACCATTACCAGGTAGTGTTAATGAAGGCAAGTTTTTGAAATTCTGCTTAATTCTCTGAACAGCTTCAATCATCTGACTATCCCATGGAGGAGGATTCATACTCAATCTTTTATTCAATAATAGTCTATCCTGAGCAATATTATTATAATACCCCACAATATAATTCACACGTCTGAGAAATATTTGGAGAGTTTTCTTGTAAGAAAGATTATCAAAAAAATTCTTGATGTTTTTTAATATATGTTCTTAGACTGAGATTTCACCTGATTTTATAATGATGCCTAGGAATTATATTTCATCTTTAAAAACTGTCATCTTTTTCTCTAAAAGAATTAAACCATTTTCAAAGACAATTTGTCAAGATGTTGGATATGATCCTTAGGGGATTTAGAGAATACCATAGTATCATCAATGTAAACTATTATGAATTCTGAGTAAGAAGAGAAAATCTTATTCATCATGTTTTGAAAAATGTTGGGAGTTGTTTTCAGATCGAAAGGAAGAACATTCCATTCATACTGTCCAAAAAGAGTGATGAAGGTTATTTTGTACCTATCCTATTCTTCAACTTAAATTTACCAAAATCTAGATTTTAGATCAAATTTGTTGTATGCTTTGCTTCCATGAATTCTCTGCAATATTTCATCTTTAGAGGGAATAGGGTGTTGGATTGGAACAACATATTTGTTAAGAGGAACATAGTTTACAACCAATCTTTTCTTTCGTCTTATTTTTTCAGTTCTCTTATTAACATAGAAGGCTTCACGAGCCCAAGGACTATTAGAGTCTCTAATTAAACCTTGATTTTTTAACTGATCTATTTCTTTGAAGCATTCTTCTCTCAAACTAGGAGACATTCCTAAGTGATGAGATATGAATTTCGGTTCTACCTCTTTTCCATTTTTTTTTGACAAGTTTTAATTCAATTCTACATTCATGAATCTTTCTAGATTGAAAATCCAAAGGATTTTTAGAACAACAATTATTTTTAATTTTTTCAATAATATACTTGATGTTGGCACTGCATAGATTTATTTTTCGTTGAATCCACTTAGTATCTACTGGCTTTGTTTGTTTTTCCTTAAAAGGAATTTTGCATTCATACTTGCTTTTTTAATACAAAAAATATTTATTTGTAAGGATGATTTCATGTGGTTGTATAGTGATAGGATATAGAGTAGATAAATTATCAGATCCTATCATAATATCATAAAATGGCATCTCATGTTGAACAACCTTAAAGGTATATACTAAATCACCAAATTGTACTAGAATAGAAGCTGACAATTCAGATACTACTATTTTGGTATTGAAGGTTAACTTGTGAAAATCAAGCTACCATTTATCTATAAGAATAGAATGATATCTCGCTAAATATATATATGCTCCTATGTCAAGCAAAACATCTAAGCTATAGGGCTTAAATCCATTCCATTTTATACTTATTTCACAAACAGGATTATTTCTGAAATGTGTAGAACTTTGATGCATGTGACTATTCTGCAACTGATTTTGTAACTGACTACTAGTTTCACCCCCCTCAAAATGTTGTTCAATAAGATCAAAGGCTTGAATGAGCTCTTGCTCAAATTGGTGCTCATCTTCATCAGCAAGGGCTTCTTCTTTGAGAAGCATTTCTAATTCTCTTTGGGGCTTTACTAAAAAGGCTTGAAGTGGTTGAATTCTTTGCCTACACCAAAATGATCTAGCATAGGTGTCAGGTTGATATGCAGCTTCAACTTTTGATGAGTATGGAATAGGTAGGTTGTAAGGAGGATTAGGAGATTTCATGGAGAGAAACTCCTTCTATCTTTTTTCATTAGATAGCTTCATTTGATAATCTCATTCTAATGCAAAAATTTGTTGTTAAAGTGACATTCATGCAGAGATTATATAAATAGGGGTTTGATCCAGCTTTTCTTTTAGATATGATAAATGCTGAGATAGTGAAAGAGCATCTGGAAAAGGAACTGATAACATATGAATTTGGAATCCAATTTTTGAATCATAATCTAAAGATTCTATCTCAGATTCCCATAATATATACGACTCATAAATATCTTCTAGTTCAGAAATTAAGACATATTCATCTTCTTGAAGATTATGGCTATCTAAGAAGTTTACCTTTTTGGATTGCTTTTTTCTATTAGGACACTTATTAGCATAATGGTTTCCTTGACAGAGGAAATATTTGATGGGTTTTTTTTATACCCATGTTTTCTTTTCCTAAAAGTTCTTCTGGGATTGAAACTTTTTTTCTTAGACTTGATTCTGGACTTGTATTGTCTTTCTTCAGAGAAGTGTCTTTCTGGAGCACATTTACATGTATGTTGCTTTTTCCTTTTTCTATATAGTATGTATTTCTGAGCATCCATGCATCCAAAACCAAAATTATCATCTAGAATATTATAATGCTTAGTTCCTATTTGCTTATGGAACTTTAGAGTTTCTTTATAGACTTTTCTTTCAGCACACAGCTAGCTATTAATTGCCTTGATGTTCTGATTAATTCTACCAAATGACATAGAAGCTATATCATCTTTCATAACTACTTTGTATTTTTTGGCTAAATATTCAGGGAAAGACTCAATATATCTTATCTTATAAGCAGGATTAAATATTTCTCCAAAATTGTAAGATAGATTCTCCATATAGCACATATATTCGTCTATCCTGGTTATATCACATAACTGGGATTTCATAAACTTAGATTTGTTGGCTTATTTTTAATTATCAAGAGTACCAACAAACTCAAAAAGTAATGCATTTCCTAATGCAAAAATAGGATGTTCATGAGAATAAATTACAGACTGAAAGGGTTCTCCACTCAGATCCCACCATTCTTTAATATTGCCTTTGAATCCATTAGTAATCTATTGAGCAACAGTAAATGGATCTCTATTTCCCCCATATATCTAAACATTAGCCCAAGCTAATATTGCATGTATCATCTCTTTTCTCATCTTAGGGGGCTCACAGTCAAATTTCCAGAAGAATGGTTGAAAATTTATGGTTCTCATTTGTGCATCTAAAGGTGGCTTTGAAAAAGAACTTCCTTCTGTATTAAAATAGGATTCTAATTTGATAGGATTTATTTTAGCCATTCCTATTTCAAATATTTTATCAAGAGATTTTTCTATATCAAGCAAAATCTTTGCTTTTATTTTCTCGAAAGAATCTCTTTGTATTTTGAGAACTTCCTACCAGGATTCAAGACCTTTTGTATAGTCTTCATCTTGTTTAGTAAGTGGCTCCTTAGCAGATTCAGGCTGATGGATGATAAGTTCAGACTTTTTGAGCATATCTAAAATTTCAAAAATAGTAGAAACCTTAGGATATTGTTCTACTATTTCTCTAATAATACTATCAAAAGAGGAGTGTAGTTGGCTTATATTCTAATGCATAATATCCTATTTAGTACTTATGGCTCCAATCTTAACAGCTTGTTGATTTACTTCATGGCTGACTTCCATTATTTGAGTACTAAGGTGTTTTTGTCCTTTTCCTATATTAGAAGCATAATCTTCTAACTTTTGGACAACCTGTGAATGATGTATGACTGAGTTTTCTTGCAGATTTCCAATTGCTTGATTAATTTCACCTCTTTGATATAATTCAATACTCTTAAGCATTTTTGACACTTGAGACAAGCTTTCTTGAATTTCAAAGACTTTGTTGTTCAAACATTTGATGGCTAGATTATTCCAGTTCATCAATTTGGTTTCTGTGGATTGGTCAAGACTTATATCTCTGGATCTTAAGTAAAACATTTAAGCCTTATATTTTCCATCAAGGGAATACTGATTAAAATCAAATGTTTTTGGAAAACCTTTTTCTATGTATGACTCATCTCCTAGAGGAGTTTTCCAAGTATGTCCTTTATCTACTTCTTTTTATTTTTCAGAAGTTCCTTCCATACTTATGGTTTTAGCTCTGGCTAAAAGTCTTCTATTATTCTCAAAGAGTTTTTTTATAGCAGAGTCTTTTTGGACCATATGTATGCTAGATTGGTTAGGATGATTTATAAGCTGTTGATAGTCTGTACAAAAATAACTATCAATTTGAGGGTCATGAATTCTTCTAACATGCTTACACTGTGTACTGGAAGAGGGAAGATTCTGAAAGTGATCTTTAAGACCTTGGTTCTAAGAATCAAATCTGATAATAGCTTTATTAGGAGTATCTTTTACTGAAGTAGCAAAGGATAAGTATTTTCGGGGTTTCTGAATGAAATATCTATGATCCATTTCTTTGGTATTCTAAGATCAGTCCAAGAAATTGATTCAGCTGGGATAATTTGACTATTTTCATTTGCATGACACACCACACTTTTGCCTAGCCCATGACCATATTTGACAGCGGGATGGAGTGTATTTATCAGGTGATACATGATCTATTATTTAACAGCAAGAGGACAAGATCCTTCTATCATTTGTAGACCATTGGTCTAAAGGAATAACTTAAGCACCTTGTTAAGATTAGCTTCTTCATGGATGGCAATAGGGTAATTAGGATAGATGGTGGTAAATACAGGACCATCATGGAGACCTATTTGTATAGCGGCTTGAAGACAAGTTCTAAAAGTTGTATGCCTATTATCTAAAGCACACCCTAAAAGGCTACCATAACAGGTAAATGTGATATATAGTTAACTTGACTATATATATACATATATATATATATATATATATATATATATATATATATATATATATACATGTGTGTGTGTGTGTGTGTATAGATAGATATATATATATGTGTATACACACACACAGAGATATATACATGTGTGTGTGTATAGATAGATATATATATGTGTATACACACACACACAGATATATATACGTGTGTGTGTGTGTATAGATAGATATATATATGTGTATACACACACACAGAGATATATATATGTGTGTGTGTGTATATATATATATATATACATATACACACACACACACACATATATATATCTGTGTGTGTATACACAAATATATATCTATCTATACACACACACACACACACACATATATATACATACATATATATATATATATATATATATATACATACATACATACATACATATACATACATACATAATGTGTGTGTATGTATGTATACACACACACACACACACACACACACACACACATATGTGTATATACATATATGTATGTATATACATATATTTATATGTGTGTGTGTGTGTGTCTGTGTGTACATCTACACACACACACACACACACACACACACACACACACATATATACATGTATATGTATATGTATATATAGTTCAATGATCTGCTATATATATTTTATAATGATCTGCTAATTATAAGCGCTAGGTATAAATTTTAATTAATGATATAATCTGATCATTAATGATTTTAATTATAGTATCGGGTATAAAGTGTATTCGTAGAAATATATAGGTAAATGATGTATGTTGTATATGGTGATGATAGCATGGTGGAGGGTATTATAATTACATGTCGATATAGCATATCAATTTGAAGCTAATAATATGGTGACTTAAATCCATAGTGATGATCATAATAATTCATCTGACTTAAAGTTATTGACCAACTACATATGATTTTCTCTATAGTGATATGTGATAAGTTCCCTGATGTAAATATATGAATTCCTCTATAGTGATGATGTTGGAGATATTGGTATTCTAATATTTACATATATCCAAGTATAATATTTAAGAATCTAAAGGTTCTCATAGTTATATTATCCCCTTATAAAACATTGTGCTTATCACTATAATCACTTTAATATCTTCATGCAAATGTTATTCAGATTTTGTAAATATTATAGAGTAATATTACAAAATAATTATAAATGATATAGTGCATGATATTTAGCTTTTGCATTGAATAGAGATTTAAAATCATTTAAACAAGTGGAAAAGCTGGTATCAAATTTAGTTGAAAACATTGAATACATGATACATATTTATTTGATATAGATTAAATAAAACTATATGTGAATTCATCTCAATATGATTATATGATTAGACAAAGCTTAACATGTATTATATGTATATGTGGATATAGTTAAGGATATAATTATGGTTGAATTATATTAAATCATTTGATAAGAGTTATAGATGACTGGTGACAATTATATATAGTGTTATATATTGATGAGTACCCATATGCGATACATAATATATATGTAGTCAAAGAGTACTAAAGCATTTAAATGGGAAAATGTGTCGTCTAAGGATTTAGGTATTCCTATAAGAATATATTATATATTAGTGTGTTGGGTCATGTGCTTATAGTCGTATTAATTATTAAAAAAAATGAGTCATAGGATTCTACGAGTCAGGAAACTATGTCTACATGAATATAGCCTTTAAAACATAACAAGACGTATAAATGAAAGATCTTATTCATATGAAATATAAATTGGATTACGAGATATTTGATTGTATGATTGGTGTTTTGTACTTAGTATTTGAGCTCAAGAAAAATGGACTATGATATTATGGGATGTCATAGAATGCATTATATTTGGAAACTACTTATAATAATTAGAAATTTGTAGTTTAAATGTATATTGTACCAGATGGTATAAACTATAATTGTTATGTTTAATTATTTATGTGATAAATAATATTATGAGATTCATTCATACATATGACAGACTAAATGTATGCATTTTGATTATTCTTGTGCTTACATGTTTTGTGATTGCTAGTAGGAAGTGATCTATATGAATATGTTGGTTATGTTTATGTTAACCAAATCATGTATTGTTGGTACTAAGTAAGGAGTGTTGGTATGTAGTTTTTATGCCTCAATAAGTTGTGTTTGAGATTTGGTTAATAATGCCAGATGAAGGTAGTCCAATCAAGTGGTGTGTTTGAGATTTATTGGTCATAGAGATCAATAACTATTGAAAACTTTGGCCAAATTAATGTTATTTAGACATTGTCATTTTATATGTATGATTTACATGTTTGTGTGATATCTTGGTAGAACAAATTTCTTAATAATACACTGCATGTTTTTAGAAATCATAAATCACACAAGTACTAGTTTGTCTCTCTAGATTCCCACACCGTCACTATCTACTCATCCATGAAGGGAGGGCCATTCCCTGATGGGGAATTGTGTGGGGGATTGATGGTCCATGGTTGGTGTGGAAAAACACTAGGATGATTCTCTCACCCCACAAAGCAATAGTTCTTTGGATACGATACTTGAGATTGCCATAGATACTAAAGTTTAAGAAACTCATGCTTTGTAGAGCCATGTATCTTGTATTTGTACATTGTATTGTATTTATTATTGAAACATTACCTGATGAGTTATAATTATTTATTATACATTGACAGTAGTGGTTATATGATTGTACTAGCCGTGGCTAGAATTTTGTAGTTACTTTTTATATTTAGTTATGATGTGTTCTTATGATGATAGTGATCAGTGATGAATAATGTCACATGTTTACTTTGCAGTTATCAAACTTATAGTATTTTACATGGATCACTAATTATAATATTGTGGTGTAATCTAATGAAAGAATATGTTGATTATTTTTTTTAAACAAATAATGTATTTCTAGGTAGATCCCAGTGGGGATGTTACAAACCTTAGTAGGTTTGATAATTAATTCCCTTGGTATTAAATTCTTTGATTAAGTGGATGTTCATATGGAATTTTAAAAACTATAATCACCCTATTGGCATGAATATTTTTGACACACCTATGCATGGTAGAAGGTACTACATGTAGAGTATGTATCTATGGTCATCCTAATAACATATCAAAAACACTTGTGTGAGGGATCATGAATAAGGTAGTGACCACATATCATGGGATAATCTGTAAAGGTAAGTCAATCTCACTAAAAACTTGTGAGGTCCCATCAAATGTTCTAACTGATTTAGTCAAAGGATGTAAAGCATCATGTGTATAACCCAAGTGAGTAAGTAATGTCATGGTGCAAACATTCTCACAAACACCATTATCAATCACAACATTGTGTATAGGCCGGTGGTCAAGGTATACTAGAATGAATAATGAAAGAAAAGTCATCATCCATAATCTCACTATCATCAAAAGTAATAGAAGGTCTATGAATCATGGGAAGTGTATGTCGCATTTAAGTACCAATAACCCCATCTAATAGATGCCCATAATGTGATGGAGGAGGATATGCATTATAAGCCATTTATACTTTTGGCTTCTTCTTGTAATGGTCTTCAAAGGGTTGTTAAATATTTTGATTCCAATGATCACCAAGTTGTGAACCTAATTCCTTTGGAGGATCATCAAATGTAATCTTTTGGTCATCGATAAGGTCTTAGATCCTATGCTTCAAGATAAAATATTGATTCTTGGAATGCCTTAAGCATTAGTAATAGTCATAATAATTATTTGAATCATATCCTTTGGGTATATATCAACTCATGTCAACCTCTATAGGATGATGTAAAGATGTGAGGTGACACTCCACAAGCTTCAGAAGTAACGAAGCTAGAGACTCGAGCAAGCATGTAAATTGTATCCTTGTTACATTGGATAAGACAAGCTAATTAGTTTATTGTGATACTGCATTAACCATGGTAGTTTTTTCCTTTTTATATTTTATGATTTTTACCTTATAACTTTGTGTAATAGTAAACTTGGTATTTGATGTAGTTGATGTGTTTTCTACATACTAAAGTTTGTTCAATGAGATAAGTTTCATTTCATCATTTTATGATCAGGAACAATATGGCATAAGTCATCAAAAGATCTAAACTTTTTAAAAGCAATGGACTCATGTAATGGGGCAAGCAAAATTTGTTTAAATATGTCTTGAAACTCTTTATTTGCCATTGGATTGGTCATTTTAGCCAACATTATCTTGTACCTTAAGACATATTCATTAATAGTTTCATTGGTTCCTTGTTTGATTTTTGCAATTTGGGCATAGTAAACCTTTTGGTAACGTCGATAGAGAAGTGTGCCAAAAATTGATCTATAAGAGGTTTGAATGTGTTTACTGATTGGATTTTTAAATCATAGAACCACCTTAGAGCATAGTCCTTGAGGCTCTTGGAAAATAGTTTAGTTGAAAGTTAATCATTGGAGGCATAATCAAGGCATGCCACAAAAAGATCAAATATGTTGTTCAAGATCACCCTTGCCATCATAAAATATGAACTTAGGTGTAACAAAACCAGTTGGCAAGGGGTGCAAAGATATATCAGGTGTAAGAGGGTTATGTAACACCTCTTGTGAATAAATAACATAACGTGATTTCATAGAATTTTGTTTAATATTTGTAACCTTAGTTATCAAAAGTTTTATAGTTTGGACAAGATCTTGCACCTCTTGATGTTTAAGTTTTGAAGTTTGAGAAGTTACTAAAATAAGTGTACCTAGAGTTTGAATGCATATAGGCATTGGAATGGGTAATTAGGTTGAATTATTTATGTTTCCCATGCAAGATGTAATAATATTAGAATTTCTTTTAGGGAATAAAGGTGTAAACAAATATCTTGTGCCTGTATTATAATTATGAAGTGATGATGTGCCCAAGGGGAAGGTTATTGGTATATGGGATGGCCCATAGCTTTAATAACATGATAAAGAGATGGACCTACTTGTTCATCCATGGATTTTGTTTTTTTACTTTCTAATATGATTATGAGGATCTCATCAAGATATTTAGGATTTTATTGTATACAATGTTGAAACATATCAAGAGATTATACTTGTTCTTGATCTATTTGTTCATGTTCACTATTTTCATTAGATTCATCATTTTCATGATCATAAGCATCCTCTATGATAACCTCTTCATATGTAGTTCAGTTTCATTAGTAACATCTTCAATGGGTATAAGATTAGTTACTTCATTGGTTTGAGCCATCTCATGTGGAAAATGAGGAAGCTCTAGGTGTTCAACAAAAATACCAGCTAATCTAGGGCTATGCCTAAATTGCATATAAATGAAAGAACAAATCTAAAAAGATACAACAATTGAAAAACCTCATAAGACTGAATATCCTAAGATAAGCTAGGGTTTGCATAAAGAGATGGGTTCACCAAATGTTTAACCCTAAATTGGGATGGGTCAATGGAGCATAGGGTCAATAATATAGAAATGAATAAGTGTAAGGGTGATAAATAGATCTACAATAGGCCAATTAATTTACAAACTCAGATAAATAATATTTTGAATTTAACTAAAAATAGAAAGTTGATTGATATTGTAATGAATTAGAAACAAAAATACTTAGTTGGTTTACTATGCACATGCATATCTGATATGGAATAGGTTGGAAGTAGATTGGATCAAGATTTTGGATTAATTTTCAGATTTTAGAAATTTGAATTATGTGGCTTTGATGCTTATGTCGGACCTAGATAGTTACATCGACACTGGTGTCTAAGTTAGACACAGGGGTCTAATACAAAATATTGATTGGATATGAGTATGACCACTTGGAGCCTTCTAAGGTTTTTATCACCATTACTATGATATGTTTAGATATCATGCATGGGTTATCGATCCTTGTCAATTGATCAAACCCTAGCTTCCTTACTCTTAGAGTGATTTTGAAAAAATGGGTTAGTGGGCACATGATGTTAACCTACCTCAAAGACCCCTTTATTAATGGGTGTTACCTACATAACCAATACTCTAAAGAGGGCCTCAAACTTATGTAGTTCTCCCCTTCGTATTAATTTTTGTGTGCATAAGGATGCAACACGTGATAATCAAGTACATAAAGTGACCTAGCTTGTAACTTGACATATATGGCTCATGGAATTCTCCTTCAATACAACAAAAATGTAGATGTGTTATCCTTAAGATTCATATTGAAATATGAAATACTAGGTAAGCTTTTCTCACTTGAATGCTTGTTTGAATGCCTTTGGTAGGTTGCCTTATGAGTTGTTGGGTCTATGTTAGGTGAGGAAAGAATGATGATTGATCTTGTATACATATATCAATCCATTTTACAAACATATCACATTAAATCACTTAGGATGACCATAAGATACATTTCATTTGCAAATTTGGTGACTTTAGGGCACTAGACACTTAGTTTGGTACATGACACTAGTATTGACATAGGCATCCAACTAGGATGTAAGTGTCCAGGAAGCTATAAACTAGAGGTCTAAAACTTGTAGAGGATGATAATAAGTAGGTTTATAATATTTTGAGCAACATAAAGGCCTGGTCATCAGAATAACATATGGTCAAACTGAAAGATAAGTAATAGGCACAAGAGATAGTGGATGCAAGCCTTTTGGTAGCATGAAGTCTTAGAATTGAAGAGTACAACTATGAGAAGTACTTTCCAAGTATACAATATTGAGGTGTTATATAATTCAAAATTAGTGTCTATAAATCTCTGATTGATATTTATCAAAATTACATGATTGAGATGCTATAAATATTTAGTTTTAGTATCTATAAGAAAGAGGAATTTGTTTTTTCACTTTTTAAACTAGTGTGTTCACTTTGCTCTTCACTATATTATTCACTATCATTCCATTCATCTTGATTTTCTCTAGTGTAACAATACTCATAATTATAATCCTATACACACAATCATATTCTTCATTGATATAAAAAGCACCAAAATTTGTACAAGTGTGATCATTAGTCCATTCATTATCATAAGCATAACATTATTAGAGAGGAGGAAATACAAAGGATGAACACCACTAGGAATTTCATATTTAGAAACCATTTTATATTTGTTGAACTACAATAAATCAAATTTGACAAACATCGAGGCTATGACTAGCAAACAACTAATCATACCAAGAAAGAAAGGATATCAATAGGTGTGACTAGGTAAGGTATGTTTGATTTGTAGGCTCTCATATAAACTGATTTCAGTCATTACAAGTGAGAAATTCCCAAAGGGAACTAACTACAAAGGATTCCACGATCCCATATTTAAGGTACATTGAGAGTAACTTCTTGTGGCTAACTACTTACTGGGGCACTATAAAAATAAATGGTTGAAGACTTCTTATGGTTAAACACCAAAACCTAAGCATTTATGATATATTGTGAGGTATATAGAAACTAAAATCTACATATAATGTTGTTTAATGACTTACGTATTTGGGTAGTACACCTCACACCATGGCTTAGGTGAAACTGAATACCACTTTTACCCAAAATGATAGCGCCTATGAGTTTTAAAACTATTGGATCAAATTTTATAGAAAATAAGGGAAAGAAAGAAAAACAAAATTGAAAGCAAGCAAATGTTTTTGTGCAAGGAAATCAATAATTTAAATCGAATCCTTGAGGTGAAAGGTAATATCTATTTAGTGTCTGAAAATCATGTATTCAGCTAAAACCCAAAAACTAAAATAAAAAATGAAATTAATGCTAAAAAAGAAAGTATGACTTCACCAATATGTTTTACCCTATTTATTATGCCCTTAACCTATGACATGTTTAGGGATATGCGTGGTTGACTTGTGGCTTACATACCTTTAAAATTATTGTTTTTGCATCTCTTTATGTTCTTAGTAAGGTCGGCCTATGGAATACCATTGCTAAGTAGAGTATATATAGGACGTAGTGGTTAGTACATGACCATCATATTGTGAATTTTGTGCTTATTGCATTGTTACGGAGGTTGCCCCCTCAAAGTGTCTCAACTATATTTAATAAGCATTATACTCTTATGTCAATTATTATTATGGATCTACATATTTTGCTCTTATTTTTGTGATATAATACATTATTATGTGAAAATATAAGTAATTTCATTACACTATTGTTTACTTAATAATTGAAATGTTTGTCTCATAGGTGTAAAACTTGATAGAGATTAGAATGCTAAAGATATATAATAATTAATAATCATGATTTTGTAACTTGCTAAATATGGAAATATGTTATTTTTGCAAAATATTGAGAAAATACGTACTTAGATTAAATATGACTTTTTATTGACTATTTATTATGTTTCATAATGTGAATAAAAAAAGACACAACTGTAATTGTCTCTGATCAGTAGCAAATTTTTCATTTTTATTTATATTTTGAAATTGATTGCTAATATATACATCAAAGATGCCAAAACATTTACAGAGTTTTAGAAAAAAAATCATACTATGGGGCATCCCCCATCAACAAGCATAGTACCTGATTATACAATATAAAAATGGCCCCGACAAGTAACCCAAAAAAAAAGTAGTACTAATAGTATTAAAAAAAAAACAACAGTATCAACTAAAAATAAATATATCAAAGTGCAGCCATCCCAAGGGTGGTAGAATCAAGCATATGAGTCCTGCACCCTACTACTAGCAGTGCCTTCCACTTCACATCCATCAACAGAGTCCACAGAATCAGGTCCCTCATAATTTTTTTTGCCATCACTAGCTCCCAGTCGTATCTGCCTAGCAGCGCTCTGAGTCGGGTAGCGATCAACTCTTTCCAATAGGCCTTTCATGTTGCTCTTTTTAACATACTCCATGACATCCTCAATGTCCACCAAACCACCATGTTCCATAAGTTTTTCCAACCTGCCAGAGAATATATTCATATTTTCATCAATATTCTTCCAAACTCTCTCCTATGGACCCTGATTCTGCATAATTGGAACCAATCCGTGAGAGGAAGGCACTGTCTTTACATTCTCATCAACCAATTCAGGGAACATGTGCAAATGTATCTTCAGATCCTCTGATAATGCAACTTCCCAACTCATCATTATGCTCATCCCTTAGCATATTTTCATTCACATACAGTCAATAATCAATCCCATTCTGATCATAGTAGGATGAATTGATCCATGCCTATACAGGGTGGTCAGCCTTGTCAACATATGCATTTTTAATGTAGTCCCATTCGTATTTTGAAATTTTTACTTTGACTGTCGTCTGGTAACTAACAACCCAATCTAGATGGGGTCTAAGTTTGGGGTATCCTCTAGAGTCTAACAATAAGTCAAAGGTAACTTTAAGGAGTCTTATCCTGACAAAATGCTCTAGTTGGTCTTGAGATACTTTTAGCTACGAGAAAATATGCATAGACACAATACGGAGGATGACTTATATTGAGAAGTCAGTAAGTAATGTAGCCTTCTATTGGAAAACCTCAAGGTTCCTTTGATTCCATAAAAACCATAAAAATTTAGTAGAAAACACAAGCCAAAATTTATGAAAGAAAGGGTGTACTTTAATATTAGGACATGCATACCCAAACGCAATATTAAGCCAACCAATTTCATAATTGAAAACCACATTCCAACATTTAAGACAATAATTCCATATCTTAGCCACAAATGAGCAGGAGAAAAAAACATGCTCAACCATTTCAATTTCATCACAAAAAAAATAGAAAGGTTCATCAAGACCACAATTACTCAATAAAGATCTAACAGCTAGCTTCTTATACAATAACAACCATTGAAAGCAGGATTTCTTGGGTTCAAGACAAAAGGCCCAAATCACATCAAACCCAAAAGACCAAGAAGACAGAGGATCAACCACAAACCAAATATGATTGAGGGTGAGGTAGGGGACATTAGAAAAGGAAAGCTTCTTGTAAATCATTTTAGAGGTAAACTCAAAAAGAGGGGGACCATTCTTAAACTTCACACTATCCTAAAACTCACCCTCTTCTTCCATGAAAACCACATTATTCTTTCCCTTCAGTGTTGTTTAGAGCAGGGTGAATGTTTTGTGCTGAGAGTCAAGAAAATGAAATCTATCTTTTAGCTTTGACCAAGAAGTCCATCTCGCATGAGAATAGATATTTTTAAAAATCCTCTATCCCTTAGTGTACCAATCAAAGGCAGGGCAGCCCCTAATAAGGGTAAGTGACCTCTTATTGACAACCAAATTCCACCATATCAATCTACACCCCTGACAAGTAGTCCCAAACAAATTGACGATGCGTTTAGCACTAATTAAGTGCTTGACAGCATCCCAGGCTAACCAAATGGAAGCAAAAAATAGGAGAGTTGGCCACTTTAACAATGAAGGGTCCAATGAGAAGGTCAACTATATTTAACCCTGTCCACCCTGCTTTTCCTTTAGGAGAGCCTCTCAAAATATTATTCCTAACCAAAACTTTCTAGGGCTCATTTCTTTTACACACTCTAATCATAAAATTAACCGTGAGTGTTATACCCTACAGTCGAATGTCCTTTAGCCCCATACCTCTAATATTTTTAGGCTTTAAGCAGAATTGCCATGAAATTGCATGCCTTTTCTTACTTCCTCTCCCATCAAACCAAAGGAAGTCTCTTATGATTCTATGAAGTATATTGATATGAGATTTACCAAATAACCAACAAGAGGAATAGTAGATAGTGTATGCTGAGCGGACCTTCTGACAGACTTGAATCTGCCCTAATAGGGACAGTAAATGTCCCTACCATTTTATAATCTTCTTGTTTATTTTATCAAAGATCCATTCCCACATACTTTTGAAGGAGGGTGTGAGGGCAAAGGGAATACCCAGGTACCTAACCATTTCATCCAACCCTTTCTAGGACCAACCATAGTTTGAAAACCAGTCAGGAGGCTATTTTTACCACACCAACATGTGAGATTTATGCAAAGCCACTTTAGAGCCAGAAGTAGAGTAGTAAATATCTAGTCTATCCACTAACTGCACCAAGTTGATTTGTTCCAAGGTGATAAATATCATTGTATCATTAGCAAAAAGGACATCAATGAGATCATCATTATTAAGAAGTGAGATACCTTTGACTTGAGGTCCCATGTCTGAGAATCTAAGGAGATAACACAGCACTTCAGCTGCCAGAACTAAGAGCGAAGGAGCTAGAGGGCACCCTTGTCTAATAGAGCATTGAAACTCAAGGGATTATATCAATTCCTAGTTGATTTCAATGACAACTGAAACATCCTTGAAGAGAACATTGACCATTCTACAAAATCTATCCTAGATACCAAAGGCACACAACATTCTCTTAATGAATGGCCACTCGATTCTGTCGTAAGCTTTTACAAAGTCAAGCAAGATAATTCCAACATCTTGCTTCAAGTTTCTAGCTCAGTACATACCTTCCCAACTGATAATTAAGTTGTCCAAGATGTATCTCCATTCAACAAAGTCAGTTCGAGTTTTTGAGACAATAGAGGGCAAAAGTGAAGACAGTCTCCTAACAAGGATTTTTTCCAAGATCTTACAAGAGACGTTGAGGAGGGTAATTGGTCTCAAATTTTTGACTGAAGACAAATTACCATCCTTAGGAATGAGCTTAATAACCTCTCTATTAATGTCCAGGATGAGTGTGCCTACATCAATGGCCTCCTTAAAGACCTCTAAATAGTCTTTACCAAGCCCTTCCTTATTTGCTTTATAAAATTCTGTAGGGAATCCATGCACCCCATGTGCTTTATCATCTTTGAGTGAATCAACAGTGTTTCTAATTTCATCGAGTGAGATATAGGCATCAAGGAAAGAATCCCAAGTTTGTATCACCTTTTTAAGAACATAGGCATCCCATAGAGCCCTGTTACATTCAATACGGTCATTGGAACCATCAAAAAGGAAAAGATTATAATAGAAATAAAAAAAGGCTTCTTCTATTCTGGCTGCATCTTTCATAAACTACCCATTAACTTCAATTTCATTAATCTTGCATCTAGTGTGCTTGGATTTCAAGAATCTAAAGAAGAACTTAGAGCCTCTATCCCCAAGCTTCAACTAGGTTAATCTAAATCAGATCTAAGCTCCCTTGAAATATAGTTTTGTGACTATCTAACTTGATGTTTCATGAGGTTAAGTTCTCCAAGAAGTTTTCCATTGTCAGGGTCAAGCTGCAACAAGATTTCATCATGAATAAGCTTTTATTGAGTGTCCCTTGCAAGTTTTCTATGCCTTCTTGCTTTGATCTACCCATAGGTTCTTGCGAATTTTTTTGAAGCTTCCATACTAGAGTTCCATTGGTCGATTTTGCAATTGGAGTTACATGTGAATTTGCCAATGTTCTAGGAAGACTGGAGACCCTCCAAACACACTCTATCAGCCAAATGGGACACATTAAATTTATATAACCCTTTGAAGGACTAGGCATCTTTATTCTTCTCGTTATTCAATGAAAAATCCATTTCAATAGCGTAGTGGTTGGACATAGTAAAAGGCAACATTGTCACCACATTACCATCCTTGATAGGGGATGCCATGAATGCTTCCTTATTCAAGTAGTATCTATTAAGTCTGGAGTATTGCCCTCTATTACTACTCTGATTATTACACGAGGTATACCATATTCCTCTGCTTAGGCTTTGACCATTATGGAGAGGGTCACCAACTCTGTGCATTATTTTGAATTTGGATTAGAAAAATAGCTCATTGCCCTTCCAGGTCTGGTGGTCGCCACCAATTTTATCCTATTTTTCTTCCACCATATTGAAGTCTCCCCGAAAGACCCACAAAACTTTTTTCAAATTTATAGCTATCCAATTCCATAGGTTGGACCTTTCCCTATAGTCATTAGGGGCATATATATTACACAAGCCAAAATTTGATTTTGTCTTTCTAGTAATACCTAAACAACTCTGTTATAGGGAGAAACACCATGATCAATAATGCAATCTTTCAATCCAAGGTTGACCAAAACAGAGGCCCCACCTTTCCCTCTTTGATGACTAGTTGAGAATTTTTGAGCATTAGGCTAGATAGAGTTTAAAATTAAGGATAGCTAGGGTCCAATAGCCTTAACTTCTTGCAAACATAGAAAATCCAAGTTATCTCTCGAATGTCTAAACTGTCTTACAATTGGTTTCCTATTAAGGGATTTCAACCCTCTCATATTCCAACTAATAATCCACATACACAACCTAAGGGTTAAACAGAGGTCAATTAGATTGACCATGGGGTTTACCCTCACTGTTGTATAATCTCGTGAAGCAGTTTGGTATTTTATTTTCCTTACCCTTTTTTTTGTTAGGGAATGGTCTTGATTACTGTGGGGGGACTCTTTTACCACCTTTTTTTCTCCTTAGGTGCTACAAGCTCTAATAGTAAAGAGCCCAAATCTATTTTAAGTCTTTTTTCTCCTCCTTTAGACATCCAATTTTTAGCACCTATAGAATCCTTGTGGGTCAAGGGATCACCAATTGATATTTCCATCTCAAAGGCAAATATATCATATTTTTCTTTATCTTGGGAGATAGCCATAGGAGAAACTTCACTATCAAGATTGCCAGGTTTGCCCCAGGGCAAGCTATTAGAAGGAACAGTGTGATGAGCTAGGGCATCGTCAAGGATAACCACATATTCCTCAAAGGGTGGATCCACCATATTTTTCTATTCAAGAATTACATCATACAGGCTATCAAGAAGGTAATTTATCATGTCAGGCAAGGGATTCAATCTATCAACAGAACCCTGTGGGGGGCCATTCACCTGAGAATAGAGGGAGGAGTTATCTAGAGCTCTCTCTTTTTGATTCTTATGACCATCCTTTTCAAAATCCTCAATAGGGGGGGCACTATCATTCAAAGATACACTATTGAACAAAGGATTTTCAAAAACTTGTAAATTATTCAACACAGTCTCATCTTTCGGGTCTTCCTACTCTTTTTGTTTGTTAGATATATTTTCTTTGTTAACCAACATAGGACAATTTTTCCTACGATGGTCTTCTTTTTTACAAAAAAATTAGGCATTTAGTCCACCCAATCCTTTGAGAGAGCAGGTGTGAGATATTTATTTTAAAATTGAGGGAATCTACAAAAGTTTCCAAGGGCTCTAAATAAATTAAAACCCTAACATTCGTGTCAGTAAGAGACCTCATATTATCCTCTATTTTCAATACTTCTCTAAGGGGTTTCAATACCTGTGGAAGAAAATTCCATAGTTGAATCGACACTCCTTCAATGTCAACCCACTTGGGAGTAGTTTTGAAAATGAGGTCATTATAATCCATTTCTAGGCTCCATGGGATAGCTTTAAAAATCAACTGGCCAACATTCCACAAGGGTTTACTGATAGACCTTCATTGCATATCGAAGTTTTTAAATAAAATCATGAAAACCCCTTTATGAATCATTTGACAAAAGCTAATATACAGGCACAGGCATTTTCCCCAAATAGAATTAAGCCAATTATCAAAAAAATTCTAGAGGGGAGAGAGTTCTTGTTTAAGCAAACAAATAAAATACCTACATTTTAAATCATGATTTTCTCCTGCTATAGGTCAAATTTCATGGAAACATTCAGAACAATTGTCCAAGGGTCTTTAGAGGGCTAGAAAGCTTGCCAGTTTGGTCTTCACTGCACTATTGCTCACCATATTCTTTTCGACACGCCATGAACTCAACTCCTTCTAAGTGTTTTTCCATTTCTTCATGTCGAAGAATTTCACTAAACAACCTTTTTGGCACTCTAGATGCTTCAACTTCCACCTGAGACAAGTCAGGGTAAACACTCTTATTATTACAAATCTTATTGTCCCATGCAAAATCACCTGATTTATTAAAATCACCATGCTTCCCCTTATCCACACGCTCAAACCCATTAAATATAAGGGTTTCCATAAACTTATCCAATTAATACATGCCCCTTTAAAATCACTAAAGGTAGTGAAAAGGATGGCTGGGAAAGGACGTGCATGTGGAAATAGGTTGTACACCATAGCCCAAACAATAGGGGAACAACCAAGAACCCAAAAAAAATCCACACAAATACAATATAGCAAACAAAAACATAAAGGAGAGGGTTAAAATGATTAAAAAAGAACACCACTTGCACCAAGTATAGAGAAAGCAATAGGCGCAAAGGTGACGAAGGCAAGCCGCAAGGAGAGAGCTTGAAGCACCATTAATGGAGGATGACTTTTCATCTCCCCATTACAAAGATTCAAGCCTCCCTTTCTCGATCTTATTCCAATATGTTTTTGATTTTGTCCTTAAATTATTTTTAGACAATACAACACTCCTTAGATAACAACATAGGCCAATTGTGTCTATTGACTAAAAAATTGTTTGAGTTGACCATAACATAAATTTGACAGTGAAAGACAAATAAAAGTGGGACTATGATAGGGCGAGATTAGGAATAAAATCTTATAATATTTATAGACAAGACCGTGCTCCATGGATAATAACATAGATTGGTTGCATCCGTTGACTGTAGACTTATCTTTGTTCTCTATGATGAATATCTAAATGTTCCACCTTCTGTACCTATGTCTATTAAGAGAGTAGAAATGTCTAGTTATGATATTTACTGCATAGATATAACTATTTTTCTCTTATTTGCTTTGAAACTTTAGGAGTATTTATAAGATCTAGAAACCTATAAAAAAGAGGGAGAGTGTAATGAGTTGAGTTGACCCCAATCACCCCTTGATTATTGACCACTGCCTATGTACCCAAATACTCTAGAGGGAGAAATCAAGCCCCCTAGGTTTCCCACCTAGAGTTATTATGCAATTGTGTTCCTTGACTATATGTATGTAACTAGAAATATGACATTGACACTTGACTATGATATCTCTTGACTTGATTTGAGATGTTTTAGAATTGGCTTGTAGCTACTCATTATAAATGACCTTGAATTTTGGAATAGGGCATATTTTCTCGATGTCAAATAGTGTGTAAGTGTTTAATAAATAGTTCTAAGCTGGGAATAATGAATGACCTTTTATTTGTATTTATAGCAAAACCTTATGATAATTTCCTTTAACCAACCTTATGAAATGTGCAGGAAGACCCAAAAGAGTCTTTCAAAAATAAAAAACTAGTTGTTATTTGGTGCAAGATGCAACCACTCTAGATGGACAGGTCTATGGTAGTGGACCCATCCTAAAAAATCAAGGACTATTGTCCTTAACCGGAAACAATCTAAGGGTAGTATAAAGTAGTTTGAGCATTAGACTTGGAAATTTTTGTGTAGTAATGATGACAAACAAAGGGTCAAGCTACATATTGATAAATGGCTTAAAGAAATAGCGAATAAGAGTCATGTATTTAAGTGTAAGTCATGTGGTTTAGAATGTGTTAAGGTATAATATCATCAAGTACTTATGACTATATTCAGGGATCTACAACTATAGTAGGGGTCACCTTAACTCCTGGATAATGAAAAAATGGACCTACTTAATGGGAAAGTAGTTATCAACACATTGAGGAGAGGTGGGAAGAATAAAATAAGAATCTATAGGAGGATCTAGTGGATAGGTTTCTGATTGGTTATGTATTTTAACTTTATTAGGCCTTGAGAAAGCTAATGAGACATAGTCAACCCATAATACAAATAAGTAAATAATATGGAAGAAATAAAAGACTGACCATTCTAGGGAAACTATGAGGAAAACTTGAAATTCAAAAATAGGGTTTTGATAAAAAAATAGTAGATAGATGAAACCCATAAATTGATTTGAAAATAGGTATATCGTTTGTCCTTTATGTTAAATTTACTAAAAACAATAAATTTCAAATTACATAAAACCTATACAATATATCTGTGAATAAAAATAGGATTTTTTCCACTAAATATGACTAAAAAAACCTCAGAGCGTTTCAAAAATAAAGTCATGTTGATCCAAATATCATTTAATCAAGGAATAGCCCTAGTAGAGGAAACCTTAATGGAAGGCTACAATTGAAGGTGAAAATATTTTTTTGTGTAAGGAAATAAAAAATTAGACCTTAAAACACCAGGATTAAAAATTTGAAACCTTGGAAAGATGGTTAAATATGTGTACAGGTTCACCAATATGTTTTAATTAAATTTAGATTTAGATGAATTACTTAATCTAATTAAGATATAGAATTGTATAATAATTTAGATATTAAGATATGGCATTTAAACATACATTTGAATGTAACATATTGAGATAGATGGCAATGATTCAACAAGTAGCATATGTTAAATATAGTAAGTACAACAAAGGGATTAGTACTTTGTTTTTCCAAGTGATTGTCTGATTGTGACTATATTCTAGAAGTGAAAATAAGAGTAAAGAAAGCTTGTGGTTTGTTTGGTTCTATAAATGTTCCTTTGTCTACGTGGAGTTGGTTCTGCTAGATTGGATTATTATTACCAACTAATACTAACTTGCATTGGTCAGTATTGATCTATAAGGAAATAAGGAATAGTGACTATATGGTCACATACATCGGTCACTGCTTACTCGATGTTCATGATAATGAACCTTAATGGTGTATGATCTCTAGAAACCAGTCTCATTTGCCTTTAAACCATAAGTGTGATTGTGAGGGCTAGAAACTTGTAAAAATTGGGAAAGTGTAATGGGTTGAACTAACCCTGATCACCCCCATTTAATAATTGACTGTTGCCTATGTATTTGATACTTTGAGGAAGGAAATCAAATCACACGTAGTTCTCCCACCTAGTGTGATTGTACAATTATGCTCCCTCGCTATATATATGTAGCTAATGATTTGGATTTAATAATAGGCAATGATTGCTAGGACTTGGCTTTAATGTGTTTTAGACTTGGCTTGTGATTGCTCTTAGTGATAGGTTTGTAATTTAGGAAGAATAAGGCATATTTGCTTAATGTGCAATAATGTATGCATGTATATCAGATAAGTACAAAGTCCATTTTAAATGAGAACTTGATCTTTTTATATATGGATCCAATTGGGTAATTTCTCATGCCACTAACACATTAGGTAAATGGGTTGAATCTAAGGTGAGATTTGATTTTGAAAAATAGCTTTGCTAGGAGTGGGTCGGTATTAACTATATCATGTCAATATCAATGGGTGATACTAATGAATATGGTAGAACTAACTTATGCAGAGGTAGATTGAACTGAAAGCCTAAAGATATCTATGTAGGATATGTAGCAAGTTTGAAACAAACAATGAGGTTCTTGTAGGTGTGTAACAACTTAACAAAAGGGTTGACTCATAAGATATCATGCAAGTGTGAGAAAATGGTAGTTTATGACCTTGTTTTAGTGCTTAAGTCACACGTGGTAAATGTGTGCCAAGCTTGTCATTATCAAGTATCACGTACCAAATGTTAGTATTTATAATAATGACTATTTGGGTAACTCATTCTATAGCATGTGAAACGTACAGACCAAACCATGTGAAAGATTTGAATTTGATGAAATGATAATTGAAAGGTGCACAAATGGGTTCAATACAGAGGGATAAATTCGGTAGCCAAATTCATCTAATTATAACTAAAGGCTTATGAGGAACAAGAACAATGATCTGATGATCAAGAGACAATGTGATTATGACAATAAGCAAATTAGGCACACACTAGATAATTAATAAAGGTGACTGATAGAAAATTGGGAAGGCTAAGTCCATAGATGAGTGAATGGCTAAAAATGAGCATGGGCAAGAGTCATATATGTACACAAAAGTTATGTATGGTAATGATAGGTCAATATTGACATTATCAAGTGTCAAATGTCAAATTTATGTCTCTACAATATTATAATGATTGCATGCACATAGCTAGATCAGAGAATTACACATGGCTTGAGCCCTCTTCAGAGTATTGGAATATAGGCAACACCTAGCCACTCAGTGGGCGTAGTTGAGGTTAGCTCAAGCCATCCTTACTAAACCCTTCTTGTAGGTCACATTGGTCTCAAGAGTGCAAGATAGGGGTTTGTAGCAAAGAGAAGGAAAATATAATTATTCACGCAAGACTAAAGTTATTTGAATACACAAGAACCACTTGAGGACATATGCATAAGGATCAAAACTGACAAATCAACACAAGTATCCTACACAAATCTGGCAAAGTGTAAATGTATATAGTTGCCATAGGCATCCAAGCTGTACCAAACTCCTTGTGTTTAGTTTCATAGTTTGTTTTGTGATTGAGTCAACACAAAGGCCTTACAATGTCTATTTGATGACTGTGCACTATCATAAACTAGAATATAACTTGAACAAGCTAAGTACCCTATCTTTTAGGTCATTTTTATTGATAATAAGTGCAATAAATCAATCATACTCTACTATTACATTTAAATTTGCTTAATCTAAACATATATTATATGATCTTAATTAGTCTAAATGTTTTGGCTTATTTAGACCACTAAATCTAAACCAAGATAAACCACATACACATTTGATTCATGTGTACCCTATCTATTTGCCTGTCCAAGGACTTGACCTTCCTAATTTGTCATCATTCATATTCAAAATCTCCCTAGTTTATGCCTTGATGCTCTATTAACCTAAATAAACTATCACCATATTCCAAATCATCGTTTCTTCCTTATTAGATAGTGTTAGTAATAGTTGGATGCTTTCAGTTACTTGCCTTTGCCGATAGTGTTATAGGTGCCTAAAATAGCTTTTTTTCAAATTCAAACCCTCCCTTGGGTTGGCCTATATGTTTTGCATGTCAGTTTTGGAGGGAAATTACTTACAGAGTCATCTCTATATACAAGACAAGCTTAAGGTCTTATGCACTTGGCTATTACTTGAAAGTCACTTGCACATTGAGAAATATATTTTCACATCCTCGGGACATTATCTAAAATCATCTAAATTAGAAAACCCTCAAAGGAATGGTTTAAAAGCCATGTTTGAATATGAATTGCAAAGTCAAACTTGCAAGTTGTTAAGTGCTTAAAGCCAAAGCTATGTATTGCATTATAGTGGAATAATATTAAGCACATGTACTAGAGATAACCACATGTGGTTTGAGCCCTCTTTAGAGAATTAGAGAATAAACAATACTCAACCACTTAGCCAGGTGTGGTTGGGGTTGTCCAACCCTTATGTCTAATCTCCTTTTATAGGTAAAACAAGTGTAAAAAATGTAGCTAGGGTTTCAAGGCAAATGATGACATAATCAAAATTTGTGGATAGGAACGAGAATCATAAATTACATAGAAATCATCTTGATAGACAAACGTAATGATCTGTGGCAGTGTAGACTTAAAAAACCTATAGGGATAGTTTGGGCTGACTAGACAAGATTAGTAGTTATAGGTGTTTGGTCTTTGTTGGTAGCAATCTAGTAGATTTTGACATTATATTTCTTGAGCCGAGGGACTACAAATCCATTTCAAAGCATATTAGATAATTGCACATAGGTGACTCGTAGAATAAAATATCAAATCAACTAAGGGCTTTATACTTTAGTCATTTATATATTTAGTAAGTATAATTAATCATTTGTTAGTATTTAGTTTTGTAGGGTAAATGATATAACTTATGGAGTATTAATTTCAATAGTTTATATTTGTTAAGATCACTAAATCTAAAACAAGTTAAAATAATACCATCTGAAAAGGCATATACCATTTATCATTCATAAGAATCTATCGAGCATCTAAAAGAATTTTAGATAAATTAAGCAATCATTAAAACATTCATTATAACACAAAAGTTGATATTAGTGATACATCACACTTTATTAGTTTGTTTGAGTGATGAATTACTATAATTATTGGAGTATTTTTTTGATATTATACTTCATTGAGGGGCTTAACAAATACCATCTAAAAATAATACATTTGGCATTTATGGTTCATGAAAATTTATTGAACATCTAAAAGAATTTTAGAGAAGTCAAACAATCATTAGTACATTTATTATAGCATAGAAGTTCATATTGGCGATGCTTTGTAATTTATTAGTTTGTTTGACTGACGAAGTACTATAATTATTATAGTGTTATTTTTGGTATTGTATACTGAAGGGTTTGACAAATATCAAGGTAGTTCATCGATTATTTGGTATAACATAGACTAAAAACACATTGTTTTTCTTATTTCATTCAAATTTAGATGGTTGATTAAGGTAAGGAGAATAAGGGCATTTTTCTAGAGATCAAAAACAAAATTTCAAGAATCTAGGCAAGGTTTTTGGAGTTATAGATTTGAAGACCATAGTTATAATTTTTTTTCCTTGCTCGACACTTCCTATTAGAGATTTGTGACTCATAAATGTTTTACTGATGATTTAAATAAAGTTTTCTATTTGTGACAAGTTTTTTAAGATTCTTACTTTTTTATCATAAAATATAATATTTAGTATCAAATTTTGATGTTTGTCTCGAGACAATCCTATATTCAAAATACATTTATAAATCTCCCTTTTATTTTTATTATTTTAATTTAAAAAATCTAATATACTCTATATCAATTAAAATATAATTATAAATGTATAAATATTTGTATTGCAATTTAATTGAAATCCATTTATTCATGATACACAAACAATACATAAAACATGAATGACCATTGAGAAAAAAGTATATAAAAGACTAATGGAAATTATGGGTAAATTAAAAAGAATAAAAACATGAAGTAAAATAAATTTTATTTTAGAATGAAAAACAATAATTGGAATAATGGCTTGTATCCTTCCCACATATTCCACATTTATAGGCGCGTATATAGAGCTTCCGAGAGTGAGTTACTAGGCACTAGGAAGGTATGGTATGGAATATGGGTTACACCTTAATTAATTAAGTGGGAATCGGTGGTGACAAGCTCTTCCACCCAAATTTGTTGAAAAACAACTCCACCCACTTGAAACCAAATGCTCCCTTCTTCAATATAATTAAAAAAAGCCACAAGTACGGGGATCATAGATCTTGGGTGGAGGTAAAGCAAAAGATCTTGTTGCACTTCAAGCCGAATATTTGAAGTGGGGCATGAAAACTCTTGCACCGTACATCACTGAAATCTTCAACAAAATCTGCCAAGAAGGGTTTCCGAAAGATTGGACAATCAGCCTTGCAATACCACTTTTTAAGAGTGGTGATGTTAACAATCCCTCCAACTACAGGACTATAATGATCAATCCCCTCTTTGCTAAACTTTTTGGCAGCATGATAGAAACTAGGATCAGCAAATGGGCAGAAGAAAACCATAAACGTGCTAAAGGGCAAGTTGGTTTTAGGCCAAAGCACTCGACAGTGGATCACTGTGTCACTCTGAGACACATTATTGAAAAAGAGTGGGAGAAAAAGGAAGAGGTTTTTTGTTGCTTTGTTGACTTCAAAAAGGCTTTTGATACCGTTCCGAGAGACAAGCTTTGGTTTAGGATGGAAGAATTGGGGATTCCTAGGCATCTCAGAGCTGCTGTTCATAGGATGTACGAAGAGGTGAAAGTGAAAATCAGAACTTCAGATGGCATTTCAGAATGTTTCGGGAGCGATATTGGGGTCAAACAGGGTTGCCCTTTGTCTCCTACTTTATTTGGTTTATATATTGATAAAATGGAAGAGTGGTTAAACATACAAAAGGGCGAAGGCATTCAGCTAGGTGAATTTGTTATAAAGTTGCTCTTATATGCGGACGATCTCATTTTAATTACCAAATCTGCTTGTGGTTTGCAAGACCATCTATCTTCTCTTGAGCGCTTTTGCAGAATGGTGGGGATGCAGGTCAATATCAGCAAGACTAAGGTTATGATTTTCTCTAATAATAAAAAACAACATCAACATGAATTTTATTACAATGGAAGTCTTCTCGAAGAGGTTGCGGATTATAAATACCTTGGCATCGATTTCAACAAAAAGCTAAGCTGGTCTAGCTGCAGGTATAAAAGGACACTAGGTGGGTGGAAGGCTTTCTATGCTCTTCAGAATAAGTGCCGTGAAGCGGAGTTGTGGGATTGGAAAACTATTCAAACCTTGTTCGGTCTTCTTGTGCTGCCAGTTGTTCTTTACGGGTGTGAATTATGGGCCAGCAGCACTACTATAACACAATGGAAACAAATTGAAGGAATCCAAAAGCGCTTGATTACAAGCAAGATTAAAATCAAAAGCACGGTCCCATATGACATCATGCTAAGTGAAATGGGAGCTGTTCCTATCGAGGCACTTGCTATGGTTTGCCTTTTAAGCTATTTAAAAAGAATCGAAAAAATGGAAGAGGATAGATGGCCTAAAGTTGTTTTTAGTGATACACTATGTAAGCGAAAAAGGACATGGATGCAACAAAATATCACATGGATGAGTAAATGGAATATTCAATTCAATATGTGCCCCACAAATAATAAAGAAATAAAAGTCTTTGTTATGGAGAAATTTTACAAGAGAAATTGGGGAAGCGAGATCGGGAGGAAGAAACTATATTATATAAATGAGTTCAACCCCACTTGTGATCAACTCCAAAAAGCGTACATAGGAGCCAACATTTCTTGGAGGGCTAAAATTCTTATTGCTTAGCTGAGAACCAACTCTCACCAACTTCGTTGTGAGAACGGGCGTTGGAAGAGGCCAAAGGAGGCTTGGGAAGAGAGAATTTGCAGATTTTGCAATTCTGGGAAAGTGGAAACTGAACAGCACTTTATTCTAGAATGTGAGGCCTACAAAGATAGCAGAGATAAATTTGCGGATACTATATGTGACAGTTCTTGGCATAACCTATTCAACGAAGAGCACATTGAGCAATTAGGGGGGCTCATCATCAGCCTACACAAGAAGCGAACAGTGCTACTTAAATCTGCTTGAGTTGTCTTGCTGTCCCATAGACTATTTTTAGTCTCGTGGACGTTAAAATTATTATTATTATTATTATATAGAATACTATCTAATTAAATAATAAATTTAAAAAGCAAAAAAGAAAAGAGAAAAATAAAAAGAAAAAGAGAAAAGTGGGGAAGGAAGGAGGAGTTTTTGACGAGGGTGGGACGGGGCAGCGCGGGGCAGGGCGATGGAATGGGAAATTTGGCAGGCGATAAGATTGAATGTATATGATATAAGCAAAGCAGTCACAGGCACAGGCACAGGCACAGGCACAGGCACAGGCGGACTGTGAAATCCCGTGAAGGCTCATTGATTTGATTTGTCCTTGGGAACAGAAATGGCGAGCATGCAACAGAGCTGGAGGAAAGCCTACGGCGCTTTGAAGGACACCACCAAAGTGGGCCTGGCCAAGGTTAATAGCGAATACAAGGTACACCGCCTTTGCCACTGCCTTTCATCAATGGATCCTCATCCGATCCACGCCTAATTACATCTTTAATTCATTTACAGGAGTTGGACATAGCTGTGGTGAAGGCCACCAATCACGTGGAGTGTCCTCCAAAGGAAAGGCATATCAGAAGTAAGTTTTCCTTTCCTCTCTTTGAACGAGCGGATCTCTCCAAAATGATGATCATAATCTGTATTTGTATTGAGACGCAGAGATCTATGCGGCAACTTCTATAGCGCGGCCGCGGGCGGATGTGGCTTACTGCATTCATGCCCTTGCCAGACGACTCTCCAAAACTCATAACTGGACGGTATGTATAATATAAAAATATGCATAAATCATCACACAATGCTTTCAAATTCAATAATATGTTCTTGAGGAGGAGTAAAACGTAGTCATATTTCTTGCATTTTGTTACCATAAAGACACTCTCCTATATGCAAGCAAATTTCTTCAATGCATGCAAACTTTTTTACACACTAGATAACAAGTTGATGTCTCTGTGCTTACTAGCTATATTTTTACGATTAACGTATGTTTTAGAATTAATTCTTTAATGAAAATATTCAAGTTCCACCAGTTTTGTAGTTCCTAAATTAAAATCATCTATTCGGAAATCAAACTTTTTAGTAACACATAAACAATCACACACATAAATGTATATATACATTTATGTGTATGTAGAGAGAAAGAGAGAGAATGTCCATATGCATAGATTCAATATAGATATTCTTTTCATCTTTCTTCTTTTTTTCTTCCTTGTTTTGTGTGGGCTTCTTGTAGGTCCAGGTGGAAAATAAATTTTTGCTCACTTTCAGATTTTGATATCAGCCAGCATGCTTTTGCAAAAGTTTCAATTTCTTTTGGAGTTTATTGGAGGTTTTAGGGGAGTTTGTATTTATGCCACATTTTTGAGACATGAAACTTGCAAAGGTCGGAACTTGCACATAAAATATTGAACTTTTAGCTTGGCATGAATTTCTGTATTTGGTCAATATGATGTGTGCATATTATTTCTCTCCATATGGCACCCTCAGACTCAGTAATAATGACTATACAAGGGTTGATAGCACTTGTAGATCCTCACTTTGATGCTGATAATGACTTGGGGTTTTTGGCCCCCTCTCATCTGCTGCTTGCTTGATTCTTCAGTAGAGCATATTTCACTTTTTTTAAAGCTTGCATACTTAAATTACGTGACATGTTGTGTTGTAGGATCTACTTTCTTTCTTTCTGGGGTTTGCCCTTCTCTTGGTAAACTCCATTTGGTTGCTTTCTTAGGTGGAATATGCTTGAAGTTCCTTTCTGTGCTATTTTTTCCTTCTGATACTATTTAGTTCCATTTATCTATTTTCTTCATTTTTTGACATGAAATTATTTTCTTAATTTATGTTGTGTACAACTTCAGAAGGAAAGTTTCATAAATTCAACTATGGGTTAGAGTCTCTATGTGTGATATTTGCAACAAAACAACCAATCAAAAAATTTGAGTCTTCTTTATTGTATGTAGATGCATAAGGATAAGCTTAGGCCTTGAAAAAATCTCCTGGTGTATTATTTTGGGCAATTTTTCTTACCGGCTTCAGCATCATGGCTTTCTCCTTGAGGTCTAAAATTCAAATGGGGTTGTGTTTGGTTTTGGACTGTTATATTAAGCTCATGGTGTCACTGAATGCTGTAGTGGGATGTGTGCAACTACCAAAGTCTTACTACCAAGGAGTTTTGAGATATCTGGATGAATATGTAAAATTGAAATCATGATTTTGTTTTTACCTTAAAAAATGCAACGGTACATTGACTGTTATGCAATTCTTTTGGTTGTTTCCAGGCAAGTCAACATTCCATTAAAATTCATGCTTGTACTTAAATTTTCTGAAGGAGCTTCTTTTACATGAACAAAGGCCAAAATGCTTATATCTAGTAGCATATTAGACACTTTAAAATAAGATTAATGTTTAAAAAATAATGCTATGCACGTTTTTTTTCTTGAACTTAATTTAAATTCATATAATAGGTATTAATGTCCAAAAGTGGTCAAGGTGGCCGATGGGAATGAAGAAAGGTTTATACACAATGGGAGTGCCAAATACTGTAAAGAAATAAAGCACAATGCAACAAGTGTAATGCATAAATCATACAATGTTAAGAAGCCACTCTCTAGACATTTCCTTACAGCCGAGATGTTTGTTGTCTGACTGTTCCTGTACCTTTAAGTTGTCTGACTGATCTTGTATGCTTAGTGCGCTAATATGTATGTTGTCTGACTAATCTCATAGCTGACATTTCGTTACCAGGTCTCTTGCAGCTTGGGCCACCAATGGCCTGAAAATGGGAGGTGATAATTCTGGGGCTATGTGTGAGATGATCTCTAGATGGCTGTTTTATGTCTAAGTTGGAAAACAAATCTAAGCTTGTTTGGTCCTCATATTGAATGAAAATCCTCAACAAATTATGAGATTCTCTAAACAGGCAGTGATATCTCCAATTAAACTCATAGTAAATAGGGCATTTGAAAATGAAATGATCGTTAGACTCAAGCTCCAGTAGACAACATGTGCAAGTATGCTCTTCTTGCAAAAGGTGGCGATCTGACTCCATCCGAAGTTGAGAACAAACCTGAAACTGTTCTAGAGGGACTCTAAGAAAACAAGGAAGCTTTTTCTTGGAGTACTTTGGAACTTGAGTGCTATACCATCTTGGAGCCACAAATAAAACTAAAAAATAGAGAAAAGCTGAGGTGTGAAAGGCTCTTTCGGATCTGTCCAAGTTACCATTAGGTATACTTTGTAAATCTCCTCGTGGATACCTCTTTCAATTTCATGTTTCATAAGTTGAGGGGCAATAATAGAAAACTCCAGTTGCAGTCTTTATGTCAACATCAAATGTTTGGAGAAGAGTAGCAACTCTAGCATACCGTGCATATTTGCATCTGTGTTTAGCTAACTGTATATGCAATATTAGAAAACTAAACAGGAATATCTTGGGGCTTGAATGAGAAAATTACATAGAAGGAATTTTATGCAACATTGTTACAATATTGAAAATTAATGAAGTTAGGAGTGAACGATCCCTAAATTATGCCAAAAGAAGTTAATGTGGAACTATTTTCTTTTCCCAAATATATTTTGTTTGCAAAGAAGTGAGATATCTCTCAATACAGTCCTGTCCTTTGTGTCCCAAATCTGGGCCCCAAACTTCACACTCATAAAGAAGTGACAGGGTAACTAATATATGGAAGAGATGATTCTTGGCTTGAATGTCTTGAAATTGTGGCTAAAAGAATTACCTTTCTGAGGATGTCAATGCTGCGTATCCCTTGCTAAGCCTTGCTTTTGCTGCAGGTACAAGGCTAAATTATGGCCCAGAAAAAACCACACCCAAGTAGGTGTAAAAAGTTGCCACCTGAACTGATTGCCCTTTTTATGTCAGATTAAGTATGAAACAAGTCTGAAGTATCCTTAATAAATTTCGTATATATTATATATCAATTATGTTACCTATTGGCTGATTTGTCCTGCATTTCATTTGTTAAACATCAATAAATAGAATTGTCTAGAAAACGTTTTTTATCACACAGTTTGTCTTATATTTTTTAATGTCTTTGTGCAGGTTGCATTGAAGACGTTGATAGTTATCCATAGAACATTAAGGGAAGGGGATCCTACATTCAGGGAAGAGCTGTTAAACTTTTCATACAGAGGACATATCCTTCGCTTATCCAATTTCAAGGATGAGTCAAGTCCAGTTGGTAAAATGTGGCTTTAGTTATAAAATAAATAATGCGAGATAACTTGCATTGTCTGTTGTGTTTGCAACATGAAACTTGCATTTTCTGTGCCTGTAATGTAGGCGTGTTTCATGTTACCTGATCATTAATTTCTTTGTAGTTGTATATGAAAGATTTTAGGCAGTTTTGTGGTACTATACCATTGATATCTTATCTATTTTTTCTTGTTTGCAGCCTGGGATTGTTCTGCATGGGTTCGCACATACGCATTATTCTTGGAAGAGCGTTTGGAGTGCTTCAGAGTTTTAAAGTATGATGTAGAAGCAGAGCGGTTATCAACAAGGCCAGCAAACGGACAGGAGAATGTGTGTATTTCCATGGAATATATGGTGCTGTTTGCACAAAGCATTTAATTTTCTCTTTGTAGTACCCATTCTAAAATTATTTATTTTCAGGATCATAGCAGAACAAGAGACTTGGATACCGAGAGTCTCTTAGAGCATTTGCCTTCCTTGCAGCAACTACTCTACCGCCTTGTTGGATGCCAGGTATTTCTTTGATTGTATTTGAGATTTATGAACTAGTTTCATCTATGCTTGTTTTATCAATTTTCTTATAGACTCTTGCACATTTTAATCCTCATTTTCACATTCTCCCACGGTTGTTCTGATTGATTTTATTATATAAATGCAATCATTCTCAGCCTGAGGGATCAGCTGCTGCAAACTTTGTTATTCAATTTGCCCTGGCATTGGTAAGACTTTGGTACATCTCTTTGTTGCTCTGGTAATTTAATCTAAATTTTTAGGTTGCTAAAGATGTGTTTTCAGGAATGATATCTGGGCCACCTGGAGAGTATGATGGAAATGTTGAAACACCAGAAGTTGTAATTTCCTGTGAATTCTGTTATTTTTTTTGCATTATGCAGATAGGAATACAAAATTGGCTAAATATGCATTTTTTACTTGTGGCCATATTCTACGGTACTGACCATAAAAGCAATCACAAGGGAGGCAGTTCAAGGCAAGGATTTCTATTGTCTTGTAGGTTGCTATTGCTTTATATTTGGAATTCGTTTGTCTGCAGGTTTTGAAGGAAAGCTTTAAGATATATTGTGCTATCAATGATGGCATTATTAATTTGGTGGACAAGGTAAGATTGACTGCATTTTATAGACTTATTTAGCTTTATTTATTTTGTTTTAGTGTTTAAGTAGTATATTTATTATTAACGCTGGATCTTCTTGTATTTCTATTTTAATGGATACTCATACCCATATTCCACTGTAGTTTTTTGAGATGCCAAGACATGAAGCCATTAAAGCCCTTGATATTTATAGAAGAGCTGGGCAACAGGTATCTGATTTTTCTGTTTTGATCTGTTTGTAACTTCACCAAACTGGTCTATTAATTTGGTTGATGTTCTGCCTGTAAGATTCATGTTTTGCTTGATTAGATATAGTTTATCGACTACTAATGGTTGGTTATTGATGAATTTTACAGGTCTGGTTGCTGATGTTTGTAGTCTCTGTTTGCAGGCTGAAAGTCTTTCCAACTTTTATGAGCTATGCAAAGGCTTAGAGCTTGCTCGAAACTTCCAGTTTCCTACATTGGGTCAGGTCTGTCAACCCGTCTGCATCATATTTTCTCAAAACTCAATGAGAGCAGATTTCAAATTATCACTTCCGTCATCAATTTATACATCTACTAATGCATTATTGTGAACTATGATGACGCTTGTCGCTTTTTGTCTCGATGCAGCCACCAAACTCATTTCTAGCAACAATGGAAGAATACATTCGAGATGCCCCTCGGGTGGTTCCTATTGCAAGCGAGGCACTTGCACTGGTGAGGAAATCAATTCTTTTAGATTTCACACTTATCTTATTATGATTTCTTTTCAACCATGCATGTATGACATGGTTTGTTTAATTGAACTTGCATGAAATCAAATCTGACTTGGCATGTTGAGTATTTGTGTTGTAAGCTGAATATCTTAGATATGTAGGAGAATGCGTTGCGGTTTTAAATGAAGTTTCACCAAGAATAAATTTAGCAAAAGTAGAGTTAAGTTGGTATCCTCAGAATTCACATCCTACTCTTCTGTAGCCGCTTGTGAAAGAAAACAAACAACTAAGGTCGGCAACAGTTGTGCACCTGTTCCATGAAGGAACAACATTGTACAGGTCTAAGAATGATACTATAATCGACGGCTGAGATGTCTGCAAAATACTCCAATCCAGCACATTTTGAAAAACAGTTTGGGTTTCTGAAAGCTTGTTTAGTATATGGAAATATTTAAAATGGATTTTTTTACTCCTTCGGCCATCACCAGGTCCATGTGCAGGGTCGTAATTTTTCCATTGTCCTCAATAATAAAGTCTGCATAATAATATTGGGGATTCAATGCAAGTGGCAAGAGATGCAATAACAAGAGATGTTGAACATATAAAGGGTACAATTCAGTTTTTTTCTCACGCACTGAGTAATCCTTATCTGAAATAATAATTGAGCCCATGGGCCTACCTTTTGACATCTCACTTCTATAATCCTTCCTCCTATCTTTCTCGGTGTTACTAAGATTCTGCCTTTTCTCCTATCCCTCTCTGCCTTGCCTGTGTCTGCTCTTCTTGCTCCCTTTTACGTTTTATTTCTCAATTTGATTTATGGCATCCTTGCTATTGGGAATCCCCTGCACTACAAGTTATAAGCAAGCCTTTCCCTAGTGTATATCTGGCTAGATTGACATTGTACAAGTTGCATTAAAATTATCTGGATCCTTCTCTACTCAAGGGTAGCATCTTTGTGGTATATTTCCAATTTCCACTTTCCACTTTCTTGCATCTCGTGGTTTCCATCTTGTTAAAAGCGGTGGAAAGAGAGATAGAATAAGTCATTATCCTTGCTACAAAAGTAGAATGGAAAATACTGACAGTGATATCTCTGCTGTAGATGGAGAATGAAAGAGACTGACAGAAAAATCTCAGTTGTAGATGCAAAACCCCCTCTGGTTTTTCTTTTGCTTTTTCTAAAAAAGCTTCTCTATGTCTTGCTCTCCCACCTCAGAAAACACAAAAACAGCAACTAAAACCCCCCTCACACTAAAAATAGCTTCTGATGCTGCACTCACTTGCACATTGCTATAACAAGAAGAAAATGCCCTCCATTTTCTATGCTCTTCAGGCAAACACATTTTGGTGTTGAATTGAAATTTAAAAGAGCAATGTTTTTTTAAATTTCTTTATATTGGTTGTGTGGCTACCACAGACCCCATTATTAAAAAAAAAAAAAAAAAAGGAAACTAGCAGTTGCCCCTATGGTGCAAGAAAAGCTGGAGGTTAGTTAAAAGTAGTTCAAATGAGGTTTACTACAACAATAAAGTAATTTAATTTGTGTTTTTTTTGTTAAGTGTTTTCTTTTTATTTGTGGGACAAATGAACTAGTACACTATAAACATGACATGTATCGGAGTCTAAGTGGCACCAATAACACTTTTATGTAGCTCCTAGAATGAGATTTCTAACAAGACAAATGGCATGCCAAGCGAATCCCTAGATCAAAATATATGGGCAAAAAACCATCTTTGCTTCCTTTAGCCACACGCATGCCTGTACAAAATTAAAATTGTTAGATTTTAATAGTTGGCACATTTAATTAATTTCAAAGATATAATTTTTTTATTGCCCCAAAGGAAAATTATCACTTGTCGTCACATGATTTCTCTTCCCAATTGATGACTAAGATCGTGTTTTATAGATTAATAACTATCATTGATTCTGTACCAGAACATGAATTTAAGCCTTTCATCTACGATTTAGCGATCAACAACCACAATTTGAGCTTGGTAGATCAACGGTTGCCATCAATTTTTTATTTATTAATGGATATTTGGTTTCTATTACATGCTATATATTATAATTTATTTCATAATACAATTACTGAGTATTATTTGAACCTTGCAAAAAATGAAAACAGGGAAATAATAACCAATAGGAAGAATCACACATATGTAACTTCGAATGGAAGGAAAAAATACCGAAATATATGTGCGAGTCGCGGCTAACAAAGATTGTTGACATGTGTCTGCCATTTGTCACGCAGATAGCAACGACATCTATTGTAAAGCATGCCACATAGCCATAAAGAACAAATTGTGATCGCTATTTTAAACAAATTAAGGCTTGGGATCTAGTTCAATCGATATTTTTATTATGTTTTGGGTTTGTCATTAATAATTGCAATCTCGGTAGATTAGTGGTGAGAAGAGAAACCGTTGTATATCTTATAACACATGACCTCACCTTCATAAATTTGTTGACACTTGCCTTTAAGCATGTCATCCTAGTGTTCAAAGGTTAATTAGCACGTTGACTCATTATTATTTACTAAACATGAGAATGAGACAATGAATTCATTGACAAATTTGAGATATTCAATGTCATGCTAGACGTTATTTTAATTTATTGACACTTGGTTGTTATTATTCCCTTCTTAACCGCTTTGCTTTGACTTTATTCCCTTGTTATATATATTCAGAGTGCTGAACATAAAAGTCAGGAGTGCAACTAATGCTTGTCAAAAAGTGACTCTGTAATTTAGTGTGTACCCATTTATATTTTGGGTTTCTGGAAGGGATAAAATTAAGCACACAAACAATTGGTCTATACCCACTTGCGTGCTTGATCCTATTTGGCTTTGTAGAATGGCTGAAATTCGGCGCACAGACAATTGGGGTGTACCTACCTGTGTGTTTACTACCATTAGGCTCTCTAGAGAGCTAAAGTTCGGCTTACAAAAATGGCACAGATGGCTTTCGGTAGGGTTTTTTCTCCTTTAAATGCTCCGCAGCAGGGAGGAAGAGTGTTTGCTAGGCCTTGTTCGTCTTTGTCGTGTGCTTTTTATGGTGAGAAGTTGAAGCTGTCGTCGAAGAATGGGATTTTAGTTGGGAATGGGAGCAGGAAGAAGAACATTAATAAAATCGGAGTGGTGTCTACAGTGCTCACCGACATTTCGAAAGAGATCATGGTATAGAAGTCTAAGTGTTTTTGAGTTTATGTAGAGCATGCGTTAATGGCTTCCTATGCTTCCCTTGATCATATCTATTTTTTTGTTTAGAGTAAATATTTTTTGTTGTGCTTTATTCGTGGAGAGATTGTTATTGGGTTTATGTGCAGTTTTTTTTATGTGGGTGTTGTTTAATGGTGAGATTGTTATTGGGTTCTTGTGCAGTAATTTTTATCCTCAGTTCAGGGATGGTCCTCCTCTTCCTCCTGGGCCGAGCTCTAGGCCGGGAATGATGAACATGGGTCGCCCTTATGCTCCACCTCTAATTCATTGTCGAGGTCCCATGCTACAGCCATGCTCTCCCTTTTGTCATGGGGGGCAGCAACAAAGCCCTAGATTTGGACCTCCTCAACCATGTTGCCATCAGGGAATGTATTAGCAACCCATTGGACAGCCAATGCCAACTGCCTTCACTTTTTTCGATGATTGCGGAGGACGTTAAACCCAGTAATCTGCATTGCGTTTGAATGGTGAAAACGGAATATTCATTTCCCTTGTCATTTGTGAGATGAATATGAGGGCTTCGCCCATCCGTAATAAGCCTCCGACTAATAAAAATAAAAATATATATGTATCCAAAATTTCAATTTACATTTACATTCGAATTATCAAAATATATTATGCCTGTCAAATATATCTCCCGAATTTTTATTTTATTTATTACGGCCGTCAAAATATATATCGTGTATTGTCAGGGTATTGGTCCTTTATCACCATAATACAACCGGCCTTGTCTTAATAGCTAATGCACATGGATGCTAAGCAGTTGTGGTGGGCATGATGCGCTGTATAGGTGGAAAGTTTTGGTGACTGCACAACAACTTGGATAGCGAGCTGTTTAATAGTATGAAATAGTCCCCGTCTAAGCGGTCTACGTCGTCCAAGTTATTTCCTAGCAGTGAAGAGCTAGCATCTTCTCATAAGGACAATGTGCAATAGTAGTTGTTACAGTAGCAAGCTCTGGCGTTTATTTTGTCACAGTAGCAACAATGAAACGAACATGCTTGGTTCGAGCATTCCTTTGAGCGGTCACAATCGATGAGAAATAGTCCTCTCAGCAGGCCGACGGAGGGGCTTACACACAATGCCACTGCTCAATCCAGATCTTCAAAGGATCCTCAATTTCAACTGCTGTAGCCAATTAATCAGGGTTTGCTTTAGGTATTATTCATTGTTATTTTTTTGGCTCATTTATTCTTATTTTGAGCTGAATTAAGATAGAAGATAATAGTATATTAATAATAATGATGTAGTATAAATTTATAATATAATGTAATACTTATTATTATATATTTTATATAATAATGAATATAAATAATATTAGTGTATTAAAATATTATTAATAGTATGTATATATAAAATTATTTAAATAATATTTATAAATTACTATTAATATATTATATTATATTTAATACTCGGGACTCGGGGGTAGAATGGGGCCCACCAGCTGTTTGCGTGTCAATGGGTATGCTCTCAATTTGGATGAGGGGCTTTAATATCGTCTTTTTTCCAAAGATGAAGTTGGCCTTGAGATAAGCCCCTTGGCCTTTGGGCGCATTGTTCCGGTGAATCATTTCAGCTTGCATGCATCGACCTCTCCAATCTAGATCAACAAGCAATTGCTGCACAAATTTGCAAGGTAAAAACAACATTACCTATTTTTGAAATTAGTTTTATGCCATGCTTTGGTGTTTGAGTTGGTGCAATAATCATCAGCTATGAAATGTTCAACGTGAATTCAGGCGTGTATCGATTGAGGCTGTTTTTATATAGTCAATCATGGACTCGAGCAAAAGCTATTTGACAAAGTACTCAAGCAAAGTCGGTGTTTTTTAATGCTTCCGCAGGAAGAGAAGATGAAAGTTGTACGGAATGATAATCATTGAGGTTATACTCGGTATCAGGCTGAGGTGCTTTTGACCCATTCATGCAATCCCAAGGCGAGAATTTGTTTTCTAAAAAACTCATCCCAGTTCGGTTCCAAGTTTTTCTTACGAGAATATTTTATTTTATTTTGTCATGTCTATTGATTTGCACAGGTGATTGGAAGTAGAGTTTCTATATTGGTTCCGAAATTTCTGAAACGAGTGCCAATCAGAAAAAGAAATTCTGTGGGCCTAATCAGTGGCCCTCAAACGGTATGACTCCACTAAACGTTACTGCATTTTCCCGGAAACCGTTATCAGCAAAACTGTGCAGCATCTTCCAAACTGTGAGGCGAATATTCGAAACAGCATACGTGTCAATATTGGATTAGGGGAAATGGCATATTCTATCTTTTTGTCTTTTGTGAGACGAATCCTGGGGCATTGCCCCGCCGTATAAGCCTTCGGCTTAAAAATAGAAGATTGGAAACACCTGTCTTGCATTTCCCAGCTTGGTAAGCGCCTGACAATTGTGTTTCCCAGCTTGGAAAACATCTGATAGCTATTTCCCGAGCTGGAAAATGTATGCAGCTGTTTCTATCCTGTTACATGGGGTGGGGCCCACCCATAAGGAATCAAACTTTTGTTGTTTGTTGATCTGTAATCTCTCATGTTTCTTATGCTTGCTGGAAATTAACAAATGTTTTGCTGTCCTACTGGAAATGAACTTCAAATTGACAGAGATAGAATGCTGGAATGAAAACAGTGCTATAGGTGCATAAACAGATAAAACAACCATGAAAACAATAAAGAGCAGCAATCACAACAAATATGACACAAAAAGTTTTAACCTGAAACTGCAGTGTGGGGAAAATCAGATGGAAGAGACAATTGCTCAGCTTCCTCTCCTTTCTTTGACCAAAGTAGTTACAAAGAGCTCTGATAGAGCATATTACAACAATCTCCCTATTGCTATACTCACTCTTCTACTCTCTGCACCAGCGGATTCTGTGTCTACAATCAACTATACTTCACACACTCTTCCTCCCACACTCTTTCAGTCTTCTGCTTAGAGTTGGATTTATGCCTCGTACAATAAGATTGCTGGGGGTATCCGTTCATGCTTTAAAGGATTTCCAAATGCTGAAGAACTTGAAGAGACACCGTTTCATGTTGTTGATCTTTTTTTTTTGTTTGAAATGGGTGAAACCACCAATCATCAGGACGGAAACGCCATGTCACATACGGAACCACTTTGACACATTTGAAACTGCCATGCCAATAACACAACTGCCTCCCTGCTGTATCTGGTGGTTTTGTCAATATACAAAAGGCCTCTTGAATCTTCTCCATTTCTGATGGAATTATCGGTTGTTTTATGAAGCAAAATGTTTTCAGGATCCTTATGAATCATTTGTGCAGCAAGTGACTCAACTTGCCACTAGATGACAGCCTGATTGACTATGAAGTCAGAACTTTGATAGAAGGTTAGACTAGTATGGTTGACAAGGAATAATTGAAATTTAAACTAGTCTGACCCTAAGGTTTGAGAACCCTTATCCAAGCCATTTTCTGCCAAGGGGTAGCTATTGTGATTTAGAGTTGACAAGTATCTCACTCTAGGGATCACTTTCATTATGCTGATAGGCATTCTACAATGGCAGCTGGGTGGGATGTAATGGTGTGAGTGTGTTCACAATTATGTCCGACCTTAATTTTGATGTTAATTTGACTCACCTGGGAATTTCAACCGTAAATTTGATGTCCATTTGATCGGCACTTACAAGTTTTTCTTTTTGCCTGGACAATTGAGTTGACAGTGGGAAATTGGTGGAGAAAGTAATAGAGTTATTAATCAATATGGTTCCAAGATAAAAACCCTGAAATTGATATCTTTTGGCGTATTTTAGATAGATGTATTTAAGATATCTGTACTAGGCACTTTACCATGTGGTGTAAATATGTCTTGGTGTCAAGCAGGCAAGCTAAATGGAAATATAAAAAAAGTAGCTAAATGGAAATAGAAATAATGTAATTATAAACTAAAATTTGTGCTGTAAGAGTATCTTTCTTGCTTTATTGTGGGGAAACATACTGTAGAGGGAATCCTATTGCTCATGGCTGAGGTGGATAGTTGGGAACAAAATAATCTCGATATTTAAAGATGTTAGTGATAGAATTTGAGAGCTGAAATGTCATCAAAATACATTCTTCTGTTCTGTAATTGCAATAAAATGAAAAATAGAGGGGACAACAGAAATAAATGTCCTATAATTATTGATGAAGTTTGGGCAATTTTATAGAGGACAGACACAGTTGGGACTGTTAATGTGTTTTTCTTGTAAAGGGTGTGGTTTGGATTGTAAAGAACTAGATAATATATAGGAATGATTGTTGTAAATAGATTATTCCAGAATGAAATATTCCTTGTATGTCTACAGAAGAATATGAATATGTAATAGCACTTTGCCATGTGGTGTAAATATGTCTTGGTGTAAGCATGTAATAGCACCAAGCCATATCTTTCCAAGCTATGTCTTCGTGTCAAGCGGGAAAACTAAATGGAAATAGAAAAAAAGTAATCAGAAACTAAAATTTGTGCTGTAAGATTATCCTTCTTGCTTCTTGTGTGGGGAAACATGCTGCAGAGGGAATTCCATTGCTCATGGCTGAGGTGGGTAGTTGGGAGAAAAATTATTTTTATTTTTAAAGATGTTAGTGATAGAATTTGAGAGCTGAAATGTAGTCAAAATACGTTCATGTGGTCTGTAATTGCAATAAAATGAATAATAGAGGGGACAACAGAAAGAAATGTCCTAGTTTAAAATCAATACAACAAAGCTTGGAAAGATATTAATAACTATTGATGAAGTTTGGACAATTTTACAGAGGACAAACACAGGTGGTACTGTTAATGTGTTGTGCGTGTAAATGGTGTAGTTTGGATTGTAAAGAACCAGATAATATAGAGGAATGTATGTTGTAAGTAGATTATTCTAGATTGAAATATTCCTTGCATATCTGCAGAAGAAAATGAATCTGCAATGCATCTAGGCTCTTGGAGTTGCTTCTCAAACTTTCTGTCTTTTTTTGGAATATTCCTTGTATGTCTACAGACGACTATGAATATTCCTTGTATGCTCTTGGAGTTGCTTCTTGATTTTCTTTTTTTTTTTTTAGACCAGTCATAAACAATGCAATGGATAGAAAAAACCCCCTTTCTAATTACATATATTGCTACACTGTTCTTTTGGAGGCATATTTCTCGGTTTCTGAAATTTGTCAGTGTACACCACTAATACCCCAGCCCTTTTATTCCTTTTTTTTTGTACTCTCCATTGAAAAAATCTGTACTTTCGGTTTCTTTCTAAGTTGCATGAAACCAATAAATGATTAAAAGTTTTTGAAATGCGATCAATTCTGGAAACTTGGCTTTCCAAATGTGGAAATGGCATAGAAACACAACCAATTATAGAAAATAAAGAAAGACTAGGCTTTATATACCAATATTTTGATTAAAATTGGTTAGGCTCCCAAATTTTTTTTAATATTAATTGGGAAAACCTGGAAAATAACCAAATGCTCACGTTTCTAATCTTTTTCAAAATCTCTGTTTTTGTGATGTTTTTAATAAAACATTAAAATTAGTTTGGGCATAAAATGACAATTGATTGCTCTGATAACATTCTTATTTAGAATTCAAATTCCTTATTTAATAGAAATATCTAATTACATCCGTGATTCAATGTTCATATCAAATGTTAAAATGCCTAGATAGCTATGACCCTTTATAAATTGGGATATACCAATAATTATTAACAAGCTCATCATCATGCTTCTCAATATCAGTGGATTGTTGAGTGTTTAGTTGGGGCTGGTGCTCCTGACAAGATGGTGCTGATTCTAAAGATATACAGTACAAGATGAAGCATTTTCTTGAGAAGCAAAATCCAATTTTTGTAGCTCTTGGTGAATATTTTCCCTTCTGATAATACACAGGAAGATTGGAATGCATGAATACCAGATTCTGCCTTCTTAAATTGCGATTTATTAGTCTTCAATGAGTGAATGAATTCATAAACATTGTAGTTTCTCTTTGTTGTCAAAGACCCTGTAGCTTGAGTAAAAATATCAATGTCATGCAAGGTGTGTGCGCTATTGTGCAAGATCCGTCAGTTGTTGTTGTCTAAAATTTTCTATTGTCTTGAAGGAAACTGGGAAAATAGAGCATAAACAAGTAAAAGCATCAGCACAGTTTTAAAATTTACAAGCAGTTCCATTTACTATTATACATGCCTCTTTTCTCTTCTCTGGGGCCTTCCTCTTCCTGTTGCTTTGATTGGTAAATTCCCTATCATGTTCATGTGGAGATCGTGCATATACGAAAATATGCAAGTGTATTTTGACCATATTCTGACCTTGTGACCAATAATGGCCTTTTCTTTAAAATCAGACACGAACAAGACTGTTGAAAGAAGGCGTAAACATCTCTACAGTGATATTAGTGTTGCTTTGAGTGTAGTCAGCTACTGTCTTTAGTCCGAACACAACTTCAATGATAAGGCTTTGCACTAAACATTTCCTTCTTTGATTTAGATTCTTTCCAAATTGCAGATGCATCACTAATACCATCAACATCAAGGCAGTTCTATAAGCATGAACAAGTTTGACACAACTCATTGCTTGGGATTAGTGATGATTTGTAATAAGTAAAAGCTTTAAAGTTTCTCCCTCTCACCAGTGAACTCTTGTTAGCATGAAATTTATTTCTTTAAGTCTTCAGCAATGCGATACAAGCCATGAACTATGTATGGTGCCTAGAAATATGGTTATACTGGCTTTTCACGATATTATGCCATGTCATGCCAATTTAGTGAACGAAAAAGATAGTTTGCAACTCTGCATTCGTATATGCACTGTGGAAATAAAGGTTCCATTTTTCTCCATTCCAACATCAAACATCCATTCTAATGGGTCTCCCAAAATTTGCCTTTTTTGAATTTTCATGTATGCTTATGTTTTGCAAGTAAATGTTTACTTTTGCTGCTATATTTATCTTAAACCTCCTTCCTTTAGTTCTATCTGCCACCAATTGCTCTGCTGTACAAATGTAATCTTTGGAAAGGGTTTTGGGTTTTCTTACAACCACCAGCTCCATGGCTGAGTTTGTGCAGAAAGTAGGCTCTTACACTTGTATAGACTGTGGTACAAAATTTGACATTTATTGCATCTTCATTCATGGGATCCACCTGATACAAAATTCAATGTTCTTTGCATCTTTGAATCTCCATTATTGGGATTTACCTGATGCAAAATCCCACATTCTTTGCATCTCCATTCATGGAATACACCTCCCAAATCCATTGTTTTTATTGATTGCCTCGTAAGTTAAAATCATCTTAAGTGGAGAAGTGAAATGAAGAAGTAGCCTGGATAAAGAGGAAGAAACTAAAATAGATAACTTAAGAAATCTGCTCTCCACTCTGCTGCTGACCTCATCTTTCTTTTATAAAAACTCTCCTTTGCTGCCTACTTCTTCTGTCACTTGCAAAAGCACATCTCTTTCTGCTTGTGCCTTTTAGCTTCAAAATCCATTCTCCTTGCTTCCCATCTCCTCTTTTAACTGTAAAAAATCTACCCTTTCTTTCTCCCCTTTTGGCAGCAAAATCCTACCCCTTGTTGCCTAGGTTCTCATTTGTCACTACTGACCCATGTTCAATGCTAGATAATGCCAGTAAGATGGGACGTGTCTCTTGGGGTTTTCTTGATTTCTTTCAGAGGCCCAACTTCTGTTTTAGGTAGAAAATCTCACTTGTCACTAATCATGCATGTTCCAATGCTAGAAAATGCAAATAAGATAGGATGTGTTTCTTGGGGTATTATCGACTTTTTACAGCGGGTCTAGTTATGTTTGCATTATTTTTGTATTTTTTTTTCCCCTGTTTTATTCTTTTCTTTTTTCAGTGGCACATGAACCCACATGGTCACATCATATGGCTGGAAATTGACAAGAAATGGCCTACTCTTTAGAAATGGCCATAGGACAAATCTTGAAAGAAAACGGTTCAGAAGAGTTTTCTGCAATTCTTATACAATTGTGGCTTGTACAATTGAGAAAAAAATTGCGATAGGAAACCTCGGGGCTGAGATGGATCATTTCTTTCTACTTATGTTTCTTTTTCTCCACTGTACAGAGGTTAATTTTTTTCTCACCATCCACCAAATTTTAATGGTCTTGCTGTCAGATACAAAGTGCCTCTTTCTAAAGAGTAGGACATGACCACATTTATTTGAGGGGTGTAGATTACATATTACTTTGCTAGCGAGTTTTTTGTTAGTGACATTTTTTCAGTAGGAAATCATATTCATTAAACATATAAAGAATTTACACTGACAGAACAAGAAACCAATGAGGGCTTGATCAAGTTCCAAGCATATGCTATTGAACCCACAAGAACAAAAGACGACAAATTATAGCACTAAAGGCCCTAATCACCCCAACCATTGTATATGGCCTAGGTATACTAGTACACAAAAACCTAAGAATCAGGTGTGTGAACATTAAGCTATAATGGTGGAAAACACTAGATAGACACAACATGCCTATGCTTCCCATTGCCTTTGCTTCCCATTTCTAATTGGCTTCTATAGTTTCCCTTTTTCGTGCCTTTGTTCCAATAGTTTCGTACTACAGTAGGATTCTGCTTTCGGGAAACCTTAGGATCTATTACTTTTTCAAGCCACACTACCAAAACCCTGTCTAGGTTCATTCTGATTTTTTAAGAGTCATAGTGAGTCTGTTGGAATTAACATATGCAAGGTTTTCAAGAATTATTCAAAAGCATTTACAACACTTGCAAGGTTGCCAAGATCAGAGGTCTTTTAAGAGGTTTTTAAGCATCTCAAAGCATGCAAGACAGCGGGAAATATTCCCCTCAAAAAGTGCTCTCTCTTTTAGTGATTGCCATTAACGAAAACATGTGCAAGGTTTAGTGGGGTGGCATCTTTTGTAAAATGGGGTGGCATCTTTCTTAAAGTGATTGGCATTTATGATAAACATGTGCAAAGGCTCTAAGTGGGGTGAGTTATGTCACTTAAGGCACTGTTTTGGTCAGAGTCGAAGACCTTTTGTTGGTACAACAGACCTAGTAGAGGATCTAATCATGCCAAAGATCAAGAATAAGTCAAATCAATCACCTTTTTTCCATGTCCAAGAAAAAGGGGCGAGTTGAGAGGCCTTTACGACAAATGGACCAGGTCTTTTTAAAGGGCATAGTAGCACGTAATGAGATTTTGACCAAATCCACATCATCAAGGAGACAATTAGAGTGGAGATAGGGTGGCTTACTCTTCAATATGCCAAGCATCCTATAAAGGTCCACATGAACAAGTCAAAAGCATTAATGAGGTAGTGGAGGCTTAATGTTTTCCAACTACTTGGTCTCTTCCTCACACATGCCTGAAACAATAAAGGTAGTTGGGGATATTATTGGTCTTCTTTTCTCTCACTCCTTGTATTCTATAAATATGACTGAAAAAAGACTTTTTGGGATCCCTCTTCTTTGGTGTACAAAACTCAGCCCTTTTGAGGATTGTAATACTAGCTTATGCCTTGAATTATCAATAATAGATTGAATTTGCCCTCTCTCCTCTTGCTGTCTCACTGTGTGTTCTGAGTTCCAGTTGCATTTTGTGGATTTCAGTCCCTTTTGATTCATTTGAGATTAATTGTAGATGCATTTCAGTCTCTTTTGGCTCACTTTGAAGAAGATTGTAGACATTATAGCCGTTATGCAAACTGATTTCTTCATCATACCTCTGTTCTAGCATGTTTGTGAGTGTTTTGTAGCTAAAAATCATTTTTTAGAGGTTTTCTTGTGTAGTTTTAGCAAGTTGAGGAGCTCTCTAAGCTAGGTGCATCACCATTTTGTGAATTTCAGTTACTTCTCCCTTTTCCATGATGAAATCATAATTATAGTTGTAAATAAGTCCATTTTAGTTGTATTTTAAGGTTGCAACCGATCTTATATCAGGTGCACTTAGTTTAGGAAAGAAGTTGGCCTTCTCCGGAGGTTCATTCTAAGGAGCCAAGGTCCCACACCTTGAGGATGTTCCCATTGTTGCACTGAATCAAGAAGGTGCAAGATTCAAGTGACAACAGGATCATTGGAAGCATGGAATGAACTTGTTCCATTGTTTAAAGAAAACTTCAAAGTGGCGAGGTCCTTGATGGTTTTAGCAAACCCATAAAAAGGCATCAAATTAAGAGAAATCCTTGCAAAGCCATAGCACTAGTACCACAATTTGTGCCTTCTAAATATGTTAAAGTATGAAATCCTTCCAAAGTTTGGTTGAGTAGAGATGGTGAATTGAACATAGATACAAAATCTGATTATCAGGGTGAGATAGATTTTGAGCAAGTGAGAATGAGTGGAGAAATAGTAATATCTCTTGTTGAATAACACAACCTAGTCATTGATTTGTTCTCAGATAAGAAAGGAAGGGAAACACAACACTCCTTTCCTCACGGTGATGTCTTCCTTTGATACAACCATTCCAATGTATGTGGTGTTGGATTTTGGAATGCCTCCAATTGAAATAAGAGTGTTTCTAGACCGAGGGAAAATAAAGCCCAATGACCTCCCCCTTTGGATCACTCCTGAGTGTCAATGACAAGTCCTCACATCTCCATTTTTTGATGAGAGAGAGTCACCCAGAGGGATAGTCGAGCTCTAATTATTAGGGTGAGAAAGATTGAAAACAAGTGAGAATAAGAGGAGAAATAGTAATATCTCTTGTTTCTTATGAAGAACAAAACCTAGTGATTGGTTTGTTCTCAGACAAGAGAGGAAGGGAAACACAACACTCCCCATCTTCTCATTGGGGCATATTTTGATGCAACCATTCCAGTGTACATGGTATTGTCCTAATTTTAGTTTTTAGACCGAGGGAAAAGAAAACCCAATGACCTCCCCCTTTGGATCACACTTGAGTGTCAATGACAAGTCCTTACAACTCCATTTTTAATGAGAGAGAGTCAACTAGAGGGATAGTTGAGCTTTGATTATTAGGGTGAGAAAGATTGAGAGCAAGTGAGAATGAGAGGAGAAATAATAATATCTTTGGTTTCTTATGAATAACACAACCTCGTCATTGGTTTGTTCTCAAATAGGGGAGGAAGGGAAAAACGACACCCCCTCTCTTCTCATAGTGACATTTTACTTTGAGCAACCATTCCAATGTATAGGGTATTGGATATTGGAAAGCCTCCAATTGAAATCACAATATTTTTAGACTAAGAGCAAATAAAGCCTAGTGACCTCCCCCTTTGATCACTCCTGAGCATCAATGTCAAGTCCTCACAACTTTTTTTTTAATGCAAGGGAGAGAGTCTACCAGAGGGGTAGTTGAGCTCTGATCTTGGTTCAACATACACAACCATGGACTAATGGCAATCTATGGACCTAGATCTGACCATTTTTTATTCGAATTAACAGTTGACCCTCATGAATGTGGGGTTTGAATCCCGATCTTCTTTGTGACATTGTTTTGTCTTGGCCACTAGACCAAGTTTGTTTGACTTCTGTTTAAATCACAATTTATTGGGATTCTCTTGAGTTGATTTTTCTAATAGACACATTGCCTTTTCATTTTTTGTTCTCTTATCAAATTTTACTTACCATTATGGATAACTTCCCAACTTTTGAGGGCTTTGAATGTTAAGGAATTGTGAGGATATTTGTTAAAAGAAGCTCTTTCCTCTTTTGTTTAGTTTCATTATGGTTTTAGGTTTCATTTAGTCATCCAATATCAAAGAGTTCTATCTACGTTATTAGGTGTTGCCTTGGAGGCCCACGTACTAGTACGATTTGGGTACTGGTATTGATTTGTGTAGATGTAAAAATGTGTATGTCTTTAGAAAGCCTAGTAATGAACAACTAAGTGTTTTTACATAGCTTATAGCGGCTAAAAATAGTTGTGATGAGGTTCATAGATTGGAGATCAAAGATTTGTTGAAAACACAACTAAAAAGGTAGATGTAGGGTTTTGAAGGGTGTAGGCCCAACCAATAACTGGAATGATAATTAGAAACAAAGCATTCAATAAATCAAGATATTAATAAATTCAATTCAACCACAAGATCTAGCTATTTTTTGTGTGTTTTTTAAAATAAAAGGAGCTGGGTTAGAGATTGCACAATTCACAACTTCCCAATTCCCACATGCAACAATATGAATGCAATATGGAAATGTAAGCCCTAGTGCAAATCTAACATGCGAAAGATAATATATGAATCCAAATCCTTAATATGCAATCTATTTTTTTTTTTTACTTGACTTAGCAAGGTGCTCTCATAAACGCTCCATGAGAGGCATGTGCAAAGACTACTAACCTTGTTTCTTAAATATTTGGTTATGTGACAATATCATGGGAGGAAGGATTGTGTTGGCAATGTTGAGTAGGTAGATGGTGACTCCTCATGTTCTCTATTGGCAAGCTTGCAATGGCGATGCATGTGGCCCTATTTAGGAGGGTAGGTCACAAGAGGGAGGGGAGAATGCCTGCTAGGAGGCAATAGCTATGTACAAAGCATACCACAATCATTAGGGGTTAGTTCGATACTAAAATAGAAATTACATTTGCCCTCGAGATATGAGAAATCTATTCTTGAAATGAAGTGAGGTTGCAAAGTACCTAGAAAACATACAAAGAGCATGGTGGAGAATTATAGATGAGTGATAGCTGAGTGTAGTGGAGGCTGTAGTGGAGTAGTGTACATGCTCAAGCTCTAGCTCCAACTCCATCTCTATCTCTATGTAATACCTTAGAATGTTGAAAAATCTAGGGACCAAGGAGGTGGTAAGGGAGAGAAAAGGCCAAGGCTTAAAGACAACAGAGAAGGTTGTAGGACATCAATACAAGGGAGCGAAAGATATATGATAGAAATGAGGTAGATGCCTCTTAAGTACTAATAATCAATATTGGCCCCTCTATTCAATCTGGTTCATGGTTCCCTATCTGAACTATGGTGATTGAACCACGAACTCCCTCGACAGAGCTCGACAGGAGAGTGGAGTGAGTGAATCTTGTTATTGATTCGACGTAGACTATCTATTCGATGGACGATGTGGTGCTCTACCCCATTTCCTAGATTTATATAAGGGCCAGAAATGGCCCCTATCCCTATATATATATATATATATATATAGGCCAACAGGAGAGTGGAGTGAGTGAATCTTGTTATTGATTCATGTTACGTAGACTATCTATTCGATGGACGATGTGGTGCTCTACCCCATCTCCTAGATTTATATAAGGGCTATCTCCCATTGCCATTTCTACTTTAGGGTAGGAACCTCTCTATTTGGGGCCCAGTGAAACTCTATAGTGTGCCTAGTTTCTAGATCGAGTAGTGTCCAGTGCCATCATGTTATCTCTGGGGTGCCCACGCTCGCAAACATATAGATAGGGGATCAGATCGAGTAGTGAGATAGGGTTTGAGCCTTGAGTAGAAAGAGCTTTTGGAAACAATTGTGCAAGGGTCTTTGGATCCAAAAAGTCTTACACAATTGTTTCTAGAGGATCTTTCTACTCATCTTATGGATCGTGAAAACATTAGATCTCAAATATGATATCTTGTGAGAATCAAGGCAAAGGAGTTGGTGACTAATTGAATCCAATGTTGAAAAGATCCAGACCACTAGACTCAGCAGAATAAGGCTTTGACAAGAAGCTACATCAAGGTGAAGATGAGAGGGCATCAATAAGATACACAAGGTCTAGGTTGCCCTTGAGGCCAAACACCACAAAGTAGAAAGGGGTAGTCGGCAAAAGGTCACCTAAGGAAATAACCTCATTGTGGGAGTCAAAGACAAGCAAAACAAGAGGCAATTAGGCCTTGACTTTCTTTGAGCCCATAACAAGTAAATGGAATTGGGAGATCCAAGACAACCTTCGAAAGTGGTCCCAAAAGGCATGAGCCCAATTCAATAGCGGGCGAAGAGAATGGGGAAAGGGTACGTTGCCTCAAACAATGGAAAAAATGGGGAGCCTTAACCTGAAAGGTGATTGCGGAGACTGTACCAATGATGGTAGCGTCCCAAGGGCAACACACTTCACCATAGCTATGAGGGCTATGGCACACAAAAGGTAGAGCGGGATGGGAAAGCTTAGGGGCAAGCACCCTAAACCATTGCCACTGCAAAGGCCTTTCCATCCAAAAGACTTGGCCTTAAAGAGGTCAAGGGTTCCTTCGGATTGAGTCCTACGTAGGTGGGGGCCCAACATCAAAAGAGTGATTGTAATTAGATGACATACAAGCATGATATGATGAAGCACCATAAGTAGCGTTCTAGTGGCCATGTTGCGAATAGAAGTGAGTGAGTGGCATTCGTTTGCCACAAGTAGATTTGGCATATGCGTTTTGCCCACGAGCCGAAGGGGTGGGAGTCACGGTTCTTGTATAGTGTTGTTTGCACCCATCACTTGGTGGACCCGCACGAGTTTGTGGGGAGGCATAAGACCTTTCTCTCAATGTTTATGTTTTCTCAAGGGAGAGGGTTGCTCGTTGACAATATTGATTTTTAGTTGAGTGTGGAGAGGAGATGACATTTGATCCACTGCCTGTTGAGTAATGTTTTCAAGGTAAGCCTTCCTTCAGAGGTGCAAAGGAAGGAGGGAAGTTGGGAGATGATACTAGAGTTGTGGGACTCTTAAGCTTTAGTGCGATCACTACTAGGGGTACACATTTTAGTGCTATGTGTAAAAACTTTGGTGGCTTTTTTTTAGCTATTAGGAGAGGGAGCTTCGTGTCTTCTAGGAGGAGGATATTTATGATTCCTAAGAGGAGAGAGATCCCTATAGGATTGAACACTAGGTTTTGGGGAGGGCTTTCTATGCTCTCTCAAAGGATAGGGATTCTTATGATCTTCATGAGATGAAAGGTTTTTACCATCTTTAGAAGAATGATCCTACGGACTGTGACCCCTAGGAAGGGAATGATGCACATAACCTCTATAAGGGGCCTTTTTAGGAGGCTGCACACACTTCTTATAGGAAGGGTTGACAGTGCAATGTTTAGGACATGAAGAAGAGGTTGTAGAGTCATATCCACTATAGCAAATACTATGAGATTTGATATTCCGACGTGAGCTGCTAGAATGGCGGGAAGAGGTGCCACAATGAGAAGCTTTTTGTTTGTATGTGATTTTTAAACCCGATGGAGAAAACAAAGGGCCAATCATTTCCTCCATAAAGAAAGTGCCAATATTGAGTTCATCATTGTGAGTGTAAGGTGTATGCCCGCAACAAGGACAAGGAGTGGAGCTCATTTTAGAAGCCCTAGGCATCACAGTGGGTGGATGGGCATAGGATGTGCTGAAAGTAGGATGGTTGTCTCTCAAGTCATTGTTAGATGATGGCACATGATCTGAAGAAATTGTATCAACTTAAGAATCTCTAGTGTTGGTCTCAGACTCATAAGGGGTGAGAAAATGTATAGGATTCTGAAATATTGAGGCCTAAAATTTTCAAATGAGAGACCTGGACTAAAACAGATCAAAGATGAAGACCAAAAATATGTACAGAAACATAGAAATTTGTGAAATAGACATGGCAAAATTTGACAAAGCTCACAGAACTCAAACTAGAAGAGATGTGGTGACATCGCTTGATTTTAAAAAACTCTCAGTGCTGTAGCATTAGATGCTGCTTATTTTTTGGAAAAGAAGCAATGTTGTCATACGGCTTAAAAAAAGCATACTAAGACAATGAATTTAAAAAGGTGAAAAAAATTATGATAAAGGTGAATTCAACATAAAATAGGGGAAATTATTAAGGTAAAGGTGACTCAAGCCTAAAAAATAGGTCAAAAAAATGGATCAAACTGAAAAATAAAGAGTAGGTGTAGATGTGAAAAAGTGGATGATTAAAGAAATCCTAGCAATCAACAACCAAGGGTTTTCACATAACCTACAATGGTCAAGAATGGTTATTATCAGGAGCATCAATATAGAAAAGAGATCAAATATCTAGCTAGGAAACACAACAAAAGAGGTATATTTAGGGTTTGGAAGGGTGTAGGTCTAACCACTAGAAAATTATCTATAATTATATGTTATTTGCAATGAAGAAAGAAATTATATTAATGCCCACTAAAGACCAAAAGTAGGTCAGTGGGATCCAAGAATACCACCAATTACAATAGAAAGTGCTAGGGTAAGAAGACCCCAGGTTTCTGCTTAGAAACGTTTCTAGTACAAAAACACTCTGGAAACATCTCAAAAATGCCTAGGCATGTGCAGGAAATGTCCAGAAACTTACTGGACGTTTGCGGCGGAAAAAGTCATTGAATAAGTAAAAGAAAAAAAATCAGCTAAAACATTAAAAAAAAACCCTCATCTTGGAAAAAGTAATTGAATAAGTAAAAGAAAAAAATCAGCTAAAACATTAAAAAAAAACCCTCATCTATTATAATACACTGTTAAACTTGAGTCTTTCTCTCTTGCACAATGTGATGATAATATTCATCTACATAGGGATCATTGCTATGAGTGGCACCTAATTGCATGTGAATAATGCTCCCGATTTATTTTGGAGACGTGTATTGTGATTTGAATTGTGGCCAGCCACTGTTAATTTTGCTTGCTTGATTGTTTGTATCTGTACTCTATTGGTAGTTGTGTTGATTTTGCCTTCCACGTTGTTGGGATTTACTGTTATGTGGATCCCTGAAATTCCTAGCCAAAAGTGCTTTACTAAATTTGTGGATCATTGATGGAGGAGGAGGGTGCGAATAAAAAACTTGTGTTTGCATGGGTGAAAAATAAGGTGCACCACCTTACGATAGTGATCATTATCCAACAAAACAATTATAAAAATAAAAAATATGCTCAAAGGTGAAAGTCTGTAAATAACTGGTAGTTTGCATTAGAAATGATTCTATCCGCATGAGAAATGCAAGGCCCATAGAAAAAGTGAGCGCAAAGCTCCATAAAGGTGGCCTCAAAACTCACAACATAGCATTTTGGGTTTTAAGAGGAATTTAGAAGCAAGGAGTAGTTTCAAGGAGAAAAATACATGATTTATTCTATATTATAATCATTTGAATGTACATTTTGTCTGTGAAGTTTGAACTTGGGCTATAACACATGATTTGTGAATATGTGAAATTTTAAGCATGTTGAATGTTTTGAACTTTCATGAATACTATATTTTGTAAGTATTTTGTCTTTTATAGACAAAAAATGAGTATTTTGCATTGTTTTTGTATATAATTATATTTAATATAGTATAATGTACAGATATTTCCAAACCAAGGGTTTTTGAATCTGTTTTTGTTTCTGTTTTCTAGCAACATAGACTAAAAAGAAATGAGGGGGTCAAACCACAAGACAAATGTTGAATGAAAGTAAGGTGTGCAATATAACAAGATAGCAATAATCTCAATTCAACCACAAGATCTAGCTAATATTTTTTTTTTTCATATTAAGAGTGAGAGGAGAAGGGCTAGAGATTGTTGTTCCCAAAATCCGTCACTTATTTTTGTGGACAACATGTCGACCATTTTCGGTCTTGCAGGCCAAAATGGTCTCTTTCTTTCTTTCAAAATGTTCTGAGCAGTTAAGTTTTTCAAATAATCAAGCCTTTTCAGCTAAGAAAATCGCAGGTTCAACAGGTGGGCTTTCTCAAAGGGAAGTTCAGAACACTTGAGGCATTTCCTAAGTGTTTTGAGGATGGTTCAACGCCGAGGTTCAATCAAAAGACTTAACGGCGGGGTTCAAAGATTTGGAATGAATGAACCATTGAACCGTTGAACCATTGAACCCCGCCTCCGAAAGGTTCAACGATTTCAAAGGTTCAATGACTTCGATGGACTTAAAGAATAAAATGATCCAAAGAGTTAGAATGAACCATTGAACCCCGCCTCCAAAAGGTTCAAAGGTTCAACGAGTTCAAAGGTTCAAAGAGTTCAAAGTTCGAGCGGAGTCTAGAGCGAATGGATGAAGCTGAAGATTCCAAAAAATGGTTCAACTGAAGAAGAAAACTAAGTGAACGCGGCTCTTAACAAAACATTGAAATGCCGAACCATTGAACCGTTGAACTATTGAACCATTGAACCAAAAGAGTTCAAGGTTCAAGGTTCAAAGTGGTTCAAGCGACCGGTGACGTCTCCGCGGACGTCAAATTCAGGGTGATGGAATAACCGTTGATTTTCAAAAGAGCGCAAACTTGAGAACAAACTCAGTGGCCAGCCAAGAAAGGAGCCAAAGGAGCCAGCTAAAAGCGAGAAGATAGCCTCGAGAGCTCAGATCACCAGGAACAGACAAAATGTAGCAAGGAAAGAGGGAACGACTACAAAAAATCGAGAAATATTTGCAGAAGAGTTATTCCAGTAGGTGGAACAGTGCACTAGGTGGACCTCAGAGAACACAAACATTCAATGGCGCGCCCTGTTTTTTTTCATTAAGTAAAGGCGAATGGACAGCCATGTAAGCATCATAAAGAAGACCAGGCAGCCCATGTTTATGAGACATTTGAGATGATTTAGAATGCTAAAGTTAAGGCCGATGCCCTGTTCTAGCATGGCCCCTTCACAGAATTTTCAATGCATTCAATGCAGCATGGGCCATTTTCATGAAAACAAGTGCCCAAGTTTTCCTTTGAATGCTATAGATTGTAATCTCTCATTTTGAATAAAGAGATCTCTCTGTTATTAGAAGCGAAGCTCTGTGCAAATTGAAAGGCATTCTTGAGACTTTGAGCTCAGACTGTTAATCATATTTTGTTAAGTGAATGAGAAAGCAAGTGACCTTCCAGAATTTGTGTTGAAATAGTTTGTGTTATCTAGGAAATCGTTCTTATGTCTTTTTCTTAAATACAGTCTTGTCCCTTTATTCAAATAAGCAGAACCAGTGAAAATACGTTGGAAAATGTCTTGAAGTCGATTGTGGGAGACTTTTTGCTGCCATAATTGTCTTCAGTCTGTGTTTTGTGTAAAAGATACTGGAGAGACTTTGAGTTCCCCTTATCCTTCGTTATCTTTTACTCTGTTGTAGTTTTAGGTGGAGACTTTGGGCTACACTTCATTCTACGGTTTTTTTGTCCTAAATCAGTGGGAGAAGCAACGAAAGACTTTGTGCTTTCGTGGGTTTCTTGTGGTTACAGTTACTACTTAAGAAGAATTCCTGCTGTTTGCTGAATATCATTTCTAAAAGAAGAGAAGTGCCTTCAGTAATTACAATAGAATTCTTCTCTGTTTTGTGAACATCTCTGAAAAAAGAGAGATGGATGGTATGATTTCATCTTTGTGTCTATTTTCAGCTTATATTAGTATTCTATAGTTATAGGGAACCTCCCCTTGCTGAGAGGAGAGATTTGTCTCATTTTGACTGTGGTCATCACATCCATTTTGTCGTATAAATCTCCTTATGCGGTGGTTGATATAACCATTTTGCCGTCAGTCAGTTAATGACAAAATATTCACCCAACAATTTTTGGCGACTCCGTTGGGGAAGAACAAGCAGTTTGAAGCCTCAAGCTTCAAATTGAAGCAGTTCCAGTTCTTTTTCATTTCCATTTCACACTCTGGTAGATCCACCGTATATGCGAAGCCAGAGGGCTCAAGGTATTGTTGACCCTGTATTTGAGTTAGTGTCGCTGAATAATTTTGATCTTTTTCTTCCATCATCTCACCTTCAGCGAACTAGGTGTTTCCCTCCTACAAATGTCAGGTCTCCAATACCAGGAAAGCTGCTCTTTGCTCTGCTAGTAGAGCTTTGTCTATACATATTCCACAGAGATTTATTAGCCCTCCTTTCACCAGTCATATCATGGCAGTGCAAGTCCCCTGGGGTAATACTTTTGGTCCTTTGAATTTAACCCTATCTTTACATGAGCTACCCCGTAGTTCAAGAAAGAATTTTTCCAAGTTCTATGGTGATGGAAAAGTTCATCCTGATGAACATATTGCAGCATTTTGCATACCCTGTGGTGTGATAGGTGTTGAATATGAAAACATGGTAGTCAGACTGTTTGTGAAAACATTGCAAGGCGCTGCCGCAGACTGATTTTATCATCTGCAAGCACAAACAGTGACTGACTGGAACACTCTCAAGGCTAAGTTCGAGGCTAGATGCAAACTTGCAGAAGATGCACATGCCCCGTTAGCTCAGCTTACGCAAATGAAGAAGCTTTATGAACCTATGCGAGATTTCATTGCTAAATTCGACAAGCTGAGGAACATGATTCCTACAATTGCTTAGTCGACACCTGAAAATCTTAAATGCTTCTTCATCAATTCTCAGCTTCCTGAAGTGAGTTTCCTGTTAAGGCGGGCTGGGCATATAGATCTTGCTGCAGCTCAGATTTTGGCCACTGAGGTTGAAGATGATCTTATCTTGACAGGGAAGATAAGAAGAGATCCTAACAGAAATAAATCTTCTTCATCTTTTGAAAATTTCTCTACAGGAACCACTGATCCTATGGTGCAAAAGCTAGCAAATGAATTGCTAGCTCTGAAAAAGTAAATGACATAAGGGATGTCTGCTCCTTATTGGGATATACCAAGGAGGACATTTCCCAACCAGTCATATCAGGGCAATGCTGTCAGGAATCAAGGGCAACCAAATCGCCTTCCTCCCCCACCAGGGAAGCTTGCCATTGAAGCAGCGCCAACTAACTCAGCAGTTGGTTATCATGAAGCTGAACATGATTTTCTCTTTCCAACCTGAGTTGAACCAAGAAGATGACGCTGATCTCTTTGCAGAAGGCGAAGAAGAATTAGCTGGCAACTCCAACATTGGTTCCTTGAATTACCAGGATGAAGCGATAAGTAAAGGAAAAGTGTTTGATGGATCATACGCTGTATTTACCAGTCCCAGAACCAGTCAACTCAACAAGCTGATTAGAGAAAAACAGGGGAAGAATTTCGACCAACAATTTCAATAGCTAAACGAGGGACTTCTCTGCCTTTCCAATCAAAAAAGGACCCGGTGATCAATAAAAAAATAAGTACTTCAAACAATTTTGCACTTTTTGCTTCAATTTTTTAGAGCAGTAACACACCCAATAAAACTCAGAATGATGGACTTTCTCTGTTCTTAGTTCTTTTCAGTCATCTGATATAATTGACCATACTAAGAAGACCAAGATTCAAATGTCTGAATTTGAATACTTACAGGCCAACCTTGAGCAGTTGGATAGGCTAGTTGAGTGCATCAAGAACAAAACCGTCTCTGCAGGACAAGATGTTTCGAAAGTAACTCATGATCCCCCAAAGAACACATCTATTTGAAACAATTTTGTCATTACTCCTATTGCCCCTGGGAAGACAGACCCTTTCTACGTTTTCTTACTGATAAATGATCATCGGCTAAACAATTGCATAATAGATTTTGGCGCCTCTGACAATGTGATGCCCGTCAAGGTGGCAGACTCTCTCGGATTCACGCTGACTAAAACTTTTGGGAGATGTTTCTCCATGGAAAACAAACAAGTGCCACTTTTGGGACAGATCAAAGATGCCCAATTTGCATTTGCGGCCTTCCCAGATAAAAGAATTAAAATGACAGCCCTGGTGGCCGACGTTCCAGCGTTCTACGACATTCTGCTTGGGCGAAATTTTTGCAAGGATGTTGGTGGAGAGTTGAGCATGGGCCTGTCTGAGGCGAGGATAACTGTCAAGGGCGTCATGCAAAGGCTACTTCTTGAGGAGTCGAAATACATTGTCATCCAAACATCAGCCCCTGAGACTCAAATTTTGTTTAAATTTTCAGGAATGGGCAACTACTTTTTGTTTACTGAAGAAAAAGTTCTATAAATGACAATCCAAAAAATTCAGACAAGACATCAAAAGAATTGGTAGAGTGCAGTACAGATGAAATAGGATCTTTCCTCCCTAATGAAGAAAAATCTGACAGAAGATCAGATTCTAATGATGTCTGGATTCTTGAATTTGATGGCAACAATTTTTCTACTGGTTCTAGAGTTGGGAGTTGTTTTGATATCTCCTCAAGGAGATTTTCTTACTCATACAAGTTGCAGTTCAACAATACCAACAATACCATCGAGTACGAATCTTTGTTGCTCGGATTAAACGCTACTCAAGCTAAAGGCGTCAAACTTCTTCACGCCAGGAGAGATGCTGAGTTGGTGTGTTTGTTAGGTGAGAAATCTGTATCAAACCAAAAATAAAAGATTGCGACATTATCGCAATTTAGTGTGGGACTGTCTTGAAAGTTTTGATGCTTTTAGTATTTCTGTCGTGCCTAGAGAATTCAACAATCGAGTAGATTCCTTGACCATCTCTGCAACTCTCATGGTTCCTCACCGAGATTTTCAAAGAGCACAAGTACACTATTGAGCTGGTCTTTCGACCAAGTGTACCAGATAATGCCGACCATTGGCAAGTATTTAATGGTGACGACCAAATCATTGCTTTTCTGGAACAGATGGACAACTTTGAAAAGCTTCATTTTGAAGGCAGTGAATCTCCACCGCGGGAATCAACTCCCGAAACAAATTTAAAAATCGGCGAAAAGTCTCTTCAGCTTAAAGGGAATAAAATTTTCAAAGGATTAGTTTCTCTTGAGAAGTTATTCGATAAGCATGATAGGTGTATCAAGAAGCCACAAATGGACTCAAAACCCTCCAAGAATTTTGATTAAATAAATTTGAGTACAGAAGATAATCTCAAAATGGTCAACATCGGAATTTGTTGCACTCCTAATGAAAAACTCAAATTCATTACCCTGCTTCGTCATTACATTCATGTTTTGGCATACTTTTATGATGATCTGAAATCTCTCAGGGCTGAAGAAATTCAGCACGAAATTCCTCTCAAGATTGGGTCGTTGCCTTACAAGGAAAAACAAACGCAGTACAACCCTAGGATATTAGACACTATTCTTTCTGAGATACAGAAAATGTTGAATGCAAAAATTATTTTTTCAATCCATCATTCCACCTGGATTGCGAACATAGTCCCTGTGAGAAAGAATAATGGAGAAATTCACCTGTGTGTTGATTTCAGAAATCTGAATCAGTCATCTTTAAAAGACAACTATCCCTTGCCCATCATGGATCAACGGTTGCAAACAGTGACTGGCGCAGAGATGTTATCAATGTTGGTTTTTCGGGATATAATCAAGTGGAAGTTGGTGAAGCAGACCAACATAAGACCGCTTTCACTACACCTTGGGGCACGTTTGCATATCGCAGAATGCCTTTTGGCGTGATCAATGCTGGGGCCACTTTCCAGAGAGTGATGGATCTTGCCTTCAGAAACGAAATGGGAAAGTTCATTGTGATATACCTTGATGACTTGACAGTTTTTTCTAAACATCGTCCTGATCATGTGCATCATCTACAACAAGTGCTGGAGCGATGTCGGCAAAATGGTATTTCTCTTAATCCCAAGAAATCAATTTTTGGGGTTACAGAAGGTAAACTTCTCGGTCACACTGTATCCCGAGAAGGCATAAAGATCGACCCATAAAGAGTTAAATCCATTCAAGAGCTTACTTTTCTTCCCAGTAAGATTGCGGTCCATTCTTTCTTTGAAAAGGTGAATTTTCTACGAAGGTTCATTCCTGAATTCGCAGAAAAGACTCGCCACATTGTGAATATAATGAAGGGTAAAGCTACTTTCAGCTGGATTGAAAAAGGCAAGTCAACATTTCAAGACATCAAAGAAACTATCATCCATGCCCCAATCCTGGTTTGTCTTGATTACACCAAAGACTTCGTGATATACAACTATGCTTCTGAACACATGCTTTCAGCCATTTTGGTTCAACAGAACAAAGGTGTGGAGTCCTCCATATCTTTCATGAGTTGTCCTCTCAAAGCTCATGAGCTGAAATATTCAAACATGGAGAAACATGCTTATGCTATGGTTAAGGCGTTAAAACACTTCCGTTTTTACATTATGAACTCACACACTGTTGTTTTGATTTTTGATACAACAGTAAAGTGCATTCTAACTCAACAGGAGTTTGGAATTAAAAGGGGTAATTGGATTGCTAAAATTCAGGGGTTTGATTTTGTTATCAAACCTACAAAGCTTGTGCAGGGAAGAGGTCTATGCCAATTAATTGTTGATAACATACCAGAAGAAGCAGGGCATGAAGAAACAGATGTCGAAGACATGCCTACAGTTCTTTTTGTCACCACTACGAATGAGTGGCATTTCAATATTACTCATTTTCTTACCTATGGTGAATGTCTTATTCACCTGTCTCGTAAAAAAAAGAGGACTGCTAAGTTGAAAGCTGCTAACTTTGTCCTGTGGGACAATGGTTTGTACAAGAGGAGCCTTGATGAGGTGTTTTTTCGTTGCGTGGATAAAGTGCAACAGAGCAAATTTTTGGAGTCATTCCACAATTTGGCTTGCGGAAGACAGTTTTTTGCCACTGTGACTGTCCATAAGATTCTGTGAGCTAGGTACTATTGGCCTGCTCTGTTTCAAGATTCATACACTTAGGTGCGTAGATGCGAGCTGTGTCAACAGTTTGTTGGGAAACTCAAGTTGGCCGCGCTACCTCTCAAACCTGTGGTAATTGAAGAGCCTTTTCAGCAATGGAGAATTGATTTCATTGGCGCTGTAAACCCATCCTCGAGTGCTGAATATGACTATGTTCTCATAGCCACAGAGTATTTTACCAAGTGGGTGGAAGCCATTCCAATCGAGCATGCTACTTCAGAAGTAGTATGTAATTTCCTCAAAAAAATATTATTTCTTGGTTTGGAGTCCCAACCAAGATTGTAATAGACAATGCAGTCTGTTTCTCTTCTCATGAAGTTACCCAATTCTGCTACTATTATGGGATTATCTTCTCCCACTCTTCTGACTATTATCCGCAAGGAAATGGTCAAGCAGAATCAAGCAACAAGAACTTGGTGACTATTATCAAAAAGCTGGTAGATAACAATCAGAGAACCTGGCATAAAGCATTGTTTGACGCTTTATGGGCATACATGATTACACCCAAAAGGGCGATAGGTATGTCACCATTTCAACTTTTGTATGGTTTAAATGCAGAGATATCAATCACCTTGGAATTATCAGCATTAAAGTTGGCAAAGGTAGTAGAAGATTCAATTTTTGAAAGTTCTATCGAAAAGAGGATCATGTGCTTGACTGAATTAAATGAGCAACGAGCTATGGTGGTGGATCGTATTGCTGCACATCAAAGTTTGGTAAAGAAACTCTTCGACCAGAAAGCAAGGATTCATGATTTTCAGATTGGAGATCAAGTCTTGTTGTGGGACAAGAGGAGAGAACGAAAAGAAATGCATGGAAAATTGGATTCCTTATGAAGAGGTCCATTTGCCATTCATCGATTAAATGGTAAAAATAGTTTCTTGCTGAAATATCAAGATGGAACACCATTTGCACTGCCTCACAGTGGGCAGCATTTGAAGCACTTCAATTCTTGAAGTATCAGATAAGTCCAATTGTACATATGTATCGTCTTTCTTTGTTTCGTGTTGTTCGTTTGTTTTTGACGCCTTTCTTTTTGAGTGGCATGACTCCGTAGCCCAATGGCATATATAAAGGCACTGAGATTCTGGATTCTACTCCTTTCGATTGTTTCAAAATTTCAATCAATGGAAGTTCCCCAACTAGAGCCAGCTGTTGTTCTCGAAATCCGTCACTTGTTTATGTGGACATGTCGACCATTTTCGGTCCTGCAGGCCAAAATGGTCTCTTTCTTTCTTTCAAAATGTTCTGAGTAGTTTTTTCAAATAATCAAGTCTTTTCAGCTAAGAAAATCGCAGGTTCAACAGGTTGGTTTTCTCAAAGGGAAGTTCAAAACACTTGAGGCATTTCTTAAGTGTTTTGAGGATGGTTCAACGCCGAGGTTCAATCAAAAGACTTAACGACGGGGTTCAAAGAATTGGAATGAACCATTGAACCGTTGAACCATTGAACTCCACCTCCGAAAGGTTCAAAGGTTCAACGACTTCGATGGACTTAAAGAATAAAAGGATTCAAAGAGTTAGAATGAACCATTGAACCCCGCCTCCGAAAGGTTCAAAAGTTCAACGAGTTCAAAGGTTCAAAGAGTTCAAAGTTCGAGTGGAAGCTTCGAGCGAATGGATGAAGCGGAAGATTTCGAAAAGTTCAAAGGTTCAACGACTTCAATGGACTTAAAGAATGAAAGGATCCAAAGAGTTAGAATGAACCATTGAACCCCGCCTCCGAAAGGTTCAAAGGTTCAACGAGTTCAAAGGTTCAAAGAGTTCAAAGTTCGAGTGGAAGCTTCGAGCGAATGGATGAAGAGGAAGATTCCAGAAAATGGTTCAACCGAAGAAGAAAACTAAGCGAACGCGGCCCTTTAAAACATTGAAATGCCGAACCATTGAACCGTTGAACCATTGAACCAAAAGAGTTCAAGGTTCAAAGTGGTTCAAGCGACTGGTGACGTCCCCACGGATGTCAAATTCAGGGTGATGGAATAACTGTTGATTTTCAAAAGAGCGCAGCCTTGAGAACAAACTCAACGACCAGTCAAGAAAGGAGCTGAAAGAGCCAGCTGAAAGTGAGAAGATAGCCCCGAGAGCTCAGATCACTAGGAAGAGACAAAATGTAGCAAGGAAAGAGGGAATGACTACAGAAAATCCAAAAATATCTGCAGAAGAGTTATTCCAGTAGGTGGAACAGTCCACCAGGTGGATCTCAGAGAACACAAACATTCAATGGCGCGGCTTGTTTTTCTTCATTAAGTAAAGATGAATGGACAGCCATGTAAGCATCATAAAGAAGACCAGGCAACCCATGCTTAGGAGGAGATATTTGAGATGATTTAGAATGCCAAAGTTAAGGCCGATGATCTGTTCTAGCATGGCCCCTTCACAGAATTTTCTATGCATTCAATGCATTCAATGCAACATGGGCCATTTTCATGAAAACAAGCGCCCAAGTCTTCCTTTGAAGGCTATATATTGTAATATCTCATTTTGAATAAAGAGATCTCTCTGTTATTAGAAGCGAAGCTTTGCCCAAATTGAAAGGCATTCCTGAGACTTTGAGCTTAGACTGTTAATCATATTTTGTTAAGTGAATGAGAAAGCAAGTGACCTTTCAGACTTTGTGTTGAAATAGCTTGTATTATCTAGGAAATCGTTCTTATGTCTTTTTTCTAAATACAGTCTTGTCCCTTTAATCAAATAAGTAAAACAAGTGGAAATAAGCTGGAAGATGTCCTGAAGCCGACTGTGGAAGACTTTGTGCTGTCATAATTGTCTTTAGTTTGTGTTTTGTGTAAAGGATACTGGAGAGATTTTGAGCTCCCCTTATCTTTTGTAATCTTTTACTCTGTTGTAGTTTTAGGTGGAGACTTTGGGCTACACTTCATTCTACGGTTTCCTTGTCCTAAATCAATGGGAGAAGCAACGAAAGACTGTGCTTTCGTGGGTTTCTTGTGGTTACAGTTACTAACCAAGAAGAATTCCTACTGTTTGCTGAATATCATTTCTGAAAGAAGAGAAGTGCCTTTAGTAATTACACTAGAATTCTCCTCTGTTTTGTGAACATCTCTGAAAAAAGAGAGATGGATGGTATGATTTCACTCCTGTGTCTATTTTCAGCTTATATTAGTATTCGATAGTTATAGGGAACCTCCCCTTGTTGAGAGGAGAGATTTGTCTCATTCTGGCTGTGGTCACCACATCCATTTTGCCGTATAAATCTCCTTATGCTGTGGTTGATATAACCATTTTGCCGTCAGCCAGTTGATGACAAAATATTCACCCAACAAAGATTACACTATTCACAACTTCTCGATTCCTGCATGAAATAATGTAAACACAATACAAAAATGTAAGCCCTCCTACAAATATAACATTTCAGAGACAATATATCAGCCCAAAGCCTCAATATGCAAAGATAACAATGTGCAATATATAGAAATTTAACCTTAGTAAGGTGCCCTCATAGGCACTCCACAAGAGGCATGCACAGAGACTGCTGACCTATTTTAAAGGAATTCTTGGCTATGTGATAGTATTTTGGGATAATGGATTGTGTCGGCAATGTGAAACACATGGATGGTGACTCCTTGTTTTCCCTATTGACAAGCCTATGGAATGTTTGTGAAAATGTTGTGAAGTAGCATGAGGTGCAAGCAAGAGCAAGGAAAATGCCATTCCCAAAATTCTCATTGCTGAACTACACAAAAACATGCCAATTTTTTTTGGAGAATGTATAAAGCATATTGTACGCTACCACAATGCCCATTGGTTGACCACCTTTAGGCACGAGACGCGCAAAGTGTCAAAGCAAACTGACATGTCTAAACGACACGGGTGACATTGCGCAAGTGGACGCACAGTCGCTATGCAACCATGTAGGTCTCACTTGCTCTAATCGGCCGACAAGCTCTCACACAATCCTATGACTCTCTAAGCGATCCTAGTGGGCCCCACAACACCAAGGATTATAAAGGACTCGCAACTAAATGGAGGTGGGTTTGAACAACCATTGACTCGAACGATCCATCCTAAAACACAACGGTGATCAAGGAGAGTCCCAAGTGATCCGTCTTAAAACACAACGGTGTTCAAGGAGAGCCCTGAGTGATTCCGGCCAATCAGAGGGCTTGGTTCGCACCTAAAGTCACAATTGATTCTACTTTCTATTTGACTTAACTTTTGAGGAAAGTGCTTAGCAAAGAGGTTGCGTACTCTTTATATGACCTCAAAAAGGGTCAAAAGGGTCTTTTCTTAGCTCCCTAAGGATGGAGCACTGCATCTCAACGGTTGGATCCTTTCTAACTTGATTGTCGGATTTGGTCAAAGGTGAGGAAACCCAAGAAAACTTTATGGAGGGCAATAAAGTCTCTAAATTAGTCATTAATATACAAACTCAGATTTTGGAAAGGAGGAAGGAGGTTTTGGAGGATGACTTGTCCATAGTCATCCCTGCTCTCTTTACTCATCCTTGGATGACTTCTATTAATGGAGTTTCCAAGCCTTTTATCTTTTTCTCATTTTATTTAGTTTGCAAATTTTCTTTGATACATGCGTGTTTGTTTGGATTTTGCAGGTACCCATCTTCATCTTCATGGAATGTTTCTGTAAGGCCACTATTTTGTACAATGCTCATCTTTGAATTCGATGACTATGAGATTATTGCTATTCAGACTTTGATTCTGGATATATGTTATTAGCCATGTCCAGCTGAGGCATGCAAGGATTTTTATGAAGACTTATCGTGTTTTGAGACCATGAGAAAGACCTATTACAAATAACGTTTTATTTATAAAAGTAAAATGATTGAATTTTCCTTAGGTGAGGTTGCAATAAAGAATTTGATTATGCTTTTAGGATATCTTGATTAAACAATGATCAAATCATTGCTCATACATTTGCATATCAACAAATGAATGTGTATAATGTTATGTAAATCTATCTCTGTGAATGCTTGTATCCTTTGATATGCTGACTACTTACAATTCATTGAGTGCTCGTGCTTTAATTTTGAATTCTGCAGCGTTGGCTATTAGGTTAAAGGAATTTGATGTGTGCATCAAGTATGCGAGAACAAGGAATGGCCAATGAAGGAATGAGATTACGCTAGGCATGGTTATAACCTTACCTCAAACCTTAAATACTTCTTGAACCCATCCTATTTAGTCAATTGTCTAGATGCCATTCGCCCTCTCTTTCAGGCTAAAAATGTGTTTAGGCAGCGAACTTTTGATTTTGGTTGGTGAAACTTATTGTCTCCTCGCCTTAAGATCTTGTAGCCCAAGTAGACCAACGTCTAGAATGTCTAGTGGCTGATTGGCAGATTTGTCTATTAATCTCCTATGTCTTGAGCCTAGTGGAAAAATGTGAGTCTAGGAAGCAACCGTAGAAGTCTACAGAGCTGCCAATGCATCATTATGGACATGGAAAATAACATTCATTTATGAGGCATGGGCTGGTAAGTAGAGAAGTTTTGTTGATTCTAGGACGTCTATGTAGAAGTCGAGCTCCCCATTTGGGGGACTTTTACCAATTCAAAAAGCATACACTGAGTAGAAGAGAGAGAGGAGGAAGGGCAACGAGTAAGAAGAGTTGGTTAAGAAAGCCAAGCCTTTAGGTTGTTGGAGGATAATGCTTTTGAGGTCTTGGAGTCAATAGGCGGGCTTTCAAATACTTGTTTACAACTTATTTTCTTTGAATGAAGTCAGTTCTATTTTTATTTGATTGATCTGTGGTTTTATGACGAATAAGACCACTTGGTTTATTCTGTATATTTTCTTGTTTTTTCCATGGATGTGCATTGGCCACTATGTAGTTCTTGTCCACTTGAGGGCCTTAGCGATGCTTGCTTTCTCTTTGTTCGACTAGAATGTTGCAACTCTCTTGTTGAAATGTTTTATAGCTGTAGTGACAATATGAAGTGGCCTTCTATGAGCAACACCTTTCATGGTGGTAGATTGTTAAACCCTCCCATGCTGGGCATGGTGGCAGATTGCTTAACCTTCCCATGAAGGTCATGGTGGCAAATTGTTAAGCACTCCCATGCTGGGCATGGTGGTAGATTGTTGGACCCTCCCATGACTACTAGATGGAAGCAACTGAGTGAGGCATCCTCCTGCTATCCATTCAAACAACAAGCCTGTGTTATGATGTGATTGATTGCTTGTTGGTTGTATCTATGAAATGCTGAGCTTCATTTGAATGCTTGTTTGGATTGAAATTGGGACTGGGAGTCTCCTTGGGTAAGAACTGGGAGTAGGGCTGTAGGTTTGTACACAATCACTTCTTTGTGTTATGACACCCTTGCCTTAGATACCTATACTTGCCCTTATTGTGATGTAAACATGCTTGAAGCTGGGAGTCTCGAGCTCGGGGGTGCCTAGAGCAATAGCTTGATGATGGCGAAAGGTTGGGAGGTGAGCTCTCCTTCAAACGGCCCGCAGTTTCATTGGAACAAACAAGGACCATTTTTGAAGACTGATTGTTCTTCCATTATTAAATCAGGACTAGAGTTGGGCTTCATGCTTATGTAATAGACGGATGGAATCTCATGCATTGACAATGTTAATTGCAGCTAGTCTGCTTGTAATAATCTTGTGGAAGCTAGTATTTTGTGTAATGACCCATCTATGGGTGAAAAGTTATGTTGTCTACCTATTGAAACTCTTCTGCAAATTGGGATGTAACTAGTTGGTATATACTCTGAATGTAAATTTTCTTGAAAGGGATTTGTCAATGTAAGGGAAGCTCCTTAGGCCGTCTGGCTTTACTAATGAAATAACGTGTATCACTTGCACAAATCTTTGTTATGATCAGCCTGTTGGATACACAATGTGCCCCTTATTCTATTGTGATCTATCTTAATGGATTAAGCCCAACAATGTATGGGTGGAACTCAAATTAAATGTTTGTGTGATTGTTATTGAAAATGACAATATAGCTTGACTGTATAATCTTAATATTGATGAGATTTTGGTAAAATATGTCTTTTGGAAGAGTTCTTTGATTGAAGCATTTCAGTAAGCTATTTGTTGCAGACGTTTCTTGTAATGAGACAAACTAATATAAAAGAGAATTATAATAGAGCTTGGCTCTATTGATATAGAAATAACAACGTAAGGTAACCATTTAGGCTTGTTTGTAGACACCCTTGCAAGGATTAATTAATGAAAGAAGAGGATTCTGAAGACCAACCCATGATTTTGTGCTTATACATTTTTAGTAAAGTGCCAATGCTAGAAGTATTATCTCCTAATGGATAGACCAGTCGAATCATCGTATTGAGTAGCTCCTTAAGAGATGTTTTGCTTGGTTGAGCTTACCTTGCAGTTCTGTTAATCAACTAAACCAAGAAGAATATTAGTTTTAGTGTTGAGGGACCAATTTAAGCCTTGTAGCAGTCCACTAACAGGGGTATTTAGCCTTGCCATAGTCTAATCCGCGTTTGTCAAGTCGTTTTCTCTATTTCGCTTCGTCTTGAACCTTAGTCGATTTTCTACGTTGACTGTTCCTTGTATTTACTTTTTGTCTTAGCCATTTAATGTTTTGGCTTTTTCAGTTGGTGCTTGTCTTAGTCGATTTTGATTTTGAAAGTTGGCCGAAGTTTCCCCGGATTTCAGAAACCATGTGATGATGCCATGCGACATCATCCTGATGGTTCGGGGAATGATGGGGGTTAATGGAGCATCTAATCCTCTAATGCCTCTGGGGTTTTGTGATGTTGCTAAGTGGCAGCATCTCGTGGACTCAGAGCCTTGGGGGGATTTTGTAGGTTTGAGGGATTCAGAGTCTCATGATGCTGCCACATGACAACATCTTGGGGACTCGGAACCTCGGGGGCTCTGAGGTCTTGAGGAACCTCCTAATGCCTCTGACGATGGGGGACCCGAGATGCTGCTAGGTGGCAGCATCCCAGTACTAGGGAGCTTGGGCAACTTAGACATTAGAATTAGGTGGCAGCATCCTAGAACTCGGGAGCACGGGAGGCTTAGACTCTAGAATCGGGTCCAGATGCCTGTGATCAGGTCATATGGCACGATCACAGCCCACGGTGAGTTTAGGCATGGAGTAGACCCAAAGGGGTCACGTGGCACACGGTTGTGTCAACTATGGACTAGACCAAAATTTATGGCCGACTTAACATATCAACTCGTTAATATTGGGGCTTATGCTAGCGAATAGATTCTTTAGCGTTCATGGCTGAACTTTGGGAACTCTTTGTTATCTTATCCAGTGACAGGGGACTGGAAAATATCTGTTTAGTAGCTGAAAAGAAAAGCATATATGTACATATACATTTGCTTATGCCGCTAGGGTCTGGTTGCACACGAGATGGTGGTAGTCATGTCTGTAAGTGTTTAAAAAAATGGGCATGGCAGCAGTTTCTAGTTGGTTCCGGGCTCCTATGGTTTTTGAAAACATCTTTGGGAGCTTCTAGCTCTATGACAACCATTAATGGTTGCCAACCAAGTCTAAGAAGAAAGTACCTTCCATTTTTCATGTTAAGCTTTAATTTTCAGTTCATGCAAAAGGGGATAGAAAAACGAGGAGGTAATCTTTATGGGTCCACCCATCTTGGGGCTTCCAAGGGCCCATAAACGTCAAAAAGGTCTAAACTGACCTTCCTGGACATTGTCACTTCAGGGCCTGAACCTCTTCCGTGCAAAAGAGCAAAAAAAATCGAGGGGGGTCCTTCTTGGGTTTCCCCACCTCCAGATCTGCATGTCTCCGTAATTGGCTTTGCAAAAAGGTCTATCTCTAAAGGAAAATATTTTGGTTTTTAATTTTTCATGCACAAGTCACTTTAGGATTGTAAGGTTTAATTTTTTATAAAAATTAAATTAGATATCACAATAAAAAATCAAATTGGTTGGGTTAATTGTTAGCTAACTGTGCTGTTAGGTGGGGTAGCGGTCAACTGCCTCCCTTGGGCTTTTAAGCCAATAGCGGGCTCACCCTGTGGCTTATTAGTCACACGGTTACCCAATCACCTGACAGTGCTCACATCCACTGTCGGCTAGGTAGCCCGACGGTTTTCTACCACATGACACACACCAACTTCCTTGGGGCCTAAACAATTGCTGCACGGTCACATGGGTGATTGCCAATCGTTAGACCAAGAGCCCTACAACAAGAGTTTGATGCCTTTCAAAAGGGCTTGTATATTCAAGAATTGCCGTACATACAATTGAATTTTGAAAAATCACAGCAGGCAAACCGGAGGAGCTGAAAATACGAAACAAAAGGAAATAGGTCCCAAAAATGATGATTTTTAATATAAAATTATTCCAGGCACTTTAATGATTGCATGCACACAAATTGTGCAAAGTAGAAGCATGTTACAAAGGAGACCTAGGCAATTCTAGCAACCAGACTTTGAAATGGCCTAGAAAATAACTGTCCTAAAACTATAAATTGGTTAAGGATCCTGATTAAGTGTATTTTACAAGACACCTAAATTTGGAAGAAATTGGAACACTTGAATGAACTTAAAAATTGCCTAAGTGCTTCTAGCCCTTCTTGGGAGTAACAAAATCATTCTACTACGAAATTTTGGAAAGAGATTGTCATTCTTTTATGATAAACTATAAAAATGTAGGGAATTAAATTATCAACACAATGTTTACAATTTGTTTTTAACCATATGAATAATCATTACATTTCATTCTTGCTTCATTCAATTGTTACTTGACGATAACAAAATCATGAAAGATTCTACGTATTACATCTTAATTCTTTGTTTTTTTTTGTTCACAATGGTATTACAATAAATGAGATAAATTACAGCCAAGATCACTTTTCTCGTCGTTTCCATAGGAAGGCCACGAAAAGGTAGAAGAGGATTCCATGCAAGCTACAGTAGTAACTGTGAGGCCAAGCCAAGGAGGAGCTCGCCTCCTATCCTGTTACCATCATCAGGTGGCTCCCTGAGGCACCCTTGAGCCTAGGACTCCCATCTTTGAAAATAGGTAACACCAAAGGTTTCAAGGCAAACGATATAGGTACGCAAGTAGGAGGTTACTAGCTAGGCAACACACTCAACTAGGAAAACTATGTGTTTCAACTACACTCCCTTGTAACAATAGCCTTCCCAGCTCACTCAAAACACAAACCACGATACATCAATGAACAACGTTCATAATAAGAGGTATAATCATTCAAGGCAGTCACAAATAACCAAACATATTAAGTCTCCTCACTCACCCATTGTCGACGAGAATTTCTACTCTCCACACTTTGGGGATGGGAGAAGGAAAACTTTGGAGTCATTCCTTTTTTGAAACCCTTCTCCCTTGCCATGGGAGGAGTTTGGAAACACTATCGTTTCCTCTTGCCCAAACTCCATGCTTAGGAACTTTGTAGGAGGTCTTGGAACTTCGTTTCTTTGCCCAAACCATACATACGGATGCACAAACAATGAAAGCAATTTAAGCCTGTTTGGGCAGCAAAATTTTGCCATTTTAAGTCTAAAAAAGGGTTATAGAAATAACCAACAAATAAAAGAGGGATGTTGCATTTCCAAGTCCAAACAGGTCATAAAATCCACATGGTGGCCATTGGTACAATCCATGGAAACCAAGCAAAGAAAGAGGGTAAGCCGAATGGCCTTACACCTCTTGAAAACTTAAAAACAAGAGAAGGGAGAAAGATAATTATTTAAAAAAATAATCTTCCCTAGCATTAACTCTCCCTACACACCCATGTGGGAAAGCAAGACTAGCTCATACCTCTTTATGAATTTTCTTCCCCATGCCATAAATGGGCACATGGGCTGTCCTATGACTTGAACAACACTCCACAAAAGTCTTCACCCATCCCTCTTTATTGTTTTCCTTCCCCATGCCATGAATGGGCACATGGGGCTGTTCTATGACTTGACAACACTCCAAAAAAGTCTTCACCCATCCCTTGGTTAGAAGGGGTCTTAAATGTAAACACAACCTCTAAAACACTTTACAACCACTTGCAAACATGAGTCCAAGTTTCCATTCAAGTTTTGGTCAAGGGGGCCACTTAAGTGGCTTACATAATAAACTTTATGAATGAATACAATGTTAAGGTGACTTCTAAGGTCTTCTAGAAGGGTAATTAATAGTGTCAAGGGGTGTGAGTAGTCTCAGGAGGGCCAAAGGGGTTCAAACTCACAACTAGATTAGACGAATCTAAGGGGTGGTTAAGAGTTTCTACTCCTCTTAAACCAATGGTGAGCATAGTCCTAGTTCCCTCACTTGGCCTCCCTTGTTTTTTGCACATCATTTCACACATCAAATGCTCTACCCTAGGCAGCTGAAGCTGCTGAATGTAAACATATTAGATAATTGTAATAATACAATTTGCATACATAAAACATCCAAATCACAACATTTCAATATACATGAGTTAATCACTACATGCCAACATCATATACTTGTAATCCCAAATCACGTGATAAAGCAATATTAGTCCAACAATACAATAATGAAGTATGCATATCCATAATCAAATGAAATCTTCCACAACTAATAACTGCATAGTAATCAAATACATAACCAATATCATGCAAAACATAAGATCTGCTGTCTCAGTAATGATAAAATAATTAACATCTCGTGTCTCCATAACATAAGAACATGTCATAACAAGACATGTATAATATAGCAAAAAGGTCCAACAAAAGTAGTACTTTGAAAATTGGGGCCTCGCATCCGTCGCATATAATCACTGTAGATCTGATAACTTTGAAGTAGATCTCTGTAGGAAGCAATGAGAGCTACTAGACTGAGTTATAGAGAGAATAAAAGTACGTTACCGGATACGCCCCTCGCATGCCCTGGGAGCGCGGGGATATGTTGGTACGGCACGGTACGCGGCCGATCCGCGGGGGATACGTCCAGGGTACGTCGTGCCCCTTGTGGATACGGCCGGATACGTCCATGGATGTATCCGGCCGTATCCGCAGGGGGCACGACGTACCCTGGCCGTATCCCCCGCGGATTGGCTGAATAAAAAAATATATTAATTTTTTTTCACTTTATAACAAAAAAGTAAAAACCCTAAGTCTATTATCATTGCGACCCGCGGCCCTCTGCGATTGCCTCCAGCCCTCCGCGACTCTGCGACTACCTGACCTGCGACCTGCGATCTGCGTGACTGCGCGATCGTCTCTGCCTCCGCAACTGCCTCCAGCCCTCCGCGCCTTCATGACTGCGTGCGACCCTCCGCGACCCCCTGCTAGATGGTATAAGGTTTAAATTTTTTTTTCTTCCTAAACTAGTAAACTCCCTAGCCCTAGGGTTTTAAATTTTAATATGGGTTTTAATATTTTATAAATTTATTAAATTATAAACTAAATTTTTATCATATAGTTTAGTTTTTTTAATTTTTATTTATTTCTTTTAACTTTTTAATTTTTATTATTACGTTAAAAATTTAAAATATGTTTGTTTTTAAATTTTAGTCTTTAGATATATTATATATATAATTATATTAAGTATTAAATTTTAATTTTAAATTATTAATTAGTTTAAAATTTTAAATATAAAGTATATACTATTAAATTTTAAATTATTAATTAGTTTAAATTTTTTAATATAAAGTATAGTATTAAATTTTAAATTATTAATTAGTTTAAAATTTATATTTATAATTAAATTTTAATAGCAATTTTTTGTGTTACCAGGTGCTATAAGCCTAAGCGATTTGTCAAAAATTAGACTGTCTCAGGGTGCAAGTGCTAGTTTAGTGGGGCAAGGGATAACCCCCAAATATCATTTGCGAGCACCTCTCTGGAAATATGTGACAATATTAGAACAGATGCCTGGTGGAGGGTGTTTTCATTGGCTTTGCTCAGAGTGTAACGGTAAATTCAAGAGCTCGTATAGTCGAGTGAAAGTTCATTTATGTGCGATTTCTAGCACTGGAATCAGAGTTTGTAGTGGGCCAAGCATAGGTGGAAACTCTGGGAAGGGCTTGCCACAAACAAAGATCCTTGCATACATCAAAGAGCAAGAAGACGCAGATGCTGTTATGGGGCAAAGATCAAAACATCCTTTGGGAAAGAAAGGATCACCCCCTGTTGATCCATCTCGTGTTAATGTGGTGACCCCATCACACCCCTTTCTTGCTGCACCCATTGCTGTCGAAGAGGAAGAGGATTCACCTCTTGGTTGCAAGAGAACAAAAGATGCAGGCCCATTAGAGAGGGCATTCCAAAATGACTCTAGAGAGATAGCAGAGCAGAGCATCGCACGTTGTATTTACGCATGTGGGTTGTCATTTAATACTGTTAGATCACCATACTGGCAAGAAATGGTGAGATCTATCAATGCTGCCCCTAAAGGGTTTGCCACCTCAGGTATGAAAAAGTGCGCAACACCTTATTGACAAAAGAAAGAAAACACATTGAAGATGCATTGTAGCCCATCAGGGATTCATGGATCGAAACAGGGTTGTCCATCATTCCCGATGGATGGAAAGATATGGCAAATAGGCCATTGATTAATGTGATTGCAGTGAGCCCTAAAGGGGCAATGTTTTTGAAGGCCGTTGATTGTGAGGGGCAAGTGAAGGATGCACAATTCATTGCTAACATCTTGATAGAGTCCATTGAGGCAATGGGGCGTCAAAATGTTGTTCAAGTTGTAACGGACAATGCTAAAAATTGCAGAGCTGCGGGCATGTTGGTTGAGGCAAGGTACGGGCATATATTTTGGACACCTTGTGCAGTTCATTCCCTCAATCTTATGTTGCAAAAGTTGGGAACAAAAATTGATTGGATCAAACAAGTCTATAAGGAGGCAAATGAGATCCAAATGTTTATAACCATCACATGTCCCAAGCCATCTTTAGGACTTTCTCAAAATTACAATTGTTGAAGGTAACTCTTAATTTAATTTTATAAGTTTGTAATTTGTAGTGTTTTTTATTTTTGAACAATTTTAAGTTTATTAATTATTTGTTTTAATTTTGTATAATTGTATTAGGTTGCTGAGACTCGATTTGCCTCACACACCATCGTCTTGAGACGACTTGTTAAGGTGTGTGAAGCATTGAGTAGCATGGTCATCAACAACTTTTGGGGTGTATGGAGGTAGGCAAACAGTGAGAGGGCCACAAAAGTGAAAGGGTGGATTCTTGATGATGCGTGGTGGGAACGTGTGGAGTATTTGTTGAGTTTTACTAATCTCATTGTCAGCATGTTGAGATATGTGGACATGGATCATCCATGTTTGGGTGAGATTTATGATAGAATTGACTCAATGATTGAGAACATTAAATTCATTATAAATGCCAAAGAGCAAGATCCCACAGAGAGGTTCTTCAAGGAAGTGCAGTCGCATCTCATTGAAAGGTGGAACAAAATGACCACCCCATACATCTTCTTGCTTTTGCCTTGACACCCAAATATTATAGTACAGAGATTCTTTCTTTGCTTAGGAGGGTCGCACCATATAGGGATGTTGAGGTTGCCGAGGGATATAAGGCAGCATTCTCTAAAATCTTTCTCGATCCAGAGGTAGAAGACCAAGTCAGAGAAGAGTTTGTGCATTTTATATCCTCGGTGGGTCATTCCCTTGGCGCTATCTGTGACAAGTACAAGATGGATGCTCACTTTTGGTGGTACCTCCATGGGCAAGCATCCACCCACCTTCAACCACTTGCAATAAAAGTTCTATCACAAGTAAGATTTTAATTTTTTTATGCTACCCTTCTTTTGACATTTTCGATTTTTTGTTTTAAGTTTTAAGTTTTAGTCTTTTAATTTTTTATAAATTTTAATTCATTTTGTGGCTTCAATAGGTTGCAAGCTCCTTTTTAGCTGAGCAAAGTTGGGGCAGCTATGGCGTTAAACGCAATAAGTTGGCTGCAAAAAAAGCAGAGGATTTGGTTTATGTGCATTCCAACTTACGTCTTCTCTCACATAAACAACCTCAATACAAGGAAGGGCCAACAAAGTTGTGGGATGTGAACCCAGAGACTGCTGATTTAGATGCCTCCTTTACATACCTTTCTTTATTTGACATGGAGCTAGACAGTGCTTCACATGACTTGCATAGTGGAGCTAGTGGGAGTGGCACTACTACCGCTTGTGGTTTTAATGAACCACATGATGATGAAGACATTGCAGGCGAAGAAGAATATTAAATATATTATATAGTGAACAATGAGAACGGTGATTTGTCTCTATTTTTGTCCATACATTGTAACATTTGCACCATGTACCTGTTATAATTTATAAAACTAATATAAGTTTGACTATTGAATATTATGATATTTGGCATTGAATTATGAGTATATATTTTGTGGTTATATAACTTATTTGAAGTTATTTTGTTTCCTCTATGCATATTATGTGGTTAATTTTGCTTATATGGCTATATTTTTATATCTTTAATTTTTTATATATATTTTTGTATGGCCGTATCCAGCCGTATCCAAACCACCAAAAAAAAAATCGACGTATTCCCGTATCCGATACTCATACCCGTATCCGTATCGGCAACTTAGAGTAGATTGTCAAGAACTTCTTTGGGTAAGAAGAGTCTCCTTGATACTTATATCTTAAGGTTTAGGAAGGGCAGGGCGGATCTAAAATTTAGGATGACACTAGGTGAAAGTTAAGGATACAAGCGGGGCATCGCAAATTCTCAAAAAAGGCATACAATGCTACAGATTTCTCAAAAGTCTGTGGTGGCGATGTGTGTGGCCCTATTTAGGAGGCCAGGTCAAAAAATGGGGAGGGGGAGAATGCCTAAAAGGAGGTAAATATCTCTTTATGAAGTGGACCACAATCATCAAGGGGTTAGTCCAAAACCAAATTATAGATTACAGTTTGGGTACCTCTCGGAATCTTCAACTATCCCAGGTCTTTCTTGGGTATGGGGCTGTACCCAGGCTGTATCCGACTGTCAAATGGCAATCATAATTATGAAATAAAAAACAAAGATTAAAAAAAACTAAAAACACAAATAAAAAAACATTTGAAAACACAAATAAAAAAACATTTAAAAACATTAAAAACACAAAATATCATATTGTGATTCATTTGATATTTTGAATTATCATTTCTCAATTGTGCTTTGTTATATTTTGTTTATTTTATGCATATAACATCTTTTTTATTGGTAATGCCATGACCAAGGGTATCTCTTATGCCAAATTCAATGGGGACTTGCACCTGGCCTTGTCCGTTGGGGTATCACACATAGTGAGTTGGTTGTGGCATTTTACCCAGTTTTAACACATTATAATATCTCCCCAGGGATTTGATCTTGGGGTTTTGTTTTGGAAGCCCCTATATTTAACCACTTGAGCTCATCCCATTTGACTTGTTTCAGGCATATAACATTGATATTATGGATAATTTTATTTACATCTTTTATCATTTTTTGTATTGACATAAGCTTTTGCAGTCTATAATTGCTGATGATGATAAATTTCTGGATCATAACTCCATAAAGAGTTTTGAGAAACATCAGTCTTTGTTTGAATCCTTCCTGTCTTTGTTTGAATCCTTTCTAATTGCTTATTAGTTATTTGCAATCTTCCATTTTGGCTTTTTCTTTCATCAGAACGCTCCAACATAAGAGATCTTGCTTAATCGTTTCCTACCTTGCATTATAAGACTTATCCTATATATTGACAGGGTGTAGTCTGGATTGTATGAACCAGATAATATATAGGAATTTCTATTTTAAGTAGATTATTCTAGAATTAAATATTCCTTGTATGTTTACAAATTAATTTCAATGTGTGATGCATCTAGGCTTTTGGATTTGCTTCTAACTAACAATTCATCGGATCGGAAAGCCCTGCTTCTAACCACCTGTAATGCTACACTGTTCTTTTGGAGGCATACGTCTTGGTTTCTAGAATTTGTTAGTTTACATCACCAATACCCCAGCCAATCCTAGTGAAAGGTATTGGGATTATTATAAATCCTAACTCAATTGCTTTGGCCCAAAGCAATAGGAACGTTGGATGTTGAAGTAGTTTGGCCCTTTCAACTTCTTATTTCAAATCTTTTTGACTTTGCCTCTTGGGTCAAATGGCCAAAGACATTGATTTAGTAGATTCTTTAGGAAAATGTGTTACATATCTTGTATAAATCTACGAGAGCCTTCAATATTTGTAGTCCATAATTTTAGCCCCATAGATGAGGAGGACAATGTCTCCAACTTTTACCTCCCATGAAGAGGACTGTACTAGATTATTGCCCTTTGCAATAATGGATCCCAATGTTTCTTCAGTTGTAACCCCATGAAGAACATGCTGAAGCAGGCCCAATCTAGAGAGTACTTGGAGTGCTTTTCCTTAATTTGGTTGAAAACCAACTGTCAAACTTGTAGCAAATGGATGCAAAGTATGAGGTGTTTCAGAAAGTTTTATCCATGCATAACATTGTAGAGCTCCAACTCCAACTTGTAACACTTTAGTAATTAAGGTAATTGCTTCTAGTGACTCTTTTGATTTGAAGATGAACTTAAATCAGACTCTAGACCTGACCATTTAACTTTAAGGCAAACATTACATACAGGTTTGACTATTAGAATAGCTAAAAATGTGGATGAAATGTTTCTTATTTGTGGAGTCATGATTTCCAAGCTAAATACAACAGTTGCATCTTCTTGTCTTTTTCATGCAAATGTCTTAGAATGGGGGTGTAGGTGGCATTTATTTGGAGGTTGCTCATATCTTTTTCCTTTCCTTTGTTTGAGCCTGTTTCCCAAGAGACACCTCCAACAACTGCGACTGTAAGCTGCTTATGACCACAAAAATTGAGTAATATATCGGCTATGTCTTCATTGTTAGCCTTATGTTCAAAGAGACCATCAGGAAGGTCTGGATCGTCATCAGCAAATTTCTACTCCAAACTGTTTCCATACTTACACATGGTTTTCACATCATATTATTTAAGTATCGTTAGCAACATATTCTGATAATGAAAGGTCTTCAGGGGATACTCTATCATAAGTTTCCCATAAGCTCGGATATTAATCAATGAAGTCTGATAGAATATTTATTCTCTTAATGCATTTTCCATTGCAAGGGCTTTTCCAACAAGACCAAGAAAGTGGTTCTGATACTACTGAAATGAACCAAAAGTGAATTAAAAAATTATGGAAACAAAGAATTGTTTGACAATATGCAAAACAAATATATATATATATAAAAAAAAGACAATAAAACTCTTTTTTAATTTCACCAGTATACAGAACAGCCAAAGCTCTCAGGTGAGCCACTCCCAAATTTTAAGACAAATCTATTAAGTGCTTGGCCAGAGAGATCACATAATTTCTGCATAAGGAAGCAAATCCTGTTATGGTAATTTTTTGCAAAATTACAGATAGGGAAGCTCTATCCTACACTAAGGCACTCTCAAGCTTAAAAATTAACATAAGTTTTTTTCTGGGTGCAGAAATGGTAATCAATCACTTAGAGCTTTAGTTGATAACAAATTATTAGTTGAATTATTTGAAATATTATTCTTTTTATTTCATGAAAAAAATATCAATAGGCGAGCTTCATTTGGAAAACTTGATTTTTAAATGTTAAATCATATGGAACAGTATGAAATATGATTAAATTGTTTATCCCCATATTGTTATAACCATATCGATCAAACTTGCTAAAGAGAATACAAGCAGGAGGTTGGCATATTTACATGCTTTAACAATTCCTTTTAAGGGCAGCAGTAGTATCACGAATCTTTGCTGCTCCCTGATAAAAATTGTCAATCTCACAAAGAGGTGGTTGGTGGTACAAACCTGACGTGCCCTACCAATTTACAAGGGTTAAAGGCACGTTTCATTACCAGATAGTGTCATAAATATAGACTTCCTAAAAAACCCTATCCCTGCTTTGTCCTTCCAAAGTAGCTTTTCTAAAACAGTCTTTAGCCTTTACATGACTTTATTTGCTTTATTATTTTTCCCTAGAATAGACCTATGCTTGAGTCTCTTTCTATTTTCCTCCACTAAACATATATGCTTTATTCCTCCATTATCTCCTAAAATAAATGTATTCTTGTGCACATGCAACGTTCTTGTATATCAAGAGATCTAATGAAACAATCGTGCTCATTACCTTTTAGGTTAATGTCAGAATATTTTTGATATTGTGCAGTAGAAAGACTGTACTATCAAGATAGGACTGCAAATGTTTTAGACATGCCTTGCTGAAGGATACTGGAATTCCATATTTATTGTACTATCCTGCCTTTCTGCTTTTCTGGAGAGTTGCATCCAAACAAACTATTAAATGTTTTAGCAAGGTCTCAGTTTCAAAATATTCACATCAGCATTCCATGTAGTATGTGATCAGGGTTATGTTTATAATAGAGATTAGTTGCTCCTGAAAAATGGTCAAATCTGAGCCTTGCAGGTGTACTGATTTATTAATTAGTTGGTATTTTAATGCAATTACCCGAAATACCCCATGCGTTGAGCAAGAATTAAACTAAACCCAGCACCTACCCTTATGTTTCATTTGTTTGAATGATTAGTGAAATAAGAATTTACATGTATTTTTTTTGGAATGAGTTCTTATTTCTGCATTTACTTATGGGCTCAAGGTTCCCAACTTGGTAGGACTGATGGGAAAATGTTCTCCTGGACCAGGAATTTCAAGACAAACTTCTTCTGACCTACAAGCCCGAAGAAACTGCTCCTTTGGAAGACCAAAAGGAATCAGATAAGGCGGCTCCAGTGGTTGAAGCTCCTCTCCAGGAAAGTGCTATGGTACCTGTATCTTCTGCAGACACTAGTGATTTACTGGTAAATACTGAATATAAATGCAATAATTGGAGGGTTATATTTCCCAATATTTTCTTAGCAAGTTCTTCATTAGTTTTTCATAGTTGCAGCCTATGCATTATCTACTGATTCCAGATATGTTTTTTTCTTTGTATAGGGTCTGAGCGAGCTGAATCCCGATCCCTCAACCCTGGAGGAAAGCAACGCGTTGGCTTTAGCTATTGTTACATCTGGTAAAAACAGTAATGATATGCTTATTATAGCTCATTCAGCTGGCTGGATGGATTGATTGTCGTTTTTGTTCAAATGATGGAAGATTAGTCATAGATTGTCAAGATTTTATTTTGTCACCATACAATATGTTCATTAAACTTATCTGTTACTCTTATTTTCTTTTATGCAGGTGCTACAACTTCTCATGATTCTAATGGCCTGCCAGGCTCTGGGCTGGATTCTATTGGGTGGGAATTAGCCCTGGTTACCACACCGATAAATAGCAGTAATAATCGCATAGAGAGTAAATTGGTAGGTTGTTACTTTCCTGACTCAATCCGCATAGTGGCTGTAGAATTTTGTTACTCTGAACAGGCTTGGATGCATCACTGAGTTCCTTCAGCTTCATGATTTTCTCAAATTGCATGAGCAAATATTGCATTCTTTGATTTACTAGATGTTCTCATGGATGGCAATCTTGTATGAACATCGTGTGAACCTGATTTATCCAATGTTCCCTGTGCAAATCAATCCTTTTATGGGCATTTCTCCATACAAGCTCCATCCTGGTCTTATTTTTGCATTGTTTCAACTTGCTGTCAAATATCAAGCACCCTTATCTCTTTGAGTGCATTGTATGTTAAAACTAATTGTATTGTTGAGTACTTTAGATCCATCTGTCGTGGACCACGTAATGCTTCTGAACAAATTTATGTTTGTTTTGTATATTGTGTTGGAGGATTTCTGATTCTGAGCAACTATAAATGTGGTTGCAAGCAAATTTATTTATGCCTTGGTCTTCTTGGAAAGGACCATTTCATAGATCCTGATGATGGACCATGTTGTGTGGTTTGAAATGTTGATCGTATCAATTCTATAAGCAATTTCTCTGAAAACTTTGTCTCTTTAAACATTATGGATTGCAGAAGCCTAAAATCTTTAAGGAAATATATTTTTTCCACTTGCCCTATGACTATAGACTATATGTCTTCAGAAGAAATTATCAATCGAGATTCGAGACATTTCTAGGGCCTATAGTATCTTAAAGATTCAAATTTTCTCTACAATTGCCTTAATTTCATTGCGGTCCTATTTCTACGTGGTAATTTTCATGGCAGATTGGTTTTTATCATCTTATAGGGAAGTCATTTGGACATTTTTCTTGGTTTTTGCAACTTTCTGATGGACATGTTTTGTGTTATATTTTCTCAATTGACAGCCTTGATCAAACTCTATATTTTCCATATACTAATCTAGTAAATGTACCTCCTTGAGAATATCACAGCTTGTGTTAAGGTTTCTTCATTTGCAACAGAGAAGGTAGAGCCTGTATAGAATTGTGTGTGCATTTGATGCTTTTGCTCCTTAGTTTACTAACTCGTTCAGGCTGTGGTCCTAGAGCGCTGCATTGAAGTAAACTTTGCTAGAGCATTTTCTTTTATATTTTGATTAGGACTATCCATTATGTGAGATGATTCCATTGTCTATTTGGGCAAGGGCATGTTCAGTTTGGAAGTGCCCATGCCCTTTTAATTGATAGAACTGATCAATTCTTCCCCTTACTCCCTTTGTATAGGAAACTTCACACCCTCAAATTTTTTCTTCTTATCAACTTCATATCATATTCTATGTTCTTTATCTGGACTCGTAACCTTGAATCTTCAATTGTGCAATTGGGGTCTAAATCTGCTGCCAACATTTAGGAAACATGTATACCATGCATGATTGGCAAGGTCTAGACTTATTGTGTTCAAGGGGATTTTTCCCAGTTTGGAGGGTTAAATGAAATGTGTCAATAAAGCAAATTTGAAATCAATGAGTACCTGTAATCTGACATAATCATTAAGAAAAACTATCTTTATCACACCATCGTTGAGTAGTTGGGAATAAGCTATAACAGATTTCATGTTTTACCCTGGTTGAAAAAGTTTATTGAAGTCCTTGTTTTAATCATCTTGTCTTGGCTTTTGAGTACTGGATCATCTGATATGTTTTGGTTGAGGAGAACTATTTTTGATCTCTGTTGAACTTGAATGCAAATGTTTCATTGTCACTTTTGACAACCCTTATCTTGTGCATTTTCACATTACTAGAACAGGTAAATATTTCAGAAATTTTAACTGTAGCTTCAATTGTGTTGTAAGAGTATGGACATTTTGCAACTACACTTTACTTTTGGAACAGATTCTCTGAGTTTGAAACTACTTTGGTTTTAAACTAGATGCCCCCTTAGTAGTATTATACATATGCAATCAATGTTCCCGTGGAATATCAAATTGCCATTTCTGGTCAATTATAATCTTATATTGTACTTCCATGGACCTCTATAAAGGATGTAGTTGAAGTTAGCTGTGAATTTAAGTTCAAAGGGGCATAACCTTTTGATATGGATTTTGATGTACATTATAACAGTCATGCAGTAGTAACTTTGAATACAAATACTAATTTTGAATGTGAGAATTAATTGCAAAGTCTTATCATCGACAGGCAAAGCTCAACACAATCAATAGATAAATATAGAGAAATATGGAGGATGTCCTTTAGGGCACCCAAGCACAAGAATACTCAATATAGAGAAATATGGGGTTTTATGATGGGAGACGGTGTCAATTGGTTGATGGGGCAACCATTGGGGTGAGCAGCAGGTATGGAAAGGTCTGTATCGTGAAGAGGATATCGTCATCAGCAGGTTAAGCAATTCCAAATATAGAAGCTTTATATTTGGAAAACAACTTGTGTCCAGTTTTTGTTTTGTTTCAAGGTTTGTCCCTGTTGGTTTTTCATCTGTCTTAGTAAGGTTTGTGAATGGATGGCTCTGTTATTGTGGTATCTCCCTTTGAGGAATGAGTGTAAGGCTAGTGGCCAATCGCCATATCATAGGGCATAGTGTAAATTGGTTGATGGGACAACCATTGGGCCAAATGTTAGCTATGTAAAACTTTTTCTGCAGCTTGAAGAGGATATGGTCTGCAATGATTAAAGCAATTCCAGCTATGACTGCTTCCAGCAACTTGTGTCCAGTTTTCATTGGGTTCCAAGGTTTGTCCCTAGTGGTTGTTCATCCGTCTAGGTATTTTTGGTGAATGGATGCCTCTGGTGTTGAGGTATCTGCCTTTGAGGAAGGAGTGTAAGGCTAGTGGTGAATCTCCATATCATAGAACTTGCACATTGCTTAACCTAGGTGATCTTGCCAAGCTCCACGCCCTAATTGAGCCATTGATTTTAAATTGGTTGACAGCCACACCGTAACGATGTTTGGTTCTGAATCCTGATGTGCTGCTAGGGGCCATTGGTGGACACTGTTTGTTTGAATAGATTTGTCATGGGGAGCTTCCAAGCCTCATTTTCACTAAATCTTTTCCTTGTGTGTGCCTTCATACTCCAAGCCTTCCCAGGTCGCTGGGAAAGGGGAAGGGTACATATGTTTGTTTTGGAAACAAATGCATCTTATATTACACAATCAAACAAATGTATCTCCCTCGATAGTGTCAGTTTTTCCATTAAAGAAACTTAGTTGCCATCTGAACTGGAATCTTGTAGCTTGAGACATAGGGCAACCACGAGAAGGAATGGTAGGTAGGGGTGGCAATCACAACTCTGTTAGATAGCTGTAATTTGCCAGCAAAAGACTGAGAGCTGTTGTGGAAATATCTCAATTTCATAGTAATTATATTCACCGACCTTTCTCAGATCTACTTGGGGGTGGGGAGACCAATTCCAAAAGTATTTTGATGTATCAAACAACCTCTTTAATTTTACAAATTTCCACGGTTCAGTCTGCTAGGGATGTATTTGGTTACAATAATGAAGTTGTTCTATGATCACATATTCTGGAGGCTGAGACGGAGCAGTGTGCAAATGCACTGTAATGGGGTTTTCTCATATCTTCTTGCTCAAGTTAGATTTGAAGAAGTCATGTGGTAAATGAGAACGACTTTGAAATAACCATTGCACATGGTAATAATTTGAATTTGGTCATCAATTTGAGCAGTTTTGATTTGGCAGCCTAAAGAATCAGCACCAAGTTCATATAAAAATGGTGCCAAAGGGCATCCTTAACAAACGGATCTCTGTAGTTCATATGGTGAAGATATGTTTCAATTTACTACTGCGGCATGTTGAAATAGGATGTTGATCTTCTTAATGTATCATTTCAAAAATCTTAACCAACTTAACAGGTCAGGGATGAATTGTGATATGAACCAAATCTGACAGATAAAAACACGACAAACAACTACAGAAACAATTAACAGAAAACTGAGTTTTTATTTATTTTTCTATAACTTCTGAAAATGAACTACAACACAACCTTTGGACAACAAGGACAAAACTAAATCTGGAAGATAACAACGCTAGCCTCGTGGCTGACACATTCAGAGAGCTCACAAAACATAACACTTTCATGAGAAGCCATGGGTTCCCACTTAGGTCCAATCCAAGAGTAGTATACTGTATGGGTTCTGCACTTGGCCACAAGCAGTCCTCCAGGTACCTGCACTAATTTTTCCAGATAGAAAGAAGAAGCTTTTTTGACGTTTAAAGATTTTTTATAACTGACTTTATATTCCTTTTACCACCTTTAGGATCTGTTTTTTTGTAACCGACATATCTTTAATGAGTACACAATTGATGGTAACTGACCCATAGTTATTGGCTGCTTAACCGACCCATAATTATTGACTTCATAACTATCATGTAACTGATGTATTCATGCAAAACTGACGGATAACAGCTGACAGCTTAATTGATGTATTAATTTATTCCTACATAACTGAAAGAAGCATATCTGTTTTTGCAAAACTGACATATTCTTACATAACAAATTTATTTAAGCATCAGAACAGTCACCCCTGTTTGAATTGCTTTTCCGCAAAGCAATTGTAGTGTTGGATGTTGAAGAATTGCCATCCCCTCATGTGGCATCCTTTGAAGACAGACAATTCTACTGAATGAGGTATTTTGACAACACCTTTATCTTCAATTTATTCTCTCTACTTGCCAAAATGTGCTCCAAAATCAAAAGAGCATGCTTATCTTCATCTTGGGGTGGCCAGGCATATGGAGTTTTGACATTTACCCCAAGTACCTTCTTCAAATGTGAAACATGGAAGATATTGTGCTCTCGGGTTCTTCTTGGTAGCTCAAGAGTGTGTGCAACCTTGTCCACCTGTGCTAGTATCTTCTAAGGCCCATATTATCGACGCCCAAGTTTCTCTGCTTCTTTTCCTTAAATAGACTTTTCCTTATAAGGCTGCAACTTCAAGAAAACTCAATCACCTACCTCAAATTCTCTAACATTGATGTTGGTCCTGCTTAGATTTCTTTCTATGTTGGGCCCCTTTGAGGTTTCCTCTAACTGTTTTACGATCTTGGTTCTCTTCAAGGAAATCACGAACAACTGGCACTTGAATGTTTTCAATAGACCAATAAATTATCAAGGGAGATGGTGACATGCCAACAGTGATATGATATGTACTATGGCATCAATTCTAATCCAAATGCAACCATTTGGCCATAAAGATTGCTGATCTGCAACATAATTTCTCATGCATCTTTCTAAATATTTGTTAACAATCTCAGATTGTCTATCTATTTGGAGGATGATAGCTAGTACTTGGGGTTGAAGTTGTCCCAGCAGGTTTAAACAATTCCTTCTAAAAGTTACTAGTGAATATTGGATCTTAGACAGTAATATTGTTCTTAGGGAATCCATGCAATCAATAAATATGTTGCATAGGAAATCCATGCAATATTTAAATTTGTTACATAAATAGTTCAGTCAGTTGTGAAACTTTGTCAATACCTGTATCATCCATTGCAACAAAATGGGCTTACTTGGCTGGTCAACTATTACAAAAATACAATTATTTCTTCTTACTTATGGCAGATCTATTATGAAATTCATGAGATTTGATTCCCATTATTGGTTGAGAATGGGTAAAGGCTGCAACAGAGGCTTTTCACATTGTGTTTTATTCCTTTGGAACTTTCACAAGAAGCCACATATCTCTTTGCATCTTCTTACGGTCCTTTAAAAAAATAAAAATAAAAATAGAATCCTCATGTTGTGATAGGTCTTAAAAATGTGACAAGCAACTGGTGAATAATGACATTAATTTTTGTACTGTCCTCTTAAATCTGGAATCGGGTACAAGGTATATGTGACTTTTATAACAAATCAGATCATCTGAAAAGGTATATCTACTGTCCTGCTCTTGAATAATTTATAGGTCCTATTGCTTAGCAACGATGTTCTTATCTTTTGCATATTCAGCCAATATTTCCACTCTCCATCTTGGTACTAGCATAGATATTGCATATAACTCATGTAGCCTAGATAAGGAACCTGTAGCTGCATTATTTATGCTCTTCTGGTATTGAATTTCAAATTCAAATCCTTGTAGTTTGCTTACCCGCTTTGCTGCTTGTTTGCCTTCAATTTTGGTGGGGTAATAAATGCTTCAAACTTTGGTTTTTCTGAATGATGAAGTTCTGGCCCAAAATTAATGGCTTGAATTTTTTACAGCATATATAAGGGCGGACGTTTCCTTGTCCTAGATGCATAACAACTTCTCTATGTGAATCAATTTTACACTTTCGAAAGCTATAGGCCACTGATTTTACATGAGCATGGCTCCTATGCCCATTCCTGAAGCATCACATTCTACTATAAATGGCTGTGTAAAATTTGAAAATGCAAGTGCTAATAGTCACTCCATATTCAGTTCTTGGAATGTAGCTTTTGCTGCTTTCCTCCATATGAACTGAAATTTCACTGTAAGACCAGTGAGGGGTGCTGTGATGCCTCCAAAGCCTGTAACAAACTTTCTATGTAAATTGCATAGCCCATGGAATCCTCTCAATTGAGTCATGTTCTTGGGAGTAGGCAAATCAAGGATGGCTCAAATCTTAGTTGGATCAACCTTGACTCCCTCTTCTTTTTGGATTATATGTCCGAAGGACACGAGATCACTTTTTGCAAAGTTACACTTTGATCCGTTTGGAAATACGGATTATAGCTTTAAAAGCTCCAAAACAATTCTCATGTGGTTCAAGTGACCCCCTACAGTTTTCTTACAAACAAGGCTATTGATTATAAAAGAACAGACTTCTTCAAATAGAGCTTAAAGATTTGGTTTATTGTACCTTAAAATGTGGCTGGTGCATTGGTTAGCCCAGAAAGCATCACCTAAAATTCATAGTTACCATGATGAGTTCGGAAGGCCGTCATCAACTGGTAACACTCTCTCACCTTTATATGATTAAATCCCAATCTCAAATCAATTTTTGTAAACACGGCTGCTCCATGCAATGTGGGCAACAATTTATCCATGTCGGAATACGGAATCTATTTTTGATGGTCTTTCTGATTAATTCCTGAAAATTTGTGCACATACGGAAGGATTTTCCCTTATTCGCACTACCATACGAGCATAAGTACTTATGCTAGGCACTATGTGACCTTATGCTAGGCACCATGTGACCAATGTCTAAATAGTACTTTTACTATTTCTTCTATTTCATTCTTAAATAACTTTAGATACCAGTAGGGAGCAAACAATGTCCGGTTTGGCCTTTGATTTTAACTCAATAATATGTTATCGTCCCGTCCAGTGGCAGCCTGTGAGGTAGATCTTGAAATACATCTGCAAACTCAGAAAACAGCTGCTGTTCTCCGTTTGTGTTGCTGTTTTTTGTGCACCAGCCTTGCTGTGCAAGCCTATCTTGTAATTGCATGGAAAAAGGAAACATGGCTCACACTTGTCAAGCAGTCAGGACATATTATTTGTTGAGATCAGTTTGTTTACGCTGTTTTTCAGCCTTGTAACTTTAACCAGCTGTGGTTTTCCTCATATTTCATGTAGAGCTCATCCAAATTCAAGCGGAATTCTCCCTAGATCTTTAACCACTTTTCTCCTATGACCACATCAGTCTCTGCTAGAGCCATGGAATAAAAATCAGAGATTAACTCATACCTTCCGTTACACCCCCATCGTACTATCATTGGCCGCTGAAACATGAAAAATTTGTAGCAGGAAACTTTTTTGGCCCACAAAATTCACCAAATTTGAAACTGTGAATTAATGAGTGTTGCTTGAATAAATGAGGGCCACCACAGTTCTATTCTTCATTTTCTTTTCACCCTCAGAGTATGATATTGGGTAATCCCCAGCAGGGCAGCAAGAGAGACTGTCAGTATGCAATATCCCTTTCCGGAAAAATTCTGAATTCTGATTTTTATTTTTTTATTTTTCTGAATACACAAACTGAAACAAATCTGAAACAAACCCTACATAATAACATGCAACTGAAGATATGCAGATTTGATAATATACCCAACTGGAACGTTTATTCAATATGCTGATTACAAATTTATTACAGCAAACCCCAGCTGTGGAAATCTACAAATAATCAAATCCTAACTGTAAAAGTTCATAAATACTGAATTCAGCAACAAATACCAACTTTTTGACCATGAAGACCAGGTACAACAGTCAATCTGAGGGTGTGACGTGGCTGTAGCTGAAGTGGTGGCCTACTGGAGGGTGGAACTAACTTCCAAGGGCAGCGATCTGGCTTTATTTCTCCCCAAAACCCCTGCACCCTTCTCTGATCTGTAGCGCATCAGTCTTCTGCAGTACAACAGACTGTACGATTAGGTACAACAACATAAAAAACTCCATAATCGACGATTTGTTTCTCTTCAAACCCCAGTGCAGCTGTTGGCAAATATTTTTAACCCTCAGCAGGGTCACACACATTGAAATTAGAATTCTGGACTTGATTTGAAGCATAGTAATGATTCCTGTAAGGAATCCCTTCAGAAGGGTAGAGGGGTTTGGTTCTCAAGCTTGAATCCACCAGAGGGTTTTCGTCCTCAGAGATGCAGAAGTTAAACGAAATGCTCAAGCTCTGGAATAAAGGTCTTTGTTTTCAATTGTGAATAATGAATAATAACTTTTGAGCCCAGCTCCTCTTTTTATAATTTCACTTTTCATTTCAAAACTCTAAAAGTGTTTTAAAACACTTTTAAATAATTATTACCTTTTTGGCTCAATAAATATTACTTTTGGCCCCCTTTATAATAATAATACATCAGTGTTATTTTTTCATGTTATAGATTAAAGTGACTTTGGACAACTTAAAATATTATTATTAAATTATTTCCATAATTAAATATTTCAAAAAGGGGACATGACAATATATTTCTTGTTCTTGGACTTCATCCACCATGTGCTCCTTCACGGGTGTCTCCTTCACGGGTGTTAATTCCTCTAGAACATTGTCAACTACTTCAGTTTCTCCATCTACAATCTTAATCATGTGAACCTTAAGAAAGCTCTTGCATTGGTGATCTTTGGACCAAGTTTCGTTGCAGGTGTAGCAAAGCCCACTTGAACGCAAATCAGCGAGGACAGCAGGCTCCAAGGGCCAGCATTCAAAACTAAAGAAGGCTTGGTTTTCATTATTCTTAAGGTTGACCTTTGCTGTCATGCGAAGTTTGGAGGCTATCTTGATGTTAGTTGACTCCTAACCACTTTGGAATAGGCCTCCACTTGTTGAATGGCATTGTCCAAGGTACGAGGCTTCAATGTTTTTATGTACCCTCTAATGGACTACTTCAACCCATCTATATACATAGCAACCAGTTGTTGAGGGGAGATCCTTTCAACCAACAAACTTGTTTGACAGAAGTCTTGAGTAATAAGCCACTGAACTTTGTTGCTTCTTTTTTTGTGGGTCAAGAAATAATTTCCTTCGGTATAAGCCTCAAAATTAGCAAAAAATGCAATTACAAGCCCTTCCCAAGCTGTTATCTCTGTTTCAGTGTAATGTAGGTGGTAAACTGATTTTTTTGAAAATCTCTCAAAGGCTTTGATCTAAAGAAATGGTTTAGCTTTTCAATCTAGACCTTGGGCTAAATAATGTCATTCTTCCCATTGAACTTGGGAATGGAGATCTTCCAGATGAACCTTTGATTTATGTGATTTCTCCCTTGATCTTCTTGCATGTATCTATCCGGCTCTTCCCTTCTATTTCTTGCAAAAGGGGTCTCCCATCGGTCGTGTGTTCCACCCTCTACTCTTTGATTCTGAGGTACCCAATAGTCCTCTTTTTCATCCACACATCAGCCTCTTTTATCTCTGCTTTCCATAGACTGGATCAAGGCATTCAGAGCCATATTCATGGTCTTCTTTAATTCGCCCATCGAACATAGCCAGAACAATGAAAATAACCCATTTTACACAATAGAGTTTTTAGTACACCACCACACAGATTGATAGCCTCTCTCATGTTCATGCCCTTCGCACCTTCCAAGCACCACTCACCCTCCATCCAAAACCAGGAAGATCACCTCACCTTCTGCTTCTGTTTGGTTAGCCCAAGGGCTGATCCTTCGAGGAGGCCATGACCTCCCCTTGATCCCTTGACGGTCTTTATCAGACCACCAGTGTCAAATCACCAATCTCTCCAATTTCAAAACAAATCTGCAAAGACTTGAAACAGATCATAAAGCATCTTGCTCAGAAGAGAGTAATCAGGCCCTCTTTCCCAGCTAAAAAGGAGAAGGGTTGGTACATGCATATGGAAATCTCTCCCAATATTCAGTTATCTATGGAAGAGATGGGTAATAGGCTATGGCTTGTCAAGGAGCAGGCTCTGATTTTTCAGTTTATGGGAGCCTTTCGAGGCCCTAAAACCTTGAGACTCTGGGTGCAAGAAAACTAGAAGCCCATGGGCTTTGTTAATTCGCTCATGATGCCAAAATATTACTTCATGGCAATCTTTTCCACTAAAAATGAGAAAGATCAGGTTTTTAAGGAGGCCCCTAATTCATGAAAAAGTCAGCACTACTGATAAAACGCTAGTCTCTTGCTTTTAACCCCATTGACGACATCCCAAGTATTTTTCCTATTTGGATTATAGGGGGAGCCATATGGGAGTGCATAGATGCCTCTAAATTCACCAAACATCCAGGAGTTCTCACCTATGCCAAGACTTGTGTCAATATGGATTTTGGAGGAGTCGAATGGGAGCAGTTAGTAAACTATGAAAACATACCCATCAGGTATAGATCTTGCCATGAACATGGGCACTTGGCCAGATTTCGGCCCCATCATCCTTTTTTGAAGAATCAAAAGGTGGACAATCAGATCAAGAAGTCAGCAAGGATGGCTCAACCTTTGCACAAGCTTCAAACAACCAGGCAAATTTATTCCTATTTCCTAAAAGTAAAAATAAATTCCAAATCATAGAGTGGAGAATTAGTTCCAAAGGAAAGGTAAGGCCCCAGCTTAAAACTCAAATAATCATTTTTAATCCCTTTGCAACTCTCTCAGAGATAGGAATATGGGTAGAGGCCACGGATAGCCAAGAAATCAGTGAAAAACATGCAAAAAAACAAGCCCAATAAAGGTAACATAAAAGATAGAGGGCAGCCAAAGGTTCAACTCCATAGCTGATATATCTGAGGCATATGGAAGGATAAAAAACAGCAAAATCAAAGGTATATCACTGGCACATCTGATAGTCATTGTTCATCCATTGTTTTTTAGTGTTAAAAAAAAAGAAAACCTGTGGAGGATCCCAAGGCAACTAAACTGATACTAGCCCCAAGAAATCAAAAGGAGAGAGAAAGCAGGCATGGGAATTCACTTCCCAAACGACAAGCAAAGAAACGGATACAAATATGTATAAAGACACCTTTGAGGGTTCAGAGGATCATTTCTTGGATTATAAGGGGCCTTGGTGTCCCCAATAAACACCAATTTCTTCTGAACGGAGCCAAACAAGACAGGGCCGATATGATTCTCCTACAAGAAAACACGAAAGCATGTTCTTTCAAAAAGCTGGAATTCAATGAATTGTGGGGCTCCAAACATTGTTTTGCCAGTCCACATCCATCCAGGTATGCGTATCAAATCCATACCTCCTTCCCTTGGGTTATGATGACATATTTTTTATCCCATCTATTCCAAGAATACATCTGTGTAGCAAATAATTATATTCTGCCTTGTGGCAACAATTGAATTACATACATCAATTCATGGGGACTTCATTACTATCAAAACAACTGAAGAAAAAGAAAGGGGGAGTGAGATTCAGTCATAGAACAACAGATGCTTTATCTTTCAATATATCAATCGGATTTTGCAATGGGCTTCTAACATTCAACTCCAAAAACCCATCCTCAGAGGAGACTTCAATACTATCAAAACAACTAAAGAAAAAGAAAGGGGGAGTGAGATTCAATCATAAAACAACAGATGCTTCAAATGCGACGATGGTGGATATCAGTTATTTTCAAGGTCTTTTAACATGGTGTAACAGAAGAAAATGAACTCACTACGTTGCTGAAAAAATTGACAAAATCATCATTTCAAATGATTGATTGAATGGGAGAAAAACTATACACTACCATGTTAACAACTCCACTGTTTTAGATCACTGGACCATCCATTTGGAAATTGAACCTCACAGCTCTGGAAATGCAAAAAAGCAATTCAGATTTGAAGATATGTGACACCTACACGCGAAATTTTATAGTCTTGTGGAAAACTTGTGGAAAGAGTCTAACCACATCCCAGGACATGCCATGTACAGGTTCATGTGCAAACTTTGGGAACATTTTTTGCATAGGCCCAACGCCACAATGTTATGTCTCAAGTCCAAAAACAAATAAGGGACACATGTTTAACAGAAGCATTAGCAGCGCAAGAGCAGCAACACATAAATGAACTATCTACTCTTCAACAGGAAAGCTACATGAGGCAAATATCTAATGAAACATGGATTCATCAAGGCAACTCAAACACAAAACTATTTCATAAATCTGCTATTAACAAACAGATATCAGCACCATTCACTAGTTAAACTTAAAAACATGTCAAAATTCATTTATTTCTGAAAAATATGCTTTTTTAAATCTTGTCACATTTGGCTTCAGCAATGTCTTGTTAGAAGAGAAAATTAATAGGGTCAGCACTAGGGCTCGAAACATTCTGATAAAGAATATGCCTAATCTGGTTGTTGAGGAGGATTGCATCAATTTCATCAAACCTGTCAAGGAAGAGGAGCTAAATAATATTATCTTCTCCTTTCAAAAAGAAAATGCTCCTGGCACTAATGATTTCGTGATACTCTTCCATCAAACTTTCTGGGTTCTCATTTGATGCAGGAGCATCCTAGGTGAACCTAAATCTTGCAAGTTTTGAAGGTGAGTGCAAGTGAAGAGGAAGAAGGCAAGGCACCAGAGGACAGTGCAGAGTTAGGAGAAGTGAATAGGAGAGACCATTGAGAAGCGCGCGGGTAGAGATAAGTAGCAGAGCAAGCACAAAGGTCTTGCAAAGGACCTGACAAAGTAGACAATGTGTGGGGAAAGGTTGTGAAGGGGTGTGCAAGGGATAGATGGAGAGGCGATCACTAGGATTGCACATAGGACAAGGGCAAACAATGCTGGGTTTTTTTTTGAGGAATCTGATGAAACGAAGAGCATGCAAAAGAAGAGGAAGACGCCTACAATGGAGAAGCCAAAAGCGAAGCACGAGGCATAGAACCCAAGGTCAGAAAAGGACCAACGGTCAATTGGTCAGTTGGATGAGATGACACATGGCAGGATAGGACCAAAGAACAATAAATCTACAAGGCCAATCCAAATTGATTGCTGTCAGAGGCGAAGGGCTGACTTAGCTGTGCTATCCTAGTGTAGGCTTTGAATTTGGGTGCCAACCCATTAACACGACAACTGAAAGTCACCAAATCGGACTTGCCAGTAAAATGATCTCAACAACTATAAATAGGGGTGTTGGCCCACGAAAATGGTTGTTGTTAGTTGGTTGTTGCTACTGGAGGGTGAAGTAGCAGTGAGGTGTAGGAGAGAGAGAGTAGGGGGGCCTAAGGGCCGATCCCTGCCAAAATGTAAGATGAGTGAGTGTGAGGAATAACAAGGCTGTGAGCTCTAGGAAAGGAGCCGAGGAGCCCCTCATGTAAAGCTGTGAAGCTTGGTACCATGTAAATTTGCTGTGATAAATGAAACCCATTTGAGTTATCTGCTGTGCTAGTGTGTGTGTGGACCAAAGGTTGCGAGGTTTGGCTTCACTACACCGAGAACCTGACCCTCGACTGCATGATCATCATAGAGGAGATCTTGAGTCTTGTGGAGGACTTGACGTAGAATAAACAAATGTTAAAGCTCTAAATTCTACAAAGCTTGTCCTCATCCAAAAAAGGCCGCAGCAGATCGTTTTGATCAGTACCGACCAATATTTTTATGCAATCTGGCATACAAAATTCTCTTCAAACTTATTGCCAATATGCTCAAACCCCTGCTTGTCAAGATTATCTCTGACACACAATCAACTTTTGTTCTAGGAAGACATACTAAAAACAACATTTTTGCTGCCCAAGGAATCATTCACTCTGTTAGGACTCACTAGAGGTCAGGAGTCCTGATAAAATTAAATATGTTGAAGGCCTTTGACAGATACATTTGGTATCTTCTATTTCAGACATTCGAAAGCTTTTGGTTTCAGTTATCTGATTATTGATTGGATAAGTAGCTGCATAACCAACTCCAACTCTCGTAGTCTTTGTCATTGGGGAATCTGGGTAGCCATGCAAACCAGTGAGAGGCCTCCATTAGGGAGATCCGTTAATTCCTTATTTATTCATCATATTAGGAGAACCCCTACTGGGGCACATTGCTGCTGTGAAAAGAAAAGGTAAAATGTATGGACTGCCAGCTATTGAGAGGCACCACAGATGCACTAATTTCCATTTCGCAAATGACATTGTTCTCTTCCTTCGTTATGAGGGTGATTAATCGAATTCGTCATATTCTTCAAGCTTTAGGCTAAGCAATAAACAATCAGAAATCAAATGTTGTTTTTGTAATATAAATAGAACCCGAAGTGCCAAAATTTTCAGGATTTTACAATTGTAAAAAGGAAACTTACCTATGACCTATTTGGGTTTTCCGCTATAGTGGAAATCAACAAAAGATTTATTGAGGCCAACAGTAGCTAGACTTGAATCAAAATCGGGCAAATGGACCAACAAATGGTTAAGCTTAGCAGGGAGAATTCAATCAACACATGCTTTTCTACAAGACGTTCTGGTGCATATCTACCGAGGCGGAACATCAAATCCTCACAATCTAGAGAGATTTTATAAGGAAAGGTGTGGACAAAACCTTTGAGTGTATGTTGGTTTCTTGGGGTACAATTACCCAGCCAAAGCATGTTGGGGCACTAAATATCAAAAACATCAAGCTGTTCAACAAAGCCATAGATATGAAATTGGCCTGGGATATAAATGTTGGACCACCTCAGTATGTAAATGTTTTAGGCTCAATAAATATGTTTTTGGTGATGTTTATCTGTTCAAAGTTGGATGGAGATCACAAACTTCTACAGCAGCAAAACATATCCAAAATGGCGCCACGCGCCTTCAACCTCTCACCACTTGGCAAGTGGGAAATGGTGCAAGAATCAAATTCTGGGAAGACTGCTGGGGAGACCAGCCTCCACTTTCTAACTGGGTGTTTTTAGAACTTTAAATCACTTTACAATCTGTCAGCCACATATTCTTGTATAATTAATGGACTATAAAGGTAGACACAAGGAAAGTACTTGGAACATTGAGATGATTCCCTGGTTGGGCGGTAAGCTCCTAGAGAAATGTAAATTCCTAGTTCAAATGATATGACATAGGTGCTTGTTAAACACTGTTGGTGCAGATGGGCTCGTTTGGCCCAACACAAGTTCAGGTAGAGTCTATGTCTCAATTTCAACAATCTTCATCTCAATCCAACAAACCACAACTTCCAACAAATAAAAAATAGAGGAAACGCTACAATTACCCAGCCAAAGTATGTTGGAGAGATAAATATCAAAAACATCAATCTGTTCAACAAAGCCATGGCTATGAAATTGGCTTGGGATATAAATGTTGGACCTACCGAGTATGTAAATTTATTATGCTCAATAAATATGTTGTTGGTGACTTGGATCTGTTCAAAATTGAATGGAAATCGCAAACTTCTACAGCAGCAAAACATATCCAAAATGGCGCCACTCTCCTTCAACCTCTCACCACTTGGCAAGTGGAAAATGGTGCAAGAATCAAATTCTGGGAAGACTGTTGGGGTGACCAGCCTTCCCTTTCTAACCGGGTGTTTTTAGAACTTTAAACCACTTTACAGTCTGTCAGCCACATATTCTTGTATTATTACTGAACTAAAGGTAGACGTGAGGAAAATACTTGGAACATTGAGATGATTCACCGGTTGGGAAGCAAACTCCTAGAGAAATGTAAATTCCTAGTTCAAATGATATGACATAGGTCCTTGGTAGACACTGTTGGCGCAGATGGGCTTGTTTGGCCCAACACAAGTTTAGGTAGAGCCCCTGTTTCAAAATCTTTATCTCAATCCAACAAACCACAACTTCCAACAAATAAAAATTAGAGGAAACTATGGAATTTACATTTCTGACCTAAGGTCAAAGTGTTCCTCTTGTTAGTTATGCATGACAAGATTTTCACCTCTAACATTTTTGCAAAAATAAGGTGTGACAATATGCCCAAATTGTAAAGAAGATGCAGAAATGATTGATCACTTGATGCAGGAGCATTCGGGTCAACAAGCAATCTTGCATCAACCAAAATATTAGTTGACATTTGTGAATGGCTTGTTGACAATGTCAACATCGTTGTGCATGTCAAAGAAGCATCAAGCACCAAGCCAAGAAGCATCAACAAGACTTGAACACCTCATGAACATCAAGTGGAGCAGGCTTCAGTTGTCTCCCAAAGGTCAGATTGACTCCTTTTGGGCAGATGATGAAACCGCTGCTTAACGCAGGCAACGATTTCGAAATTGCTGGTCTGCATTAACTGGTAGTTACATAATTTCTGGTTTGAAATAATCAACGGTTACGCCTGTGGAGGCAGAAAAGGTAAAGTAATTGCCCAAAATCAAAACACTTGACATGTGGACCATTTTCCAAGAATAGGGAAACTGGAAGAGTCACTCCGAATTGTCAGACAGTCATGGAAGATTCAAATTCTTCAGTTGGGTAAGAAGGGAAGAGAGTCCAAGCTTGGAAGAAGCTTGCTAGGTGGGTACGTGGTTGGTACTGAGAGGGGAGAGAATATCAATTCCATGAGGTACTGAACTGCTTGTAAATCTTCTTCATGTTGTATTCCATTTAGCTAGACAAGTGTGTGTAACAAATTTCTGTAATACTGTCTTTTGAAGTCAATAAAGAGTGTGTGTTTGGTTCCACTTCTGAGTACTATGTCTGCAAGTGTGTTTAATGAAAGAAAGTCAAGGATGGGGAACAAGGTAGTCTTTAACTTGGTCTCCTCATCCCATCTGCATTATTTGATAATCAGAACAAGGTTGTGTCTTGTTTGGTTGAGTGTGTGAGGCTCTAGTTGAGTAAGCTGTAGATTGTGAGAGTTGTGCATCATTATTTATGAGAATTGTGAGGAGTAGAAATGGCACACAAAGGAGCACTTTGTGCAGGAGGAGGAAGAGCACCAAGGGTTGCAGACTGGGTATAGATGTTTAGAGGGCTTCAAGTTAGATTGAGTGCTATGGAGACAACACAAGTTAGAGGAACTATTGTTGCAGATGTGAGTGATGATGAAGGAGGAGCACCAAAAGTCGAGCTTGAAGAGCTGGTTGATGAGCTAGAGGACAAAAATTTGAATTCCACTTACAAGATGGGGGGCAAGCCTAAGTTGGACACCCCTAGTTGTTGAGGAAGTTTATGCCTTGAGGATCTCATTGATTGGATCACAGAGCTTGAGAAGTATTTTGACAAAGGAAATAGAGAACCACAAGAAAGTTAAGTTTGCCTGTACAAAGTTTAAAGAATATGCATCCTTATGCGGGGGATCATGTGCAACTGGAAAGGGTTTGAAGAGACAAAGACAAAATCAAGACTTGGGATAAGACGGTTGCAAAGTTAAAAGGTCAGTTTTACCTTTTGATTATCAGCCGAGTTTGTTCAAGAAGTTGCAAAACATGAGGCAAAGAGAGATGAGTGTAAACGATTACACGAAGCGCTGGTCATGTTGAAGATGATGAAGATAAAATCTCATGGCATGTGAGTAGTCTTTGAATTTTCATACAAGATGAGTTTGGAATGATCAAGTTGAGGTTAATGGAAGAAGCCTATAAATGGGCATTGAGGTCGAAAGAAGAGTTGCCAAGAAGATGACAAAATACAAAAAGAGGTAGAGGAATGCTTTCTAGAAGAAGGGGTCAAGCAAACACCAGTAGAGGACAACATACTTATGAGGGAGAAGCTAACACTTCTCAAATTCAGAATCATACTCCAAGAGGAAGAGGGTATTCTTCAAGAGGAAGAGGATACTAGGGTAGAGGATTCATGGGTACATGCTTTGAGTGTAGAGATGTTGCACATAGAGCCTTTAAATGTTCAAAAGCTTTTCAAAACAACAATAGAAGAAAAGAGGCAATAAATCACATTGCACAAGTGGATGTACCAGAACATGGAGAAGCTCCCATGATGAAGAGAGTATAGTTAAAACCAATGAAGGGGGAGAATGAATAGATGCAAATAAATAATATTTGCCAAACCATTTGCAAATCCAGAGTTAAACTGTTGCAAGGCTATTGTTGATAGTGGTAGCACATACTACTTGGTATCTAATAAGATTGTAGAGATGTTTGGGCTGAAAAGAGTAGTACATCCCAATCTATATAAGGATGAAGTTTGGTGTGACATTATGCCATGTGTTGTTGGGTAGACTGTGGTAGTTTGATAGAAAGGCCATGTATGGTGGTAGATTGAATATGTTGTTGGGTAGACTGTGACATTGAAGGATGAAAGGAAGTTCACTTTGAATCCATTGATGGACAAAGATGGAGGAGTGGACAACAGTCTTAAAGTTCTGTTAGTTTCTGAAAAATATTTTTTGATGGAGGCAAATAAAGAGAAGGCATATTTTGCTTTCGTCCTTGTTGGCACTCACGTATGCACTCCAGATTTTAGTGGAAAAGGGATGCAGAGATGAAGTATTTTGACATTAATTTCACTTAAAATGCTTTCCCAAACCAAGTAAAGATTTAAGGCAACATTCAAGAGGTGGTCTTCTCTCCTTACTTGTGGCTCTGCAAGACCAAGAGGGGCGTCCTTAGCAATGCAAATAGCAAATGAAAATTTATTGAGCCTAACATTTGTAGATTTGAACAGTAAATGTGACCACATTGATTACACATCTTTTAATTTGTCACTGATGTTGATATCACACACTTACCTACATGGTTTAGACAAAGATTGCTCAATAACAAATATAAAAATGGTGCTCATTACCTTCTCACTATTCCTAAAGCATTTTATGACATGAAGCTCATCAAATGGAGTAGAGATCAGAACACAACTTTAATCTCAAAATGAATTCCTTTAGGTATTCTAACGAGTGGAATTCATGAAAAGAAAAGAAAGATGTAAAGCTTATAAAAAGATTGACCTAAATGCAGATATTAGTGTCTTGTTCATTGGGCCAACAGAGTCAAATTGATCCACAACAGACATGAAGAGATTCTGAGGTGAAATTCATGCAACAATTACCCAATGACAGAAATAAACAAACATACATTGAATGATCAATTTCTTGCTAGATTCAAGATTGCAAGAGAGCCATAGGTGCAATATACTTGCACGACCAGGATTAACTGAAATCGGAAGCAAAGAATTGGCAAAAGGATTTTATAACTTTGCTCAAATTTGCTTACACAACAAATCAAAGTTTTATAACCAATTCTTAATCCCTAGGGATCTCCTTTTCCCAGCAATTCACTACAATCTAAAACTGAACCATTACACAAGATTTCTGCATATTATTAAAGAAAAACACAGAGAATGATGGACACTAAGTTTAGACAACAGTATTCCCTGATTTGCAAAAAGATCCAGATGAAGGTAAACTTCATCTATTTGTAGACAATGCTGCAAAATTCTCTTGGGATGGGATAAAGGCATCCATTTGGAGTCAAAAGAGCATCCTTGTGCAAGTGAAGAAGCCACTTGTAAACTTCCAGCAGATCATCCAATCACAATACATCCAAAAGCCTCGACTGAAATCACCTTGCTACCATTCTATCTCATGGGATGAACGTGTTGCCTCACACTAAAACTCTGCCGTATCATATGACCCCGATTACTCCTTTGAAGTGACAATGGGATTACAATGTAGAACAAAAATTCCTTTTGCACATGATGTTCAAATTGTCACACACATAAGGCCAGTGCTATCGAGGCCAAGTCTGCCACATAAAAGACAACATTGTTTTCACTAACTGTGCTTCACTTGGAACATAGAGGCTAACATAACCATAATCAACTGCCTCAAATACATCAATCGTAATTTCAGACACTTTTGATTGTTTGGCAGTCTATACGCCTACACCCGAGTGGGAAGCATTCACTGCTTCATGCCATGATGCCTTCAACAAGTCTCACAACTTTGAATAGTGCATTGAACATTCAATTGAAGGTAGTAATCAAGGCGTTCTTATGCCAAATAGCCGCTTGGTGCATTATAAAGCATCAGGGATATAAATCCCACACATGTCGGGTGGAGAACCTCCCAGCGCGTTACATACACAAACACCACTCATATAATGAGAATTGTAGCAAGAGCTATGGACAGAGGCTGTGGAGTACATTACTTTTACATAACTCTTAAGGTACCTTTCAATATTAATAAATTAGCATATCACCATCATACCCTTTATAGTTAAGTGCCTAAGTTACCAGTTCTTTTTGGGTTCGGGTTCAGGGTCGAAGAACCGGGTTCGTTGGTATGGCAATTTTTTTTTGCCTTGGGTATGTCTTGGGTTCATCCATAGAAAAAATATATAAAAAATAAAAAAATATAGAAATTCTACCTTGATACATAGGAAATTAGTGACATTGTCATTAACCACATAATATACATATTGACATTAAAAATAAAATATGAAAATAATCACAGAATACTAATGAAATGCCAAATGTCATGATAATCATTAATCATAAATATCAATAATTATCTTCTAATTAATTACATTAAACTTAATATTCATAGTCATCTTGCTCTTCATCGAGAGCATCAACTTCAACGCCATGTTGTGGTTCATTAGAACCACATGGACTAGCACTTCTACCGCTCCTGCTAGCTAAGTTGTGGGTCGTTGAAGGAGTGTCAATGTCAATGAATGAGTGGCGGAAAATGGAAGCATCCAAGTCAACATCCTCCAGATCTATATCCCAATGCTTTTATGCCCCCTCCTTGTACTCTGGGTTCTTGTGCGATAGAAGACACAAATTGGAGTGTTTGTAGATCAACTCCCCTACCTTTTTAGCTACGAACTTGTTGCGCTTTTGTGAGTGTATGAAGCTGTCTGTGCTCCAATTCTACTCACAAGAAGATGAAATTGTAACCTATATTCAAATTTATAAAAATAAAAAGTTAAAAATCGAGTCTTGAACATAAACTTTTAATTTTTAAAACAAAAAGAAAGAGTTAAAAATTTAAAAATTAAAAACTCACTTGTGACAAGACCTTGATTTCAAGAGACTGTAAGTTCGATGATCCTTGGCCATGGAAGTTTCACCATATATGAGTATCCTTCTTGTATTTGCTCTGAAGAGTAGCAAGACCATGACCTTGGGAGGTAATGAAACCCGAAAACTTATTCATAACCATGTCTTCTATGTCAGGGTCGAGGAATATCTTAGACAATGCCAATTTATACCCTTCAGCCACTTCAACATCCTTGTATGGTGACGCCTTCCTTAGCAAAGAAAAGATCTTTGTGGTATAGAACCAATGAGTCAATGCAAAGGCAAGGAGATGTAGTGGGGTGGTCATTTTATTCCATCGCTCAACAAGGATTGAATCCACTTGTTTGAAAAACATCTCAGGATCATGCTCTTTTGCATTAATGATAGCCTTCATTTTCTCAATCATTGAGGCGACATCATATATTTCTCCCAAACATGGCTGATCCATGTGAACGAAATGGATCATGCTCATAATGGGCTTAGTGAAACTCAACAAATAATCTACAAGGGCCTACCAATCATTAATTGGGATCAAAATTTTTACTCATTGGGCGCGCTCTTTGCTTGACTCCTATACACTCCACAGGGGTATGATGACCATGCTACTAAGTGCTTGTTGCACTTTCACAAGTATTCTCAAGATGATTGTGTCAGAGGTGAATCTAGTCTCAACAACCTAATACAAAATTAAATTAAAAAAAAAATTAGAAACTCATGAAAATATACAAATGCTAGATTAAAAAAGTTTAAATTTTAAAACAAAAATAAATTACTAAAATAAAATGAAAATTAAAATCTATGAGTACCTTCATCAACTCCAATGTTGAGAAGGATCTGAAAATAACTTGAGAGAGGTGATGGTTGGAGACAAACATTTGAATCTCCTTAGCTTTACTCCCCATTTTTTGTAGCATGAGTGTGAGTGAGTGGACATCAAAAGGTGTCCAAAACATGTGCCCATGTCTCGCCTCCTTGCAATTTTTTGCATTACTTGTTACAACTTGGAAAACATTTAGGTCCCATTGCCTCAATGGATTCGATGAGGATGTTGGTGATGAAATTGACATCCTTCACACACCCGTCACAATCAACAACCTTCGAAAACATTGCCCCTTTAGGGCACACCTCAACTACATTGATTAGAGTTTGATCATAGGCCTATTTTTTGCATCTTTCCATCCATCGGAAATTATGGAGACCCCTATTTCAGCCCACAAATCGCTGATTGGCTTCAACGGATCTTCAACTTGTTTTCTTTCCTTTGTCAATAAGGTGGTACGGAGTTTTTCAAACCTTAGACCTTTTTAACCTTTTGGGGCCTCGTTGATCGCTATTACCATTTCTTGCCAATATGGTTATCAAACCACATTGAAATGCAATCCATTTGCATACACACATCGTGCGATATACTAATTTGTGATATCACTGTTGTTATTTTGAAATGACCTTTCCAATGGTCCTTTTGTTCTTTTGTTTGAAAGAGGAGAAACCTCTTCGTGCGTGCATGGAGGGTGTTGCAAAAAATGAAAGTCTTTCAATGGTCACAACTGGAGAGCCTTGAGGAGTTGGGAAAATTGGTGGCTTCCTTGATCCTTTGGCTTTCTTTGATAGAGGGTGACCTAATCTCATGGCATAGGCAACATTTGCTTCTTCTTGATGTATTCATAGATTTTTGATTTTGGCACTGGACAACCATCATTCCTCGTATAATCTTTGATGCTAACACCAGGATGTGACATAAGTGGGCTTTCACCTGACTGCATGAGCTTTTATATTGACAATCACAAGTATTGTATCTCCAAATATAGGCCTTAATCCCTGAAACTTGCTCTAGCACTATCACATATTTTCAAAATGGTGAGTGTGCATCCAAGAAACAATAAAAAATGCATTGAATTTGGAGACATCAATGCCAAGAAATAAAACGTTGCTATTTATACAGCTAAGAATAACCAATAGCAGACAGCCATGAACCATGCCTTCAGGGCAACAAGGGACAACACCATATAGCCAACAAAGAAGACCCTTTCAATCAGGGGGCTTCCAACCAAGGGATCCACCTAAATCAGGTAAAGGGACGGACACAAGAAATGAGCTGAGGAGGAAAAACGTATGCTTTACTTGTAAGGACCCTTGGGTACTAGGTCACCCTTGTTTGAGAAAGGGGCAAGTCCATTACATCGAAGTTGTGTCTGATGGTGAACTCGATGACAAAGAAGTTGAAGTTGAAGAAACAATATGTGAACCAAAAGAAGTGGAAAAGACATTGGCGAGTACCTTTGTGACTCTATCAGGAGCTCCGAGATACCCTCCCTTTAGAGTAAGAGGGAGTCTGCAAGAGTAGTAAATTACCGTGTTGGTAGCTAGTGGGGCCACCGACAATTACATTGATGAAGGATTGGTAACAAAAATGGGTTTGAAAGCCGAAGAAATTCAAGGTTTTAAGGTGATAGTTGCTGATGGTTTTACCATTCCATGCACTCGGAAAATTCAACAACTCCATCGTAGGCATGGTGAAATAGATTTGGTTTTAGGTGTTCAAATGGCTACATTCTTTGGGGGCATTTACCCAAAACTATCAAACCATGGAATTAAAATTTAAATTAGATGGGAAGGAAGTGGTGCTTCAGGGTATGGCTAATGCAACCCCCCAAGTGATTACAACGAAGAGGATGGAAAAAACATTCATGAAAGACCAAGTTTCATGGGCGGCACAATGTTTTGTGAGCTGTACAAAATCGAAGCTGCAAAGACATCATGACGATATTTAGCCCATAATTAATAAACATGCCAAGGTTTTTGAGAATATTCCACATGGGTTGCCCCCAGACAAAGGGTTTCAATATACTATTGAGTTAGAAATTGGTACTAAGCCGATAATAATCACACCATACAACCGCCCTAGAATGTATAAAGAAGAGATTCAAAAGGCTATCAAAGAATTGTTGGAAATGGGGCATATTATGCCAAGTTCAAGCCCTCTTGCTTCATCTGTAGTCCTAGTCAAGAAGATAGATGGCACGTTGTGAATGTGCATAGACTACCGACAATTGAATAAGACCATTAAGAATCGATATTCGATACCAAGAATTGATGAAATAATCGATGAGTTCCATGGAGCTATTTTCTTTTTCAAAATCTATTTAAAATCAGGATACCATCAAATCCGGATGCGAGGCGAAGATGTTCAAAAAACTGCATTTAGATGTCATTATGGACATTTCAAATTCTTGGTTATGCCTTTTGGATTGACCAACGCTTCAGCCACCTTTCAATCTTGCATGAATCAAATATTCAATAAGCATTTTGAGAAAATTTGCTTTGGTTTTCTTCGATGATGTATTGATATATAGTACATCATGGGAGGAACACTTGAAACATTTAGATATAGTGTTAGAACTATTGGAGCAGCAATCATTTTTTGTGAAAATGTTTAAATGCAAATTCAGAATGTTTGAGATTTTATACTTGGGGCATTTCATCAATAGGCAGGGAGTGCACATTGATCAAGAAAAAATCCAAGCTATATTAGATTGGCCTCTCTATCATAAGACACCAAAGTAACTACCAATGTTACCTGTGCTTATTTTTTTGTTCAGTAGGATGTTCTTGATGTAGAGACATTCAAGAGTTGCATTTTGATCTTATGTACTTAATTTTTGTAATGGACCCCCCCTTAGTTTTCCTAGTAGGAAAGGTGATTGCAACCCAAAACATATCTGTAACTCAACTTAGAATAATCATAATAATATGACTCATATGCTTAGCACGTCTTTCTGTAGATCCACTTGGCATTGAGTGCAATATTGAACCTGGGTCACAATCTCTACCATTTGATTTTTCACCATAATGGGCATGCTTCAAGGGGAGTAAATTTATGTATCTGGAACCTAATAATTATCAAACATCACAAAGAACTTGAAGTGCTTAGGGACATTTCATGCTTTAACACACTTATGAAGGATGAAAGGAAGTTTTCTTTGAGCCCATTGAAGGACAAAGATTTGGTGTGGAAAAGAGTCTAGTTTTTGAGGGATGCAAAGAATGAGAAGGCATATTTTGCTTTCGTCCCCAATCCATGCAAGCTGGGACAATGAACTAGGTTAGTGGAATTCCATGTGAAGTGCAATTTTTTTTGAGTGATCATGAAGAGAATTTTTCAAAATATTTTCTAGATGGATTGCCAACAATGAAGACAATGAGGAGTTAAAGAGACAAGTGTAAGGCTTGTTAGAGAAGGGTTTGATAAGAGTAAGTTTGAGCCCATGTGCAGTTCTAACAGTGTTAGCACCTAAGAAAGGAGGGGATTACCCTGTGTATAGATTCAAGAGTCATCAACAAGATTACAATCTAAGTATAGGTTTCCATTGTGTCAAATGGAAGGCTTAATGGTTTGTTTGAGTGGAGCAAGGCATAGTAGCATTAATTGTCGGATGAAACAATCATTTTTTCAAAAGTGTAAGTGTGTAAAAAAATCGTGATTAATCAGGGAAAAATCAGAAAATTTAAAACCGCTAGGAAAATGCGAAAAAAAAAGAAAAAATTGTTGTTTTTTAAAATTTAAATGCATTTTCATTGCATCCAGATACATATTAGGCATTTCAATTGCAGAGAGAATAGATACTTCATACAATTATGCCATCCATGAAAGATAAATGAGATTGTACGCCATCTAACTTAGTCAACTGTTTTCTTTCATTACTTTTCATAAACATTCAAATTTCATTACATTTGCATTTCAAAATGCATACTATTGTCATATTGGAACAAAAAAGGGGAGGGAACAAATGGTAACATGTAGACTATGGTTCAACAGGTCTACACCTCAACATATTTTTAGAGTTCTTGCTCTTCCTAATTTGAGAGATGGCTTCCGCGTTAATACCAGTGTCATCCATGACCTCGAAGTCTAAATCCTTAAAAAGAGGCTCTTCATTATTTTTGAGCCATTTGAAATCTGGGACGATCTCGTCAAGGTTGATCGGATGATCTTCCTTGATGGTACCTATCATTATACAAAATAATGCACATGTTAATGACTTATGCGAATATTATTTTATAAGTAACAAGAATATAAATCGATTTTTCAAATGAATTGAGAATAAAAAATGCAACATTTATTAACTTTGAGCTTTCTTCATCTTCAGACGAAGATTGTGGTGGACAAATGCCAAATCATTCATCCGTTCCTGAGTGAGTCGATTGTGCTTTTTTGAGTGTATATGCTCGAATACATTCCAATTGCGCTCTCAAGAGGATGAACTACATGGGTGGCTCAAAATGCGCATCGCCATCCTTCGAAGGTGTTTGGTTTCATTGCCAAAGAAATCCCATCATTGTGTTGCAAAAAAAGATTTTATCAGTTGCACAATCCAGTCAAAATTTAACACTTTAACTGTACGTATAAAACAATATTGTCTATCTGGTTGGAAGGTCTTCCTCCCTGTGATGGCTGCCTTACTACAGAAGAAACCTCTTCTCTGCTTGTACATTGACAACACTCTCATGGCTTCTTCAAACTCTTGCTCAATAGAAAACATTCTTTCCATGCACTTAAATAGGACCTCTGTGACTTCTGCATCGTCTTGAAATGAGGCGCTGTAGAACAATGTTGGATTGAAAAAGTATCTAGCTGCATGGAGGGGAGAATGCATTTGTCGATTCCATCTGTTATCATCTCCCATAATGGCATGTACTTTGTCTTGTTATTCTCCAATTTGTCTCTAATAGTTTTTTTTGCCCTATCCATTGCTTCATACAAATAACCCATGGGGGGTTTATCCCTATCGACAAATCTCAAAACTCGAACTAGAGGTTCGGAGATTAACACAATTTGCTCTGTCTCTTTCCAAAAAGACGGTGAAAAAACATTATCACTCACCATTCTGCCATCCATATGTTTTGCAAAAGAACATGCAATCCACTCACTTGAAACAAACATTTGTTTCAAATTCATTTGCTGTTGGAAAAGAGTCTACAAGGCAAGGAAGTGGGTTACAAACCTTGTCACCCCTGGCCGAAGAAGTTCTTTGCCATCTGTGATTGTATATGAACTTCGTGATTGTGTGGGGCTTTTGCAAAACCTCTTTCACCCATGGAATTTTGCCTATGTCCTCCAAGATCAAATCAAGACAATGTGCTGCACATGGAGTCCAAAAGAGAGTTGCATATTTCTCCATAAGAAGCCTTCCAACGGTCACACAAGTAACAACATTATCAGTAATGATTTGGACCACATTTTCTGCCCCTAACTCAATCACAACTTCATCAAATAGATGAACAGTGCCTCACCTGATTTTATCTGATCTGATGCATCGACACTTTTAAAAAACACAGTGCCAATGTTGCACGACACAAGAAAGTTGATGAACGTGTAATTTTTTCTATCTGTCCATCCATCTGACATGATAGTGCATCTCGACTGTGTCCATTACTTGTGATGTTCTGCAAGGACATCACTCACACCCTGTACGACATCCTTCAACAAATCTGTCCATAAAGCTTCGTATGATGGCGCTGAGAACCCTGAGCTTGCAATTGCAATTGCATCCACCATACTTTGTTAGTATGGAGATGTGGCTGCATTAAATGGCAAGCTGAAAGAGTACAATAAGTTAGAGATTGCCTTCTTTGCTTGTTCGTGTACAATTTTTTTTCAGCATGTACTCTTTAATGTGGTTTGCGCTCTAGGTGTGGTGCGAGGGCTAAAGAAGGCATGAATGTTTCTCCCACTTGTGTTTGGCCCACGAGATACTGATGGAGGTGCCACATGAGACCTCTCCTTCCTTTATTTACGTTTTGTTGATGGCTCAGGCATGTCATCATATTCTTCATCAGCCCTTGCCCTTTTTGCCTTCAAATCTGAATATCTTTCGAACCCTGTTATAGCTTGATTGGTGACATCTATAGGGCATGCATTAGTGCAAAGTGTAACTTCGTGCTCTTGTTTTTCGTCAAATGCCATTTGAAGCGGTATATGCCTCCATTGCATATATGTTCATAAAAGTTGCATTTCATCTTGTTTGCGTTGTTTGGCTCGACTTCGGTGTAATAGTTCCATGCAAAATCTTTAACACGTGACATGATGATCAAATCTGCAGTATGGCATAAAATTGTTAGTTTAGGTGCTAAAATATTTTGAAGGCGTTTAGTTTTTCCTTATCACTCCCAAAAGAAGCTCTTATCACTCCAACTTATCACTCCTGTCTTTCGATATACCTAAATCCCAATGGCCAAACTGCCCCTCGAGAGGAGCAATTCTCTCGATATACCACCCCTCTCGATATACCAAACCTTCCTATATACCTCACCTTTCTATATACCTCACCTTCTTATATATTCGAAGGTACGTGGAAGAATGATAGTACGTGGAAGAGAGACGTATGTGAGAGCTGAGTGATACGTGAGAATAGAGTGGCATTGAAAGAAATGGTACGCGAAATGTCTCGGTTTTGTTTAATGGAATACTTGTTCACAGGGGCCAGTTCAGAGCTTGTAGGCACGGTACTTGTTTGACATTGCGACCTCCCAACATCGGATTTACAACCGAATGATAGATCCTGGAAGAACAAAAAGAGAAGAATAGAAAAGAATGTGTTTTAGAGATGCTTTGTTTGCTTTTATTTTTTTATTATTGTTTTGTGTTCCTGTAATCGTTAGTAATAAATACATACATAATAAAATAATATAAAAACATCGTCTCAAAAAATAAAAATAAGTAAACATTTATTTTGCGTTAGAAAAAAACATTCATTACAGGGTTAGGGTTAGGAAACAGGTTTATTAATCGAAGTTAATTAAATTAACATTAATTAATTGTAAAAAAAAGTAACTTAACTAGGGTTAGGGTTACCTAACTAAGGTTAGGGTTAGGTATTTTTTTATTTTTATAGTTTTTATTTACATTTTAAAAGATATATATAAAAAAAACTGAACTTATGTTAGGGTTAGGATTAGGTATTTTTTTGTTTTTTTAGTTTTTATTTACATTTTGAAAGATATAAAAACAATGAACTTAGGTTAGGGTTAGGGTTAGGGTTAGGTATTTATTTATTTTTTATTTACATTTTAAAAGTTATAACAAAATGTACTTAGATTAGGGTTAGGGTTAGGCTTATGTATTTTTTTAATTTTTTTTATATTTTAAAAAATATAAAAAAATGAACTTAGGTTAGGGTTATGTTAGGGTTAGCTAAGGTTAGTGTTAGCTATTTTTTTATTTTTTATTTACATTTTAAAAGATATAAAAAAATGGACTTAGATTACGGTTAGGTATTAAAAAAATGAACTAGGTTTAGGGTTAGGGATTTTTTAAATTGTATAATTTTTATTTACATATTACAAAATGAAAATATATATTAATAAAAATGAACTTGGAATTTGGAAATTTGAAGGTTGAAGACCGAACTTGAAGACCTCTAAAAAATCTTCCAAAAATCTCTGAAAATTCCGTTCAAATTCTACAAATCTGCTTGAAGAAAGTTGAAGATCAAAATTTTCTCATAAAATTATCAAAAATCTCCAAAACTGTGGTGTTATTTCATCATTTTCTGCACTTATAAATGAAAAACTGCAGAAATCATGAATAAATCACGTTTAAATTGTGATATTTTCTTGATTTTTTCGCCTTTTTTTGTACCGGTCAATGATTTGGAAGGGTGGAAGGGTTGACTGGCAAAAACCCGCAGTCAAATGAACGAAAAACATAATTTACACAACGATTCATGAGTAATCGGGATTCCTGCAACTATGGAGCAATGTACTTCATAGATATTGATTTGAAGAGTGGGTATCACAAAATCAAAATTAAGGATGGTGATGAATGGAAGATGGTGTTCAAGACAAATGATGGTTTGTATGAGTGGCTAGTTATGCCATTCGGATTGAAAAACACATGAAACACATACTGAAACCATATCTTGCTAAGTTTGTCACTGCTTATTTTCATGATATTTTCATATTTAGTAGAACAAAAGAAGAGCATTTGAGGCTAGTATTGTAAAGGTTTAAAGAAGAAAAGTTGCTGGTCAACTTGAAAAAATGCAGTTTTATGAAGAAAGAGTTGGTCTATTTGGGATTTGTGATCTCGCAAGATGGGTTAAAGATGGACCTAGTAAATTTAAAACCTATCATAGAGTGGCCATTGCCAAAGAGTGTTTGAAGCAAGAAATTTTCATGTGTTAGCAAGTTTCTACTGGAAATTCATTAGAAAATTTGGCAAAATATGTGCACCCATTACGAAAGTAATGAAAGGTCATGGGAAAGGCTTCCAATGGACAATGTAGAAGAGAATAACGTTCAGATTTTGAAGAAAAAGGTGACAAAACAATTGTTGTTAGCATTGCTGGACTTCAACAAAGTATTCCAAGTTGCTTGTGATGCTAGTGGGATAGCGGTGGGACACATTTTAAGTCAAGAAGGTAAGCCCATTGCTTACTATAGTGAGAAGTTGAATGAAACAAAACAAAAGATTTCCATTATGATCAAGTGTTTTACGATATAGTGTAAGTTCTAATGAAGTGGAGGCATCATTAGTTGCACAAGGAATTCAATTTATATACAAATCATCAAGCACTACAGTTGATAAGCACAAACCTTCAAAGTTAGTCATTTGTATTGAAGCATAGAAGTGACAAGTCAAATAGAGTTGTAGATACATTGACAAGAAAATGTCGTGTTGAAGGAGATGAGGATATAGGTTGTTGGGGTTGACTCCATGAGACACTTGTATGAGGAAGATTTCGATTTTAGGGATGCATGGACAACATGCAAGAGCCAATTGACATGGATAGAACTCCACAGCTGTAATTCTTTTTGCAGGATGGATTTTTGTTTAAGGGACAACCTCAAAGATCATTGAGGGAGAATTTGATAATAGAAACTCTGAGTAGAGGCCTAGGTGGTCATTTTGGTGTGGATAAAACATTGGCACAACTGAGTGGAAGTTACCATTGGCTAAGGATGAGTGTGGATGTAAATAAGTTTGTGCAAGGATGTTGAGTTTGCCAACATACTAAGGTCAAACATTAGAATGTAGGTTTGTATCAACTGTTGCCAATACCAGAAAGATTGTGAGAAGGCATAAGCATGGATTTTGTTGTTCGATTGCCAAGAATACAAAGGGGTAATGATTCTATCTTTGTTGTTGATATATTCTTGAAGATGACACACTTCATTGCATGTAAGAAGACAAATGATGCCACAAACATTGCAAATTTAATTTTCAAGAAGGTAGTAAGGTTGCATTGATTGCCAAATAGCATAGTTTTAGAGAGGGATACAAAGTTTTTTGGTAACTTTTGGATAACTTTGTGCAAAAATTTGGGCTCGAGGTTGAGTTTCAATTTAGCCTATCATCTACAAATGAATGGGCAAATAGAGGTAAAGAATAGAAGCCTTGGGAACTTTTTGAGATGTTTGGTAGGGGACAAGACCAAATAGTAGGATATGACTTTGACAATAATTGAGTTTGCTTACAAAAACTCAATCAATAGGAGTGCAACCGAGAGTCCATTTCAGACTACGTATGGTTGCAGCCCTAGAGGCATTAGTGAGTTGATACGTACAATTGATATGAGTAGAAGTGTCGAAGCAGAGGACTATGCAATTATATGCACGAGGTACTATAATTGAAGGGGAAGTTGGAAAAGAGCTTCGTGGATTACAAACAACATGCAAATTTGAAAAAAAGAGAACAAGAATTCCAAATAATTGACTTGGTTTTGGTTCATTTGCGAAAAGAAAGGTTCTTAAATGGAATGTATGACAAGCGGTTCATAGTTAGGCATGGATGCTTCCCCCCTATCTTGTAGCCACTCGGGACATCTTGGGGAACAAGGGGAGTGTCCCCAAGAAGTCCCCATTTAAAAAAAAAAAAAGGGGATGTCCTCTGAACTTCATGGATGCCCCCAAAATGCCCCCTTTTTAGGGGATGTTTTAGGGACTCCTTCGTGTCCCCTTTTTAATTTCTTTTTCTTTTTAAATTTATATTTTAAATATTTAAATACTAGTATAAATATCTTAAATATATTTCTTTGAAAAAATGTGTACATACTGAATAAAGACTCCATTACATTATCCACAATTTTCTTATAAATTGGTGACAAAATGTCTAAATCTAGCTGCACCACTGCATTGTGTTGGAAAAAGTCTTTCCGAGACAAAACGAAACATGCTCCAAACTCCATCATATACCCAAGATATCACGGTTTTTCAATCACCTTCTCCAAGGACGAAGAAAAACTCCCGTAAGATGGTCAAATAGATGTGAAATTTAAGAACAAACATTTTTATTGACATCTCAACTTACCATGTTATTGTTGATGGATCTCTATCATTTACAATTTGAGATTAATGATTAATCATAATGGTTTTATTTAGTAATATATTTATATCATTTACAATTTTAGATTAACGATTAATCATAATGGTTTTATTTAGTAATTTATTCATATCAGTTTATTTGAAATTCAACGTATTTTAGTTTCTTTTAGATTTTTTTATTTTATCTCTATATTTTTTATATTTTAATAGCCATCACCTTGCCATTCCCAAAATTTGGTTGTTTTTTTGTCGTCTAGCAAACCTTGTCTCGCCGTTTAGGTAACTATGGGTGACAAGCTTAATTGAAAAAAGATTGGGCAATGTAAGATTTTGATAAATTTTGCAGCAAATGCATATGGGATAGAACTACTAGATGAGATTGATATCTCACCTATCTTGAATATAGTGGATTTGTACCCTTACCATTAGGTACAAATAAGTGGCGAGGATGTATGTTCATATTCTTCAATTTTGGATGGAAAACAATAGTTGTTTGAGAAGTAAAGGGAAGAAATAGAGATGGTGATAGGTTCTAGAATCATCAAGAGAACAAGAGGCAATGAGTATAAAGAGTATTTGGTCAAGTAGAAGGACAAGGCAACTTAAGATGCAAGTTGGAGGAAGGCGTCTAAAATTGCAAGTTCTTAAAACAAGTCAAAGATTTCACTTAAGATTCATGAGCAAGAGCTTATGGGTTGTTTTATTTACCCAGAGTGTATGATGTATGAGCATCCAAACCAAGTAATCTTGCTTCAACCAAAAAAATTAGTTGGCATTTGTGCATGTGTGCAACATATCAACAATGTTGACATCATTGCACGTGTCGAAGAAGATCAAACCTTGCTAAGAAGCATTAACAAAACTCTAGTTTATCAAGAACATCAAGTGGAGAAGGTTTCAATTGTCTCCTAGAGATGAAATTGACCCCCTTTTCGACAAATAATGAAACCGCCACTTAATGCAAGTGGCTATTTTGAAATTACCGGTTCACATTAACATGGGGTTACGTAACCGCCAATTTGTAGTAATTGCTAGTTTCGCCCGTGAAGGCAAAAAAGGTAAATTAATTGCCCAAAATTAAAAATTTGGACATGAGGGCCGTTTTCCAAGAAGGGAATGGTAAAGAGTATTTTTGGATTGCCAGAGCAGTTAGGGAAGATCCAAATTCTTAAGTTGGAGGAAGCTTTGGTTAGTTCCAACTTTAGTTGGGGAAGAAGGGAAGAGAGAACAAAAGCTTGCTAGGGAGGGGTGTGTTCAGAATTTAGAGAGGAGAGAATTTCAAGTCAATGCCAAACTAAGTTGGTTGTAAATCTTCCTTATGTTGTATTCCATTTAGCTAGACAAGTGTTTGTGTAGAAAATCTCTATAATACTATATTTTAAAGTAAAAAAAGAGTGTGTCTGGCTCCAAGTTTGAGTATTGCGTTTGGAAGTGCATTCATTGAGGGAGAGAGTAAGTTTATGTTGGGGAACAAGGCAGTCGTTAACCTATCTCCCTCATTCCTGTTTGCATCGTCACCTATCTGTCCACTACAGATATATCCTAACAATTTGGGACGTAGAAGGCAGCCATTAACTTTGCTCTCCAGTTTGGAGATAGAGGTCGATCGCATCTTCTCTTCGAAAGGACTAAGTCAGGCACAAAAATTCTCTTATTTTAGATTTCTCAATTTGTAGTACCAAGATTTGTCCTTTGGAACATATGGAGAGAGATATAACATAATTTTTGAAAATTCTGTAAGGAAAGAAGTCTTCTTGGCTCTCATAGTCACACAACAAGGAGTACGACTTTGGCTAACCCTTGAAAGGCCTTATAGATTTGCTTATGCCAATATGCATTATTTGCATATTGCCGCCTTATGGAAAATAACATATTATTAGTAGTTTATAACATATCATTACTAGTTTACATTGATGCATATTCAACCCCAACAAACATGGGATCTGTCACTAAAATGTATTCTTATGCTTAATTTTTATGGAGAGCTTTCAGGAAGAACCCAAAACAAGTTGGGACTGAAGGTATTCTCTACAACCATAGAGGCACTTTAATCCTTTGGTATAGGGAGTATATAGGAATTCAATCCAACAACAAAGCAAAATTGAGAGCCTTATGCACAAGATTGCAGGTTAGCCGCATATTAAAAATAGAAAAGCACACGATTGAAGGAGACTCTCGACTTCTCATTAAATTTCCATGAAGCATATGATACAACAATGGAGTTCCAACCAAACGCCTCAATTGGTACATGGAGCGTATGATGCATTAAATGGTTAAGTACATGGGGGACCTACAAGAGTGTTAGCTCCAACATTGTAAATGTCAGCACAATAATGTTGCAAACCTCCTCGCCAAGGACACGAGCAACAACAATTTGGACTTGAACTTGATCACTTCGCTGGATCCACAGAGCATGCTCCCGAAGGTCCAAAGACAAGTTTCCTTAGAGAGACCGACCTATGATGGCAAACCATGATTAAAAACATTAAATATTCTAAACCCACATGACTTGGGACAAAGTCTATCTTTGTCTACCATGGTCATGAATATCCTTCATCCTCTCCCTTTCAATGTATATCCTATTTTAATCTTCATTACTATATTTTGATCTTCCAAACCTCTGGCGGCCATGGTCTCGTTCTACCCCCTTACTAAGGCCTTGACTCTTATCTGCCAGCCTTCTATTTTATAAGTCTTGGCCGTAGGTCGTGTTCTATTATTCTTAGGGTCCTTCCCCACTTCATGTGCCCCGACCCCTCCCTCCCTCTTTCGTTTTTACTTCCCATCGACACTTCCCTTATTGCTTCTCTTTTATTGTAGTCTTCATGGATTTTTGCCACTCAAGCCTTCACGATGGTCGTTCTTGATTTTAATCTATACAAAATTCTATTCCCCCTCTGCATCATCAACCGATCCATGACCCCCATCTGGAATGTGTCGATTATGACATTCAACATTTTTTAATGGATTGCATTCATTCGGGCTACGAAAGAGTTGCCACGAAGTGGTCACATGTCGCTACTCCTAACGAAACATGTCTAGAATTGCTGATAAAAGACTCCTATTCAATGCTCCAACTCTAACAATAGTCCCTTGGCTTTTGTAACTCATATAAGGAAGTTGATATTTACAGAGGTAACCACACCCATTCTTCCATTGGATGACAACCTAGGTTAGGGGCAAGTTACAACTTAGTAGATGTCTCCTCATGATGAATAATCAATAGTCAGCTTTGAAGGACCTGACCAACCCTATTAAAATTACTCTGCTATGTTGCCAACCAAACGTAAGATTGCTTTCATCATGGGTCAAGGTAAGATATTTCTTTTTTACTTCCAAAGACTTGTCCAAGGTCAATTTGCGTGGGTTAAATGCAAACAACCATATAGCTGAATGACTCAACTCTATGATTCAGATATTTACCAAAATACTCCGTTTCTATAGGTTCACAATTAATTTTGTCCCTAATTGTACTACTTGATTCAACTGTAAAGCCACATTCTAGCCTCTCACTTTATAATTAAAATCTCTAAATAGGCTTAAGCATGATAAGAAGTTAAAAATTTCCCTAAAGTAATTTCCTTAAATTAATCTTTGTAGATCACAATGGTAAATGCTGCGCTTTCCCCACTATCTCCCCAGCAAATGCCGAAAGCCATTTTTGCAGTCTACCAGAAGCTTCAAGCTGAAAGGTTGGCTGAGCTGCATAAAGGTAAGCAGCCCATTGTGATTGAGGATGATGACATGAACTCCCACATGCATGAAGTGCCAACTTGTCAAAGCCATTTTCATGCCCCATCCAACTCATTTGCACAATAGCCCTAATAGAGGAGACCAATTGGAAGCTCCCTATCCAAACCACGATCAGCTAGGTTGTGGGACACCAAAGAAACAAGCTCCCTTTATATCGAAAACACACCCACATCAACGCTCATTCATTAAATAATTTTGGTAATCCTACCCCAGATGGCCACCAATAACTTGTTTGAAGAGAAACAAACCGATAAACTTATGCAAGAGAAGCAATGCTAATAGAATCTTAGGCTATAATAGAAAGAAAACATGGCGTGCACACATGACACTATATTTTCACCCAAGAAAACTTTTTTCAAGAAAAACCCAACTCAACAACCTTCTTCCTTATTGCATCACCTCAACTGTTTGCAATACAATAACATATTTCAAATTTTTACTTTACCCTAATGCATGTGGAAGTATATGTAAGCACATCAATAGATAACTGTCCAAGTAGTTTTACATTACAATGGGCACAAAACCATGGGCTGTGAAACCGCACATACATTACTATGGTTAAAAAAAAACATAGGCTGTTCAAAATGTGTATGCATTATTCCTGAATTTCAAAACATGTATCTGTGATTAAACACGCATATGTGTCGGGCTATACAATACCTAAGGGGTGTAAATCATGCAAAGTATACAATACATCCAACAATCTCCTACTTGTTGAATACTTTGCATTGGGAGTGACAACTATATGCTTTCAATAGTTTAGGGCAGCTGTGTCCATTGATCTTTTACACCAAGAAAACTTCTTAGTACTCACATGCATGGTCAATGCATTGGTAACATTCTCCAATCTATCAACCTTTTCCAACACCACCGTTTTGTCATCAACCATTTCTCTAACAAAATGGTATCATACATCAATACGTTTTGACCGATCATGATAAGTGTGGTTTTCTGCTGAACAGATTGCACTTTTACTGTCACAATCTATTCTCATTGCTTTCTGTAAGAAATCAACATTTGAAAAAAAGCTTTTGTAACCATACAACTTCCACATTTGCATTTGTGGCTGGTACGTACTCAGCCTTTGTAGTTAACAATGCAACAATTACCTGCCTCTTGTTCATCCAGCTGATTGCTCCACGAAATAGGTCAACACAACCACTTGTAGATCTTCGGTAGCCAAGATCTCCAGCATAGTTAGCATCAAGAAATCCTTGTACATTTTTTGTCTTATACTACCCAAGTGTTTCTTGTTAGCAAATACATAATCTAAGGTGCCACACAAATATTTGAAGATCCTCTTTGCAACAGTCCAATGCTCCTTTCTAGGTTTTGACATATATCTACTCAAAACTCCCACTACACATGCAATGTCATGTTTGATGTAGATCATAGCATAGATCAGACTTCCAACAACATTTTTTAAGGAACTCGAGACGTGTTTTCAATATTTTCTTGTGTCTTGGGACACTGTTCAACAAATAATTTTAGACCAATGGGAAAGGGAGTATTTACTGGTTTAAATCCTTGCATTTTAAACCTTTGCATTTTCATCTCAACATATTTCCTCTTATTCAACCTCAATTTCCTGTTTGGTTTATCCCCTAGAATTTTCATGGCCAAAATGAATGTTGCAGCACCTAAATCCTTCATATTAAACTGAGTTTTAGCTTGCTTAGTCATTTCCTTCTTGTTACCAATTAATAACATATCTTTTTTTTGTTAAAGAGTAAAGGTAAGGTTTTGACTAGGTACCGCCCCATTTCAAAAGCCAATCCCCAGGCTATAAACACCAACATCCCCATACAACTAACAGATACGTAGCAAAAAGGCTGATAACAAACAACAAAAACGCAACACAACCCATAAAAACCTAGAAACAAATGACATATTCAAGTCATTCATAACCTAGTTCCATTATGTGACGAGATTATTGAGAACATTCTCAATGTCCTCAGCTGCCTTGTTATTCATATCTGCCTCCTTACCTTTGTCGTTTCCCTTGATCCTTTTAGTAGTGCGGACACTTGTTTGTTGTTCGTTTCCAGCCTTTAAAATTTCCTTGTGAAATGCAATTTTTAATGGTCATTTTGCTCAGCTGCAAAAGTTGTTGAATACATCCTTCCATGTTTTTCATCTCATTTTCCAACTTAAAGTTACCCTTTTCGAACTTTTCAAATCAGCATTGCTTCTTAAAGTGCCCGGTTTTACCATAGTTTCAACATTTCCTCGTAGGTCTTTGTGGAGATTTAGTTTTACCTCTTGAATTTGACTGTCTTCCTTGAATTATTTTTATTTCATTCTTGGGGATGAACTCTCACAAACAAGGCATCTTTCGTTTGATAACTCCCCGGATTTTTGCCTCATTTCCTTTGATAACAGAGCTACGACTACATCGTCCAACGTTAATGTGGATGCAATATTACTAATGGGCATAACAATATTATTCCATTGATTGGACAACAAACCTAGCACAATAACCTTATTCTTTATTGCATTAACTCGATCATTACAATACAATAATGTAATTCAAAGTTCTGCTTTACCCTAATGCATTTGCGAGTATATATAGGCATATTAGTACATAACTGTCAAACAATATTAGAATACAATAGCTACAAATCTATGCATTGTGAAACCACCCATACATTGCTATGGGTAAAAAACCATGGGCTGTCCAAATTGTGTATACTTTATTCCAAACTTTGAAAACGGGCATTGATTATTAAACATGCGTACATATCGGGCTATACCGTACCTAAGGGGTCTAAATCATGCAAAGTATACAACACATCCAAAAATTGTCTTTCTCCCCTTAGCGCTTTCATACCATGCCTTCCCTAGTGTAGGCTAACAATCCCTTAGGGCTCCACCATCATTTCCTTCATCATGGTTATGGCAGCCCCTTCATTTTTTGGGCTTCAGGTCACCCCCTCTTTAAAACCCCCAAAACTAGTAGAGCCACTCCATGCTCAATGACAATGGCTTACATGCGGGTTCAATTCCTATTGGATGCACAATAAACAATTATTGCATTCTACTCAGAATAAATAACTTTTAGATGGAAGAATCACAAACAATGAGACTATCTTTATTCAATTAATTAAATATTGAGATTATATTAGGTTTGTACTATTTTTTTAATTCCTAGCCTATTATATAAGTTATAAGGATGATATATTCATACAATTTAGTTTAAGATATTTATCTGTAATTAAATATGAACTGGTGGATATAGGCATTTGTATTTCATTTTAAAAAGATAGTAAGGGAGAAATATATATGGATGAGGTTCAATATCTAGATTTAGTATTTACAGAGAAAAGTATTTGTCTATTTGAAAAAAAATAAATATATTTTAAATGTCGATTCGGGACCAACTAAAACAAAGATAAAAAATTGGATTGAACTTTTCTTCAATGTTAAAGTAATAGGGGTCAATAGTTATCGACTCCCGCAATAGAGAGAAAGAAGGGGGAAGATAAAACAAATAATGAAAAATTGAAGCGTTCTAAACGTATGATTATTACACTTAAACTAGGGTATTCTATTCCACTTTTTCCTTATAAATGAATTTTGGAATAAATTAATAACATGACCAATTGAACTTTTACTCCAGGCACACGTTATAAATCCCTATCAAGTTTTGATGGAAGAGTCTAGTTTCATCCACAAAAGAAATTGACCTCCAGACAACATCGTTTTGGGAAAGGTCGTAATAACAAAGGAATTATTACATCTATAGGTGTTCCTGCAGTGGCAGCTGGAGGTAATTTTGTGTAATGGCGTGAGTGTATTAACATTTAATTATTTTAGAGCCGACATTATAAAAAACCTACATCCACTTTTAATTAATTTATTTATTGACCCGTAATTATTTAATAACATGACAGTGGAATTATAATTTTTTTATAATAATTTAATTTACAAAATATATTTTTTTAAATATATATTTACCATGTTAGAATATATGATAGGTGAATTATATTTGTTATTGTGGTAATTTTATTTACTTTAAAATAAAAGAATTTATTTATTTATTTACCTACCATGCTGGAATATATGATAGGTGAATTATATTTGTTACTATGGTAATTTTATTTACTTTAAAATAAAAGAATTTATTTATTTATTTTATATTTGTTGTTGTGGTAATTTTATTTATTTTAAAATAAAAAATTTATTTATTTACCATGCTAGAATATATCGTAGGTGAATTATATTGATTATTGTGGTAATTTTATTTACTTTAAAATAAAAGAATTTATTTATTTATTTAAGTTATGTAAAGCCGACATTATAAAAAAATAAATAAGACAATCGACATGATGGTTAAAAACAAAACAAAACATATAAATACAAATTTAAAAAACAATCACAAACAAAATCTAAGAAGATAGCGAGGGAAATAAGTGCAGAGGAAAACAAATAACATAAATAAAGTGCTCAGAGGATAACATAGAACAACAATACAAAATGTATTTTTTTATATTTACCTCATCAATTTGAAAAACCTAATTTCAAAAATTATTTATACTTTGTATCACTGGCGTTCCAATCCACTAAAATAAAATATTTTTGAATCTTTAGATTTTTTATATATATATTTTTAAACTAGCATACATATCTTAGATAAATCTTTGTAAAATACCACTCGATAAATATCATTCTCGAGGCACTTATATTGCATTGAATTATGAGTACCTCTAGAATGATATCTATCAGTGTATTTTACATAGATTTATCTAAGATATGTATGCTTGTTACCATATGACATAGAGGAGGAGGTCACAAGCATTTATACCATCAAATTGATTTTCGGCGAAATGAGAAAAACATATTGGGAAAATTTGTAACAATAGAAAGCGACCATAATAATAGTGCATATATTTGTCTTGTGCACTATAGAGATGGTGAAAAGACATATTTTGCATCCGAGAGGGGGTCATGATTGGAGATAATATTCTTTCCGGTCCAAAAGCTCCTATATCAATGGGAAATGCCCTACCTTTGAGTGCGGTTTGAATTATTATTTACATAATCGGAAGCTACCGATTAGGTTTACAACAAAACCTAAAAAATCTATTATTGTCCAACTAGGATACTTTGATGGGATCAACTGCAAGGGGAAATTGAGGATAAAGAACAACGGGTGATTGAGTTCAATATTTTTTGTAATTATTGGTTACCAAGATATGATAATATGGAGAAGACCGAGTTGTTTGAAGCAAAAAAAAAAAAGGAACCCTTGTTATGAAGAGAGACAAGCAACGCACATTTGATTTGATGGTCAAAGGCAGATTCGGAGTTGAATAATGAGAATATTCTTTAGAGAATAAAAATAAATATATTATTTCAAATGCCTCCAACGTTATTCGAAAGAAGCAGAAGTATCGACGTAATTTGATAGTCATTCATTCTGAATGCTACATGAAAAAAGACCATAAGCTAGATGATGGAATAGAGAAACCTAGGATGTAGAGAATCAGGGCATAAGGGATTGAAAATATGCCCTCCTAGATCTCTAGATAAAATCTATATAGATATTATATTTCAAGTAGAATATGTAAAATTCACATCCAGAAAGTTGTATGCCCTGAGAGAGGCTTATATAGTTTGAGAAGGGATTTTTACAAATTAAAGGTCTACTTCAACCAATATACCCTTAGGCACGACTATACATAATGTTGAAATACAAGTTGGAAATGGTGGACAATTAGCTAGAGCAACAGGTGTTGTAGCAGAACTAATCGCAAAAGAAGGCCGATTGACCACATTAAGATTACCATCTGGGGAGGTTTGTTTAATATCTTAGTTGGACAAGTAGGCAATGTTAAATGGAAAAATAGAACTTTGAGTAAAAATGGATGAAAACGTTGGCTGGGTAGTGGCTTACATGAAGAAATTTCTAGCGAAATATCAATCAAGGAAAGTGCCACAATGGCCGCTCTACATGCTGTTGATCGCACTTTGAAATTTTTGAACGATAATATTGGGGAACATGGCATCAAACAGCCTATTATGGAAAAAACGTTTTGCTCCATGGAATGATGCATTGCTTTTCTTGATGTTATCCTCCAACTAAGCAAAAGGATTGAGATGCTCGAGAACACTGTGTATGGGGATGTGGAAGCCCACTACAACTGCCATCTTGTAGGTAAGCGTCAAGTGTTCCATGAGGACTTCTCAGGGAGTGGCAATGGTCATGTACCTATGCACAAATGCCAACAATGACAAGCTCCTCCTAAATGGCATTCAAGTGGCCTCCAAAGTGGAGAGGAAAAGGGTGATTTGGGTGCTGATCATGGGGAGGCGTTCTCCACCAGCTAATGATGATAGGTATCTTGAACAACAAGATCAAGCACTATGCACATTTGAAGATATTTATTCTTGAAATGCCAATTTGTCAAGTGGTGTAATATGTATTGGGCTCGCCACATGACTAATTGTACAACTAAAGGCCGCTCAAATATTCATATGTACATTGTCTTAGCTGCTTGTTTCTTTGTCTTGCATCTTTGTTTCAGCTGCTATAGGCACTTTCACAGTTTGTAGCTTTAAGATGGGTTTTTTTTCTGCCCCTTGCACTAATATGCTTTAATCTTTTATTTGGAGGGAGCTTCTTTGACAACTCCTATAAAACCACCCAAAGTTTATGTAGCAATTCTAGGATCCTTGGTATTTGGGCTTGATGATCAAGGAGGTCCACAACCATATATTTCTAGGTGGGCCTTAAAGGCAAAATATCCTTCCTTCAAGATCTTGTTCATTTGAATGGCATCAATAGTCTTGATCTCCTTAGAGGGTATGTGAGGTCTTTAGAGATCTAAATTAAGACTCAGTTTACAAACTTTCTTCATGTTAAGAATATTAAGTGTGCTATCGTTATCTGCCTTGACCAAAACCATAGTATTTTTGATATGGGGCAAAAAGTGAAGGTATCAAGATGATCCTACTCTACCATTGTTGCATGGGTTTTGTCCTCTAGTTCACATTCAATGATAGGTTACTAAGGGCATTATCTTTATTGGCTCCAAGATGGATGATCGCACATCTTTAGCCATGTAGAACATTTTTGGGTTATAGCTATGGCCCTTAGTCCAAGGCTAGGAGCATTTACATTAGGAGCTTCTGATTGATGGTTAGGGGTGGGAATTGAGTGATGTATTTCTATGGACAAGGGACTTTGGTTTAGAACGCTTTGATCTCTTTCGGAGAGATTTTTGCACCTTTCTAATCTCTGCTCAAAATTTTGCAAATAATCATGTCAGATCTTCCTTGGTTTCAAGCTTCGACTATTTCTTCGACAAACACGCTTTGGAATTTTTGATACCACTTGTAGTGCCCTTAAAGATAATGGAAAACGATTTGCAAAATTTAGCTTCAAGATATAATGTTGATATGTAAAATACAGGGGCATCTTCACATCCAATATGATTTATACATGCAAATCTAGTTGAAAACTCATAAGAGATCACAAATGATGGCTCTCCATATTAGAAAGATATCAAATGGAAATAAATTACTTAGCTTAGGCGTTCCCTCAATTTATACTCGAGTGGGAAGAAAATTTTAAATGTATCAAGATATAATTTGTTACTAATTTGTTTTAGTTGTTTTACTATCCGGTATGCATGCAACAAGAATTCAAAATGGTAATGGGTGGGAATCTCCGGGTAGCAGGTTTGAGTAGGGTGGGATATGCATTCCCAAAGCTGCGAAAGGAGAATATGAGCAAGATGGCCCACTGAGGGTCCCTTAATCCCAAGGAGAGATTCGATCCCTATTGGCATTGGCGTGAGCTTCGAAAAAGGAGCAACAACCAGAAGTTCACAGATAGAAGGCTCATCCAAAAACAAGAGAACGTGGGCGGAAACGCTAAAAGATGGTCCTCAAAGACCCCTATTTCAAATTGTTCTTTGGATCCAACTGAAGATGTAAAAGGCTTAAAACTAAAGGTCCCAAACTCAGTGGTATACAAATCCTTCACCAAATTTGAAAACACCTTGGTTGGTAAGTTCGAGACCAAATATTGTTACTGTCAAGATTTGGGCCCCTAGAAAATGGAATCCGAAAGGTCACATTGAAATCTCCATGTTTAAAATATTTTTTCTGGTTTCTTTTTCTAACAAAGAGGATTGTGTTTGAATCCTCTTGGGAGGACCTTGGTTTCTAGGGAATTTAAGCAATTTTTTAAGCAAATGGAGTTCGGGTTTTGATCTGGAGAGAGAAAATATACATTTAATCCCTATATGGGTCAAACTACTAGGTCTCCCGCTGGAATATTGGGAGGATGAAGTTATGATGGGTATTGCAAAATCCTTTGGATAACTTTTTGATTTCGATGCAATTATTAAATCTAGGAAACAACTGATATTTGATAGATTTTGTGTGAATGCTGAAGTTAATAAGTTGCTACTTTCATCCATCACTCTGTCTTCCATATATGATAGTTCGGTACAACTAATTGTGTATGAAAATGACTTTCTTGTTTGCTAATCGTATCATAAATTGGGACATTAGGAAAAAAATTGTCCATCTAAGCCAAAGGAACAACGGATTTGGAAAAAAAAATGAAAAGAGCATCCAAGAACCTCTCATAGATGATTCAGAAAAGAAAGACATGGATTCAAGAAAGGTGGGGTGGATTGGGGGAGGGGGGAATTTAGCTCTGTTGATTTCCAAGAAGAACAAACTACAAAGTACTATGGGAATATGCTTGCTTCAACCCCTAAACAAGATAAGTATTAGATGGAATTAGTGAGCCCCCTAATAACATGTACCTGCAAACCAATCTAAGAAAGTCAAGATGGAGGGGATTAGATTTGGTAATTAATTGTAAGAATCCTTGCTAAAACTGATCCAACTTTTTGAGTTTTCTGATTTTGTTTCTTGTTTGTTTTCAATGGTTTTTATGAGTTTTCAATATAGGAATGCATTTGCCATGTTATGATTCTAATATAGAACTATTTGATACATGAAATAATAACAAATAGATGAACTGAAAACACTATCAAATGTCTGATATAGATTGAAATAACAAGGTATTTTATTTCAAATTATTTGAATATTTTAAAAGTATTTCATTACAACTACATACCTGATTGATATTAAGATGCTATGATGCGAATTATACAATGGTATGAGTTGAAATACACTTCTGATGTAGGACAAATTTGATTACAATTTTTGATCTGATTAAGCAAGACCAGATCTGGAATCTCTTAAAAAAATGGTTAAAACCCTAGTGGAAAACAATGGTATGATTCAGATTTGCCTTCAAAACCCTATCGATTCCACCATAAAATCATGTAATATCAATGCAAAATCTTTCAAAAACAACCTGCAATCCATTCTCCTTCAATCAGGGGCATTAAAAACTGTCCGTCTAAAAGCAAAAATCTTCTGAGTGGTGTTTTGGATGGGCGATTCAGCATAAGAAAGAATGGAAACAAATTGACAATTTGGTACAAATCATGTCAATTTGTCCGTCAATAAACTGGAATTCTTGGCACAAGACTTCACGAATTCATCAAGTAAGCTGATAATGAAATCCCTTTGGAGGAGTTGAAAAAGGGGTGGAAAAAACACGATACTTTCAACAACTAGCTAAGGTAGAATATTGCACTACCGAAACTAGGATTCCCTTAGGTTTTACCCTAAAAAATAGATATTAGAGCATTTCTCGGGATATTAGGGGGTTTTGTCTAATGGTTTTTTGAGGTTATCCTTGTATAACACATTTTAGTAGGTTTAAGGATGGCTCCTTGGTGCATGGTAATGCTTTATCTTTTTTGTACCTGTTAAAGGGCTTCGGGGCCCCTTCAAAACTTGTTTTTACCTTAATCTAAAACAAGGTATTTTATTTCAAATCAAAGTAGTATTTCATTACAACTACATACTTGATTGATATTAAGATGCTATGATGCGAATTATACAATGGTATGAGTTGAAATACACTTCTGATGTAGGACAAATTTGATTACAATTTTTGATCTGATTAAAAAACCCTAGTGGAAAACAATGGTATGATTCAGATTTGCCTTCAAAACCCTATCGATTCCAAATGAGCTCTCAATCCCCTTTTTTATAAGCTTTTTAGTGAATTTTTCAGAAACTCTCTTTTAAAATCACTTTATTAATTTATTAAGTCTCCAAGCGTTTGTAGCTCAAAGCTCTCCGAAATCTCAATGAGAAAATATTTTAGACTGAAAAATGAGCTCTCAATCCCCTTTTTTATAAGCTTTTTATGAATTTTTCAGAAACTTATCACTTTATTAATTTATTAAGTTTTTAAAGTGATTTATTTTATTTTAAAGCATTTTTGGCACTGAAAATCACTTTTTAGCATCTTATCATTTAAAGTTTTTTGTTTTCTTTCCAACGAGCTATAATACTGAGGTACCTGATTAAATATTTTAATTAAAATGGCAACCTTAGTAAAATTAATTAAATATAGTTCAATATTACATCCAATTAACGGAAATGGCCGAAATGAATCGGAACCGAAAACTGATTGCGTAGGAGTGATCCCAATGATGAAAGATGATAAACGGATCCAACTAGGTGACTTACTAAAAATAGATACTCGCTCCAAGAATCTTGGAGACCATACCAGAAGTCAAAAATTACATCTGAAAGTGGCGTATGAGTCCTCTAGACCACTTGAACCCACTGGAAACATCAAATAACTCTTTTGATAACGCTGACACACACCTAGAAGGTCAGTGCCAACTGAAATGCAAGAGAACCCAAGATTGGGGACATTACATCAATCCCCAGTATTGCAACTACCTTAGTTGATGATTCAGAAAGAAAAGAAAGCTAATCATAGGGCAAATCAACAATTGATGAATAATCGAAGTACACAATGGAGGATGGAGAATTTAGGCTAAAAGGCAGTGATTTCAGTAATAATAATCACTCCCCATGCAGTCCTCACCCAAATAAAATTCTGAGAGAAAGAAAAGAGGCTTTGAGTCATTACCTTGAGAGCCAAAACGCAGAGTTTTCTTTCGATCCTTCGTTATAAATAGATGAAGTGATGTCTTGCACTTTGAACCAGCATCAAGAGCTTTTGATGGACAAGTCTTGTGTTAGAATCACTAAGAACACCAAGAAAACAATTGATTTAGGAGTAGAAACAAAGAAAAGAAAAACTAATCACATGGAAGTTAGGTGTAGGGAGATTGTGAAGGATGTAGCTAATGGAAGCCAGATTACTGTGTAACTCAGTGGCTCCAAATCATCTTCTAGACGTCGCAAATGAAGGTCATCTCATGGAACATAAAAGAACCAAACAATCAAAATAAACAAAGGATCTTGAAAAACTTAAAAAAAGATCACAAACCTAGTTTGCTTTTGCTTCAAGAGGTTAAAATATCGGCTATTATCTATACTGATATTAAAAAATTTATTTGGAATCTCCCTCCACACATGCATTTAAATTGACTGTGGTGTGCTCTGTCCTGTTTTACATCAGAGACAATACATTATTTCCCAAGGAAATGTACAACAATATTGGGATTTTCTGTTAACTGACTAATAGACAAGATCTTTATTCATGTTAGGAACATACCACACATTTAATTATTTTTTCTAGCATTATTCAATACTATGCAAATATCTCTTATCTCTTCTACTTCATGCGATTGAGCATCAACTAATGAAACTAATTTATATAAGTTTGTACTTGTAATAATTTGACATACCAATCCTATATGGTGGAGTCACCCTATAGTTGCATTTAAGTTGATTGTGGCAGGGTGAACTAACCACCTTGCCCAATACCTAGGGCAATCACTTTGTCATGTTTACATCAGACACATTACACTGTTGCCTAGAGAAATATGCAATAGTGTTAGAGTTTAATGTTAATTGACTAATAGATGATATTTTTATTCATGCTAGAAACATACCTAACATTCTTTACAATGGTTTTTCTAGCATTATTCAATACTATACAAATGTCTCCTATCCCTTGTACTGCATGTGATTGACCATCAAATTGAATTAGAAAAGTTTGTACTTGCAGTAAATTGACATATTAGTTCTTACAACATGTGAAATGTTTAAATATATTAGAATCAATGAACCAACAACTGATAACATTATCATTTGAGCATAATGCCACAAGTACATTTGTCGCTTGACTGCTTGGTTGGAAAAGTGCATACTGTCAATTCTGGAAATCCTTTTTGACATGCCCAACCTTGTGACAATAAAAACACTTTAGTTGGTACTTGGAAGATGAATCAACATGGATATGTTTCATCTTCCCCTTTGACTAAGGAGCAAATGCACTCTTTTTTTATCTAGCATTGGACTCATGTGCCTATCTCTGTCCGCGTTCCTTCTGCTTCAAATATGAACTAGCTTAATTAAATGATAGGATTTGGATTTCTTGCATCAAGTGTAAGGCCTCCATGAAAAATTCATATTAAGGCATCAAGCTTTCAAAACAAGGGTCACCAAGTATTCATCATCAAACTTTTTGTTAATCACTGTGCATTGGTCTCAGAGATTTTTCTCTGAAGATGTTCAGATAGGGGTCCATCCTCAGTCATCTTTGTGGAAAATAGCAGATTCTTCAGGTATAGGACTCAATGTTTCATCAAAGTTTGATACTTATTTTATAGATTGGTCCAAAGCACACATGCCTTAGCGGCGTTTCGGACCTCAGGAATTATATCATTTGATACAAACAACAACAATAAAAAGGTCTCCTTACGACGCTTGTCATAATCAATAAAATTTGTAAGAGGTCTCGCTTTAGTATTAAGAACGATTTTTTCACAATTCTGCAATTGTTAAAATCTTATGGCTTCAAACATTATACTTTTAGATAGTCAAGTTTTGTGCTTAAGACAAAACTAATTTCTAAATATTGGCCATTTTATAAAAAAATTTGTCCTCCGATTCGAAAATGAATGTAGTAGGGAAATGTACAATTTATAATATGAATTTTCTTATAATTTGAATTTCAAAATTAATTACAACATAAAAGGGGACTGTATGCCTAGAAAATTGTACAAAATGGATTGCATACTCAAAACTACAAATCACGTTTCTTTCCTGTGCTAGAAAATAGGATGCAAATCATGTTTTCATCATTTGCGTGACTGCACAAGCCTTCTTTCTCTATGCCCTAGTGACTGGCTACATAAAAACATGGTTTTTGTCCTTCACGACCTGTGAATGGTGTTTTTATTTTGCTTTTGGGTTTCACACAACAATGGCTTTTTTTTTAGCATCTAGGTTTCATGTGACGTACGCAACATTTTCCTCTATTTTTATGAGTCCTTCTGTGTTGTTTCTCTTTGTTGGGTTTTTATGTTTACAAGTTGCAAATTTATTTATTCTCCGCCACGTCCTTGTGGTTTATTTTGAATCACAATTTTCATTCATCGTTTCCTTCTACCATTTTGTGTACAAAAACACCTTTGTTTTGATGATCTTTGTTTGAAACTCAAACTCTTCAATTTGCCATGCAATTCTTACCCTTCTTTTTAGGGATTCTTCAAACTTTGCAATATATTGTTTGTACCTTCTTCCTAAGGCTTTCTCGAATGGTGGCTCTGATACCAATGTTAGCAAATATAAATGCTGAAATAATGAAGAGAAATGGAAGGCATACGATACACTTACACACTTGTGTGTGTCCATCTTTTATTAAGAAAAAAAAGTTACATTAGTTGGGAAGGTTGATGACCAACCATTTGTTAATGTTTAACTGATAGCTAATTAATAACTTTACATGTAAGAGCCAAGAGGCACATTAAATTAGGAATAAGAGGTAGGAGCCAAAAGAAGCATAACACAGTAATAAGAGATGAGAGCCAGGAGGGGTGTAACATGGTAATAAGAGGTGAGAGCAAATAGGCCTATAACATGGTAATAAAAGTTAAGATCTAAGAGGTGCACTAAAGTAGGAATAAGTGGTATGATCCAAGAGGCGTGTAACATGGAAATAAGAGGTAAGAGTCAAGAGGCTTGTAACATGGTAATAAGAGATGATAGCCAATAGGCATATTAAATTAGGAATAAGAGGCAGGATTCAAGACACACATAACATGGTAAGAGGTAAGAGCCAAGAGGCCCATAGTGTAGTAATAAGAGTTAAGAGTCGAGGCATAATAAAGTAAGATATATTCACAAAACGATGTACTGTAGAATAAAGTTAAGAGGTGATGTAAATTAGGATAAAACCAAGACGCGATGTGCATTGATAAGAGGTAGAGCCATGAGACATGTAACATGGTAATAAGAGGTATGAGCCAAGATGCGTGTAACATAGTAGTAAGAGGTAAGAGCTAAGAGATGCACTAAATTAAGAATAAGAGGTAGGAGCCAGGAGGTTCATAACATGGTGATAAGAGGTAAAAGCCAAGAGGTGCACTAAATTAGGAATAAGAGGTAGGAAGCAAGAGGCACATAACATGGTAATAAGAGGTAAGAGCCAATAGGCCCATAGTGTAGTAATAAAAGGTAGGAGCCAAGAGGTGTGATTATGTAATGCTAGAATAAGTAATACAATGCTAACATGAAAATCCAAGTAGTTATAACATAAAATGCTTATTATGGTACATGCCCACAAAAAGAACATATCTTAGGCACATGTTCTTAGAAGCTGAACTTTAGATTGAAGTTGGATTTGTTTGGCTCTAATGACTAGAATATTCTTAATTATTACTTCTTTTTGAATGTGAGATGTTGAGAAAGGGTGGGCATTCTAAGATGCCTTGAAGTTTGAGGAAGGGTTAGGCTGGGGCATCGTGAGATGGCCCAAAGTCTAAGGTGACACTAGGGTTTGCATTGTAAGATGCTCTCAATATTGAACTAAAGCAAAGGTGGGAATCATAAAGTGACCCATATTTTGAGCTAAGCTCAGGTGTGCATCATAAGATGCCTCAATGTGTGAAATGAATTAAGGGTGGTGTTATCAACTTGGAGTTGCACCCTGAAATGAAGATGCGTTGAAATGGCTAATCCTCTCTCCAGTTGAAACAATGGGATCTTCTCACGAGGGTGGGTGTCTCAATGGTGAAAAGAACCTCCAGAGAAGGCTGGTTCCTGTAAGATGCATCAATCTGGATCTCTACTCTGTGTTGCGGACTACTATGGAAAAGGGAGAAAGAAACTTGAAAGGGAAATCCTACTTAATGACAATGATACACCAAAATGTTGATCCACTTTACTTGGAACCTTGAACACTGAATCAAACAAGGGAAAATGAAGACCTTGATTTCAATTGAACACTATGCATAAGTATTTCACGAGAAGGTTCGATCCAATGGCAAAAAATGTGAGAGAAAACGATGGAGAGAGGTTTGATACAAGACACTTTGCAGCGACCTAACACCCACTTACAGCTTCAACAAAGGACATAAAACACTGAACATGATCTGCATAACATGATGAGCTAGCAACTAGGTAAAAATCAAAATTTGAGAAATGAGAGAAATCTACCACGTATGCAAATTGCTGAATGAATGTACACTATGTCAGCGCTTGAAATCTGAAAGTACAGTCCTTCTATTGATTGAAAAGGTTACACAACTCACCAATGGCAGAGTCTGGTCTTACCAAGAGGGATAGATTTTACAAGGCTAAAAATCCATTAATATAGAAAATTACAAAAAGTCGATAGATTGGCGTTGGAAATAGGAGATGAAGTTAACTTTTCATTAACTCAAATCCAAATTGCATTGCATGAGTCTTCCAAATTTGTCTTTCCTTGGCTTATACCTGGCTGTCTTGCATGAAGAATCCTTGGCGTTGAAAAAAGAAGACAAGCTTTGGATGCATGACGCCTACCAATAAATGTCTTGACTTGAAAACTAGTCAACTCTAAAACAAGAGTAGTCAAATTCACTCGAACTGCTAGAACGTTTGAAAGTCTCCCCTTTGCATGAAATTAATGCAAATGCCAAATTAAGAATTGCGTTTGAACTGTCGGAACGTTTTGAGTTTTGAGACAAACGAGAGTGCGTGCATGAAATTTTTGTCTGTTTGAAACGTTCAACGCTTTGCCCATTCATCATGTAAGACAACTTTATTTTCAGCACTGAAGCATGCTTGTTTTCTTAAACGTGTTCACTTTGTTGGAGTCACTCACGTTAGTCTGTGCATGATCTTCGTTTATCTTGCCTTTGTCTTTATTATGTGTTTGTTTTATTTGTTGTTCATGCTTATGTCCATGTTCAGTTCTGTTTCAGTCTTGTTTGTATTTTACCTTTAATTTGGGAATCGGGTTTTTTGAAGGGCACCTTGGCTTTTTGAAACTGTCCTTTCGAACTTTTGTTTTGACTTGAAAACCATAAAGTGAACCAACCCGAAGGGTTACATACCCTTCAGGACTTTTGAATTGGACCTTCCCAAAGGACAGGTGCCCTTCGGGTTTTCTCGACTGTGCTTTTCCCTTTTTCTTTCGGACAAAAAGTCCGAAGAAAATAAGCTTTGAACGACTACCATTTAGTCATTTTTTCGGACTTTTACACAGTCCTTTGAGAGCTCTTTCTCTCAGAGAAAATGTCCGAAGAAATAGTCCACCTCTTATAGCTCGAAAAAATCCTTGGGAAGACAAAATAAATAAACTTACAGCTTGTATGTCTTGGTTGTATTTGTACATTTGGCTGTAATCAAGAAAGCTCCTTGGAAACCTCTGAATGACTAAAATTCACCTGGTTGTAGATGGCCACTTGGGTGGCTGCAAATGCTCATTTAAGGACCCCAAAACTGATTCACAAGACAAACTTGGCACCATAGCAAAGTTTCGAATAGTAGGGGTGACGATTTGCCCTGTGGGGGCAAAATTGTCAACATTTTTGGCGACTCAACTGGGAAGCATGCCTGCTATGCTAGAGGATACAGACCATATAGATGCTATTCGAACTCTCAAATGGTGAACCTGATTTTTGACTGAAATTCTTCCCCTGACATTGGTTGAAGTAACCTTTCTCCCTCAAAATAAGAAGGGAAAAACACGAAAGCAGAAAAATTATCTAAGAAGCAAATGTGTAAATAAGCACTTATTGAACAAAACTGAAGCAAACTACTCTGCTTGAAATTGGATGAAAGCAAAAACTGTACATAGAGCTTTGCTCTTCAATAGCAATGTTTCAGATGTATCCCATTGACTGGGATTGGAAGCTCTTGGCCGTCCATCTTGGCAAGTTGGAATTTGCAGCTGGAGATCGTGTATGAAAAAGGGAATCAAATTTCGTGTGCCTTCCTGGTTTGGCTTGATCCTCATCCCATTTGAGGACCAAATCCCCTTCATGGAAGCTTCGTGAGGAAGCTCCTTTGTCACCTTTTCACCTCATGACTTTTCAAGCATAGATTGATTTCTTGTCTCTTCCAACTCCATAAGCTCTGCATACCTGATTTTCATAGGAAAAATTCAAGTTGATGCATTAGTTCGAAAGCAGGAAAATCATAAATAACCTTGCTTCCTTACCATAGACTAGCTTGTATGGAATTGTGCTATTGACAAGTCCATAGAGTTGACTTTAACTTGAGATTGACCTCTGGTCTTCAATAGTCCTTCGTATGATCCTTAAGAGGTTCTTGTTTATAGATTCAACAAGGCCATTTCCTTGTGGATAATAGTTCGATGAAGTGCTGAGATAAACTCCGTGTTGGAAGTCCATTGGCTGATCTTAGATCCCACAAAAGCCATTGCATTGTTATAAATAATGAAAGGAACAAACCTAGTAAGTAGACCTTCAACAATAACGTTAGTTTCGTTTGCTTCTTTCAATGCAATTGCTTTTGTTCAACGTGTGAAGTAATTCATAGCTGTTAGAATCCTTATGCCCTCTCGAAGGAGGATTAATGAGACCAATTTTGGAAGGGTTGATCCACTACAATTCACTGAAGGGGCAGGGCTAGTTTAACTTTTCCTACAAACATAACACATTGTGCACTTCCTAACCCATGTATGGCAAAGACCAATAGTACCCAACTCTCATGATTTTAAGTGCTGTAGTTCTTGTGGAAAAATGTCCATCATGTCCATCATGGAATTCTTCAAGTAATCTTTGAGTTTGGCTTGGTTCCACACACCTTAGTAACATTCCATTAATATCTTTTTTGAACAAAACACCATCAACGAGCAAGAATGGAATTGATTGCAATCTGAAATACCTTCTTTTTGAAGCACTTAGGTGAGAAGGGTAAAAACCATCTTGTAAATAGCTTACCAAATCATGAACCCAGCTAGAAAGTGAGGTGTGAACAACAACAATCTCTTCATCATTTGACACTAAAACAGCTTCATTAATTTCTTGCAAGCCGTGAACTAGATGCTCACAAAGTCTTTTGCCTCTAACCAGGTTTGTAACCTTAATTTTCATGTCATATTCCATTACCCTTGTTATCCAACCAGCTCTCTTTTCATTTATGTCTTTGTTCAGAAGTTCTTTGATGCTTGGATGAGCAACCATTAGATGTATTTTATTATTAGACAAGAAGTGCCTAAATTTGTTCAAAGATCTTATAATTGAAATGACATGTTTTTCAACAAAAGAATACCTTGTTTCATACTCTTCCAAGCCTTCGTTGTAGAAAGTTATTGGTTGCTCTAAATCTTCATGATTCTACTGCATAAGAATGCTTGAAATGGCGTCCATATTAGTATACGTATACAAAATAAAATCTTTTGTAAAATCTGGTAAAAGCGTATGAACACTTGCTATGGCTTCCTTAACATCTTCAAACCCTTTTACTCCCTCCTTGGACCAGCTGAAGTTGTGATTTTTCTTTAGCATGGCTGTAAGTGGTTTAGCTACAGTAGCGAAATCTGAAATGTATCTCCTTATAAAATTGATTTTTTCAAAGAAACTTTGCAAAGCCTTTTTGCTCTTAGGCAAGAAGAGTGCAAGAATGGATTGAATCCTTTCAGAATCTATGTTTAAACTGTGCTTTGAAACATGTCCAAAAAGCTTACCTTCATGAGTTGAAAATACACACTTTTTGAGATTTAGAGATATTCCAAATTGCCTACACCTTTCAAAAACTTGTTTGAGATGAACCATGTGATCTTCTACATCTTTTGAAAACACTGTTATATCATCCAAATAAACAAGCACAACTCTGTTAAGAAAGTCTTGGAAGGTCATATCCATGGCTCTTTGAAAAGTTGCTCCAGCATTAGACAAATCGAATGGCATCTTTCTGTATGCAAATGTCCTCCATTTAGTCGTGAACGCTGTCTTGAATTGGTCCTATTCTTTGACCAAAATTTGATTGTAACCACTATATCCATTCAACAAGGAAAACCTCTTTGAACCTGCAACACGCTGTAAAATTTGTTCCATTGATGGCAATGGATGGTGGTCTTTAAACAAAGCCTTGTTTAAATCATAGAAATCAACACAAACAAATCTCACCATTTTTTTTCCGTATTGGAACGAGGTTCGCCACCCAAGTTTAGTGCTTGATTGGTAATATAATAGCTGATTCTATGAGCTTGTGAAGCTCAGCTCTCGTCAAAGGCTCAAGCTTTGGATTGATTGGCCTTTGTCTTTGTCTCACTAGTTTAGTTTCCTCTTCTAACTCAATGTTGTGTTGAGCCAAACTTGGATCAAGACCTTTAAGATCACTATACTGCCATGCAAATATATCAACAAAATTCGTGCATAAATCAATGAAAGCTTTCTTTTGTGGAGTGCATATCTTACCCAATTTCAAAATTTTACCAGCTGCAATCTCTACATTGGCATAGTGCTCTTCCTTTGTTGACAAGGATGGTTTCTCTTTCCTTAGCTCATCATCTTCACTGAAAATATTTTCAAGAATGACCAATCTCTTGGGTAGCCTATTCGTTTTCAGTTGTACAATCTGATCATCATACTGTTGTAAGTGTTTTTACTGATTTCTTAAAGAAAATTCATCGTCTTTTTGTAAAATCTCACAATTTGATTGTCATTCTCAAACACTTGCCAATTCTCTTGGTTATCCAGAACAGAAGGCCTTACAACTACCTTTATATGTGATTGAAAAATGTCACTTTTTACATCAGCTAGATTGTTAAATTGTGCTCCAACAACAGCCAACTTATTAGCATGTTTATTCCTATCTCTTGGTATTCCCTGAATATGAAAACCCTGAAAATCTTCAAGTAAATCTCAAACTCTGTGTTTGTAAGATTTAAGCAACAGATTCTTGCATACATTCAAACCTCTTACTTGGTGGACTACAAGTTCACTATCTCCAAACACTTGCAAACAATTTACTTTCATCTTCTTAGCCCACTGCAAATCGTGAACTACTGCTTCATATTCAGCAATGTTGTTTGAACAGCCAAACTGAAATTTAATAGAAGAGAAATACCTTTGTTCTATAGGAGAAATTAACATCATTCCAGTTTCGGTTCCATACTTATTTCTTGATCCATCAAAGTACAGTTGCCACAAGCCTTCATTAGATTCGTCTTCTTTGACCATTGCTGGAATTGGTGCATCGTTCTCATGAAGACAATACACACCGAGACCGTCCTCTTCAATCAGCTTGTAGGGATCATGCTCATGCAAGGTAGAAGCCCACTCATCAAGAAACAAATCTGGAACTCCATCCAAAAGCGAGTCCTTTTTTACATCACTAGTTTGTAATATTTTATTCGAGATGATACAATTTGCATCGACCACATTTGGCGTATAAGGCTCCATATGAAAACGTGCAATAAGCTCTGAATGAATTGTTACCTTTGTGCCATACTTGGTTAAAAACAACAAATAGGTCCAATCAGCTGATAAATATCCTTCAATCTTTGAGGTGAAGTCCCTTGAAAGGCACATAGCGAAATAAGTAGACAAGTCCACCACTACATCCTGTTGAATAGTAACGTTAGGACAAACATTTAATGTCAATTTCAAATATTTGAGAATGCCTACCGTCTTTGCTGATTAACCATCCAACTGCAATACCCTTTTAATATTTGGCTCATAAACAAGGCCGAGCTTGTTTGAAATCTATTTGGGCATTACTGTACTACTAGTTCTACTATCCACCATATAATTATGAACCAAAGTATCACCCACTATCAAAGAAAGATAAAAAGGGGGAGTTTTCTTTGATTTACTTCAGTTTTGTCCACCTTTGACATTTTATCTCTTTGCTGCACCTATTGCTTAGTTCGCTGATCCGAATTTGTCAAGACAACACCTTCTTTATCAACCGGTTTTGGAGACAATTCAAGCGCTGAAAGTTCTTGAATGAGTTTATATTTTTGCCCTGGAATTGAAAGAGAATCCCACATGCTAATGCTGATGTTAGACTTCTTCATTTGATCTACAATATTGAACTGAGATGCACTAACCTTTGATTGCGCTTTCTGTGGTACTTGCTGCTCACGAATTAGAAGTATTCGCTGCACTTTACTAACCTCTATATTCTAATTTTTTTGGGATGTGGGAGTATCAAGCTACTCTTTTGTACTTTGAGCAACAATGCTGGAAGCACTTGATGTATTTGCTATCGCTTGGGCTTCCTCAACAACTCTTCTTTTAGTTCTTTGATAGGTTATTGCTGCAATTTGACCACTTAAATCGTTAGTTTCAACATCTTGAGTAAAAACAACATGATTATCGACCTGCCAATTTACATTAATAGCATCAGGCTGCCCTTGAACTTGATGAGTCACTTCTTATGATGTCAAACTTGTATCTTGATATTCACCTCCTTGAAAAGAGAACTCTTCTTGTGTCATTTGTGGCATGGTGATGTTTCTAGTGATACCAAGGCTTGGTTTTGAGCATCATTGAGATTTGAGGGCTGCCACCCTGAATCCTGCACCAAATTAGTTTGAGATGGGGTTGGAACAATGGCTTTTGAAGTGGAAGGAGCATTTGGATCAAGAGCAACATATAGCTTAGCTGGAGTTATGGCTCTTTATGCTTGATAGGGTGGTCTATTTTCTCTGAAACCCTGATAAAGAGACCTTTGATCTTTGAAGGATTGATAGTTGTTTTGATTGTGCTGTTGATAGGCCTTATTTGATTGAAATTGCTGCCTCTTGAACTATACTATTTCATTTACAAAAGATTGTAGCAAACTTTTCAACTCTCCTATCTCACTAGCTTGACCAGTAGGGGCTACAATAAGAACTTGAGGTGTTGGAATTGGAGCTAAAGATGCAATTTGAGGAACTTGAGGGGCTGGTACAGAACTTATTTTTGAAAATATGGGCATTTGAGGTCTTGGAGAAAGCTTACCTGCTTGTATCAAACTATTTTTTGCCCTTATTGCAATTCCATAAGCATCTGTCAAAGTAGTACCACCCATTGATTGTATCATTACACTAATGTCAGAATTAAGAGCTTTCAAAAAATACAAAAATGCATATTTGTCCATGTCTTCTGGAATCTGAGATTAAAATCGAACATGAACTCATGAGGAGCTCTCTGTATGGTAGTTAATTGTTCAACTAAAGATAAGTAATCAGATTTGTCTTCAAATTGCTTGGCTAAGGCTGCACCCAATTCATCCTAGGTGGAAATGGATCTAAGTGGGAGGGTTCTATACCACTGTAATGCTTTTCCTTTGAAAGAAGCAATAAGCAATCTAATAGCAACATTATCCTCAACAACATCATGAATTGAACAAAGATTAGCCACATCTCGGATATGCTCAATAGGGGTTGTTTGATTTTCTCTTGAGAAGAATATAATACTTTTGAGGACAAATACATGAATGTCATCTAACTGTGCTGGATTCAGTGGACTTCTCTTATTGAATGGAGCAAACGTTTGATTTCTAACGGCCATCTGGATGGTGGGGATTGCGGTGTCTAGAATGATAGCATGAGGGGGAAATAAATATTCTCTTTGAGGATATGGATTTGCCCTCATAGACCTTGCTCGTTTATAAGTTACAAATTCAAAAGGAATACCTTTACTTGTTGATCTTGTGGTAACCTTTGGCATGAACGGATTGCTTGAATGATGCTATGAACTCTGCAATTGGATGTAGATGAATATCCTTTGCTGCTACGAAAATTCTATGCAAAGCACTTTTTCGTGGTTCCATCGAACGTGTCAAAAGCTGTTGTCAACTTGGAGTTGCACCCTGAAATGAAGGCATGTTGAAATGGGTAAGCCTCTCTCCAATTGAAACAATGGGATCTTCTCACGAGAGTAGGTGCCTCAATGGTGAGAACCTTCAAAGAAGGTTCTTGTAAGATGTATCAATGTGGATCTCTACTCTGTGCTACAGACTATCGTGGAAAAGGAAGAAAGAAAATTGAAAGTGAAATCCTAACTAATGACAGTGATACACCAGAACGTTGATCCACTCTACTTGGAACCTTGAACACTGAATCAAACAAGAGAAAATGAAGACCTTTGATTTCAATTGATCACTATGCATAAGTATTTCATAAGAGGGTTCGATCCAATGACAAAAAACGTGAGGAAAAATGATGGAGAGAGGTCTGATACAAGACACTTTGCAGCCACTTAACATCCGCTTACAACTTCAGCAAAAGACATAAAATACTGAACATGACCTGCATAACATGATGAGCTAGCAATTAAGTACGAATCAAAATTTGGAAAGGGAGAGAAATCTACCACATATGCAAATTGTTGAATGAATGTACACTATGTCAGCACTTGAAATTTGAAAGTACAGTCTTTCTATTGATTGAAGAGGTTACACAACTCATCAATGACAGTCTGGTCTTACCAAGAGATAGATTTTACAAGGCTGAAAAGCTATTAATATAGAAAATTAAAAAAAATCAAGAGATTGGTGTTGGAAATAGGAGAGGAAGTTAACTCTTCATTAGCCCAAGTCCAAATTGTATTGCGTGAGTCTTCCAAATTTGTCTTTCCTTGGCTTATACCTCGCTGTCTTGCATGAAGAATCCTTGGCGTTGAAAAAAGAAGAAGACAAGCTTTGGATGCATGATGCCTATGAATAAATGTCTTGACTTGAAAACTAGTCAACTCCAAAACAAAAGTAGTCAAATTCACTCGAACTGCTGGAACGTTTGAAAGTCTCCTCTTTGCATGAAATTAATGCAAATGCCAAATTAAGAATTGCATTTGAACCATCGTAATGTTTCGAGCTTCGAGACAAACGAGAGTGCTTGCATGGAATTTTTTGTTGTTTGAAACGTTCAACGCTTTGCCCGTTCATCATGCAAGACAACTCTATTTTCAGAACTGAAGCATGCTTGTTTTCTTAAACGCATTCACTTTGTTGGAGTCACTCACGTTAGTCTGTGCATGATCTTTGTTCATCCTGCCTTTGTCTTTATTCTGCGTTTGTTTTATTCGCTGTTCATGCTTATGTCCATGTTCAGTTGTGCTTCAGTCTTATTTGTATTTTCTCTGGCTTTTCTCGTGTTTTACTTTAATTCTAGAATCGGGCTTTATTTTAGCTTTCGTCCTTCGGACAAATTGTTCAAAGGACTCTTTGTCTCTTCTCTTTCTCGGGCTTGCATTTCCTTTTCTCTTTTTTGGCTTTGGCTTACGCCCTTGTCTTTTCTATCGGGCTTTTGTCCCCCCGAATTCCTTCGGACAAAAAGTCCGAAGGAATTCGGGAGGTTTGTACAAAAAGTCCGCAGGAATTCGTTTCCTTGCCAATTTTCCCAAATTTATTCTTTTAGGCTCTTATGTCTTGCCCTTTGGTTTTCTTCGGGCTTTTGTTGACTTCATATTCCCGCGGATTTTCTGCTTGACAATTATTCCGAAGGATTTCCTTAAATTTTCTCATTTCTTTCTTTGCCCTTGTTTTTTCAAATTTCTATCGGGCTTTTTTCTCGGGTATATCCTCTGTCGGACCTTTTCCTTGAATTCCTTCGGACAAATAGTCCGAAGGAAATTCTTTTCCGTTTGAAGTGTCCCTTGCTTTTATGAAGGTGCCCTCTGCAAGGGCTTTTGCTTCCCAAAATTGCCCTTCGGGCTTTTTGATTTGGTCCTGTTAGTCACCTGGGTGCTTTCCACAAGGGCAAGGTTCTTCCAGAAGTGCCTTTCGGAAGAATTGTAAAGGTCCACTTCGCCGACCAAGTGCCCTCTGCAAGGGCTTTTTTGCCTTCAAAAGTGCCCTTCGGAAGAATTGTAGGGCACTCGGGCTTTTTGAAGGGCACCTGGGCTTTTTGAAACTGTCCTTTGGAACTTTTGTTTTGACTTGAAAACCATAAAGTGAACCAACCTGAAGGGTTACATACCCTTCAGGACTTTTGAATTGGACCTTCCCAAAGGACAAGTGCCCTTCGGGTCTTCTCGACTGTGCTTTTCCTTTTTTCTTTTGGACAAAAAGTCCGAAGAAAATAAGCTTTGAACGACTACCACTTAGTCATTTTTTCGGACTTTTACACAGTCCTTTGAGAGCTCTTTCTCTCGTACAAAATGTCCGAAGAAATAGTCCACCTCTTATAGCCCTAAAAAATCCTTGGGAGGACAAAATAAATAAACTTACAGCTTGTATGTCTTGGCTGTATTTGTACATTTGGCTGTAATCAAGAAAGCTCCTTGGAAACCTCTGAATGACTAAAATTCACCTGGCTGTAGATGGCCACTTGGGTGGCTGTAAATGCTCATTTAAGGACCCCAAAACTGATTCACAAGACAAACTTGGCACCATAGCAAAGTTCCAAATAGTAGGGGTGACAATTTGCCCTGTGGGGGCAAAATTGTCAACTGGTGGGCATTGTAAGATGCCCCTAAATGTGAGGTAAGGTGACATAAAATTCCATTGTATTGAATTTCAGTTTTTTGTGTTTTTGTATTTGTTGTCTTTATTGATGTTTTCTTGTTGAATTTGTTTGACATCAATTATGTTGGCATTGAGGGTGATGTTTTGATTTGTAGAAGGGATTTTAATTTTTTTTGGATTTCTCGGTTTGATTGATGGCATAGAAATTTTCTGAGTTGTTTTGAGTGTCAACAACACAACTGATCGCATTTAATTGTACCATGTTTTTCTAAAGGTCATCGTCATGGCCAATGACATTGAACTGATCTAGATTTTCTGGAACATTATCAGACTTGCCGATGATGTTGTATTTTTTTAATTCTGTTTAAGCATCATCGGCCTATTTGATGACATTGGCTATTTTTAATATTTGTAATTTATAATTGTTTATATCTCTCACTATGGTAAAATCAAAGAGAAATATTTGGCTGAAATAAAATCCTGGTGATCATCTGTCAGGTGGAGCCGTGTTATCTTTCTTGGAATTTCAATATTGTGGGTAAAAAAAGAGAGGACAGCCTTTTGACCTTCTCTTGGTAATCAACTAAACAATTTTATTCATTAAGTTAAGCTCATTGATGTAGAGCTGTTACATAGCAAATGTACTTGATGAGATCTGAGGGAAGGCACCCAACATATTCGTGACAGATTCCTTTTTTCTGAGTATCAGATTCAAACCATTCTCCATTTAGCGGCCGTAGTTCTAGGCTCTGGTCATAAAATCTTCTACTTCAAATATCAAATAGAAAACATGTGGAGGCACCACCTTTTCTTTGATCATAATATCCTAATTTGGTGCGAGGAATTCCCCCCATCCCTGGGTTCGCCATGTATAAATTAGTTGGTAAGCTGCATTGAGTAAAACAGAAATTGAAGGTCTGGAACAAAGAGACTTTCAGGAGTAGTTTTCTTCAGAAAGCAGAATTCGTTCCTTTGAGCTTGCCTCTACAATCCATATTATGATTATTTATATCGCTCCCTATGGTAAAATCAAAGAGATATTTGGCTGAAATAGATTCCTGGTTATTATCTTTCAAGTGTAGCCATGTTATCTTTCTTGGGATTTCAATATGGTTTGCAAAAAAAAGAGAGGACGGCCTTGTAACCTTCCTCTTGGTAATCAACCAAACAAATTTATTCATTAAGTTAAAGCTCATTGATGTAGAGCTGTTACATGGAAAATGTACTTGATGCAATCTGAGGAAAGCCACCCAACATATTGGTGACAGATTCCTACTTTCGGAGGATTGGATTCAAGCCATTCTCCAATTATCGGCTTTAGTTCGCAATTCCCCTCACTTTGATAACTGCCTATTATTCTCACTAGTGCTCTAGTCTGTGCTCATAAAAGCTTCTACTTCAAATATTAAAACACGTGGAGGCACCACCCTCTCTTTGATTCACAATATAAAAAACTGGTGTGAGGAATTCCACCCATCTCTGGGTTCGCCATGTATAAATTAGTTGGGAAGCTGCGTGGCTTAAAACAGAAATTGAAGGTCTGGAACAAAGAGACTTCAGGAGTAGTTTTCTTCAGAAAGCAGAATTCGTATCCAAATTCAAACAGCTGAACCAACACATTTAGGACACGGGGATTACGGCAGATATGGAATAGGAAAAGCAATTGCTTCTTCATTAACTTTGCATCTCCAAAAGATTAAAGAATCCAAAATGAATCAAAACTTGAGTATTATGGATTATATAGGGGATGCAAATCCAATGTTTTTCCACAAATCTGTTCTAGGTTGCCATCGTATTAATGCGGCTAATAGTTTAATCCTTCTAGATGACACCTCTTCTGTTTTGAATCCAACTGGAATAAAAAATCTAGTATGGATCAGAGAGGGGGATGCAAATACAATTTTTTTCCACAAATCTGTTGTAGATCGCCATCATATAAATATGGTTAATTGTTTAATCCTTCTAGATGGAACCTCTTCTGACTCTCTAGACAATATCAAGAAAGCCGAAACATATTATTTCCAGCACTTGCTCATTGAACCAGCTGTCAATCAGGAGATTTCTTCGCCTTCATTTCTACAATAATAACTCTTAACAATTCTTAAGGTAGATAATGTTTCCTTGATTTCTCCCATCACGGAAACAAAGCTAAAAAATGTGGTGTAATCCCCTGACCGAACTAAAGGTCTAGGGTCTGATGGTTTCCTGGCCCAATGTTTTCTAAGACCATTGGGATGTACTTAAATTTGATCTACTGGCAGCTGTGGAAGAATGCAGGAAAAATAAGCAAGTTCTTTGATGCATCACTACTACTTCACTTGTTCTACTCCCCAAACATGCAAATGCAATTTTTTTGGATGCTTCAAAGGCAACATCCATTTGAAATATGCTATATAAATTATTTCTAAAAGGATTGTTTGAAGGCTTGAACCTTTTCTTTCAAAATAATATTTTCCATTTAGTTGGCTTTTCTCCCAGACAGGAAGATCATAGATATTATTATTGTAGTTGAAGAAATCCTCTACCCTTTGAACAAAATCCATTATTCAGGAGCCATTATCAAGTTGAAAATGACCAAAGCCATTGACAGGTGGAATTAGATGTGCCTCTTGCTCATCCATAAGCTTTTGGATATTTGAAACATTTCATTGACAGGATCTCTTCTTGTATTGTTCGTCTCAAATTTTCAAATACAATTAATTGGATGATGGGAAACCAGTTTTATTCCACCTGCAGCTTAAGGCAAGGCGACCCTTAGTCTCCTTATTTGTTAATTTTAATGAGTGATGGACTGACCTGACTTGTAGCCAAAGGCCGGGATGCCAGTAGGCTACATGGGATACCTGAAATGAACCAGGTAGTTTGTTTCTGTGCCCTCCATTTTTTGGGTGATACATTCCTCACAGTTACTACGCTCAGGGAAATAAGATCTTTGCAATCCATACTGAATATGCATCAGCTGGCATCCAAACAACTCGTTAATCTGAAAAATTCCATATGTAATTTTTACACATTTTACGCATACTCCTTCACAAAGAAACAAGCTATTCTCCAGATTGTTGGAATCCATGAAGATCATTGCCCTTCTAAATACCTCGGGTTTACCTTGCATCTCTAACTAATGTCAGCACCTTTGTGGAATATTCTTATCAACAGGGTCAAGGAGAGATTGGGCTATGGGACACCCATAAATCGTTGCCCCTTGCAGGTTGTATTCAACTGATTTATTCGATCTTACAAGCAATGCCTGTCTATCTTCTCTTTTGCAAATTTTTCTTTGGTATGGAATAGAGGACATTGCACATTTCCATTGGTAGCTTGGTATAGAATCACTTTGCCAAAGGGGCAGGTAGGCTAAATCTGAAAGATATTTGTTTGTTCAGTCAGGCTTTAGGTATGAATCTAGCTTGGCCAATTACCAGCATCCTCATGCGCCCTGGACCTCATTATCTAACACATATATATGGCAGCTCTGGTACCCAAAATATGTTCCAATTCCCGTTAGGAGGCTATTGGGCCCAAAAAGATATAACATGGCAGATTAATTCAGGTGATAAAGCAAGATTTCAGAGTGACTCTTGGAATGGGATGTAACCTCTTGCATCCATTTCCGATCTCAAACTGTTAAAAAAATAAATGGAAAACAAGGGCCTCAAATGGGTTCGAAACTTTGTCGCGGAGGTTGAAAGTGATTGCACTCCCTGGAATTGGTCTCTTATCTCTCTGTTCCGATCTAAATGAGATCTTCTCAGATGGCACCAGAGCTTGTCTAGGCATTGCTCAGTGAGATTGGATTGTCCATCCTTGCCCCAAGCAAGCTCTCCTTTGGCCTTGTATTGGAACAAGCTTTGGAAAAGGTCCATTGGGCCTAAAATCAAGGTCTTTATGTGGCTTGTCTTGCAGCATAAAATTCTCACAGTCAATAGCTAAATTAAAATGTGCTGTTATGGCTTGTCTTGCAGAATAAAATTCTCAGGGTCAATAACTTAAATTAAAAATGGCTATTATGGTTGGTCTTGTTGCTGCAATTGTTAGATGGTGAATGACAACAAGGATAACATATTTATTCACTATTGAGTTTGCATATGGGCTGTGGTATCATATAGTGGAATCCTTTATTACAACAGGGAGCATAAACAATTAACTCAACTTCTTTCATGATGGTCTCCCTTAAATACCAAGTCTCACGTTATTAGATATCTGTGTCAACTGAATCTGACTTTTATTTGCTGGGGCATTTGGTTGGAACATAATTGTATTGATATGTAATTCCTGAAGTTCCCACTTGCTGGAAATCAAATACCGATTGTTTACTGGTCATACTTGAAATATAATTCAAATGACAGCAGATTTGAAAATTGTTTTCTGCTAGAATTAGTGTGTAGAGCTCTTAGAATGAAAACATAAACAAACAACAGAAAGTAAATGGAAGCCAGCATATGGATACAAGAAATTCAATCCGCGGTGTTGGGAAAACGAACTTGGAAGTGTTAATCGATCACTTTTCCTCCTTTCTTGAGCTTGGGAAATTACAAAAAAACACATTATGGAGTGTGCTTACAACGATCAACTACTGCTACATGTCTCTCACTATCAGCTGCTTCACTTTCCTCAAAATACAAACAACTTAACTTTTACTCACTTTCTACACACTTGTGATGCAATGAGCCTATTCCTCTCCTTTTTCACAAGCGATGGATGTGTCCTTTTGTGCATTAAAAGACAATTTATTGGCTGTTACTGGACTTACTGTCAGATTCATAAAAAAATGCCCCTTTGTAGTACAAAACCACCGCTGTCACAGACACAGTCTCTCCTGCCACATATGGAGGCACTGTTGTCTTAAATGTAACTGTCTCTTTGTCAAATCTGCCATTGACACAAATGGAACCACAGATAAACAAAACTTTTCCATTTTGCTGGACTTGGTAAAATTCTTAGTTTTTGGTGAGGGATGATGTTTCCACTATCCTTATGGATCATACCTCCCTTTCTTAGGAGATTTTGGTTCCCTCAAAAGCATATTTATTTAAGATATGTGGATAGATCTCTGCCACTTTCTCCTTGGTGCACATGTTTATCTTGGTTTCTTGCCGTTGATTTTAACATTTCAAGACACTTGTGGCCCTCTTTTTGTTTCTCTTGCCTTCTTATGCAACACAATGTCCTCTAACTCCCCTTGTGCATCCAAGGCAATTTCTTCGAAGGAAAGGGCTTATCTTTCCTCATCATCTATCATGGAGGTTCAAGAAAGAATGTAAATCAAGATTGAAAAGCATTCTGTCCAACTTTTTCTAAGATGGCGAATGACTCATATTTTAGAGGTTTAAGCTTTCTTGCTTGTCCTTAGCATCTTTGTACTCAAGTAAAGCCATACATTATTTCCCCCCTTGAAAGTGTGCTTTTAATGATGCTGGTCATGCCTTGCTTTGTACTGAAATTGAGACTTCTCTAATTGTTCTTGAACCTTGAGATGGATTTGTCAGTACTTTCAATGAATTTGGCTGCCCTTGTCACCTTTGAATCTACTTGAGTGTATGTCCTAAAGAGTACACCAGGATCAAGGTGGGTCGGTTTGTGTTGTTTTGTGAGAGTTTTCCGTCATGATCATCTACTATTATTGTTTCCATTCCGACATGACATCAGCTTCTCTGATCTCCAATGGTTCATGTTCCCCCTTTATGGTCTTCATCTACCTGTTTGTGTGCTTCTTCCCAACATGATTAGCATAGCTGATAATGTTTTGCAATGCTCCTTGCTTCGTTGACGTCATCGAAAAGGCCAATGATGTTCTCTATCTGTTGGACACTTGTATATGCCATCAGTCGTGTCAGTGATGTCAACCAAGTTTGCATTTTGACTTTGAGGGTTTGGATCGATATTTATAGGGTTCTTGATTGTGTTTTCTCATAAGAAAGACATCCAATCTGTTCTGCTTTCACACCCAAATCCACCTAAGTAAGAAAAAAAAAGAATTAGGGCAAAGAACCTCTTTGGAGTCCCCAACTAAGGTCTACTTAGGTTTTTTTCTTTCCATCTTAATTTCAATCAGAACCATCTCTCACAAAGTGCCACTTTAGCCAAGGGGAAGATTATTATGCCTACAAGTAAACCCATAGTATCTTATCCCTATACTCGTTCTTTAATGCTAAGATGGTCACATTATATTGATGTGTTTATGTCTTCCATGTATAGATGAGTATATGCTTGTTAATATATTGTTATTTGTACATGTTTTATCTTTTATTTATACCTCATGGCTATTATCTAAAGACATCTTTACTTTATTAGTTTAAATACCTCATGGTTACCACCTAATCGCATTGTACTTCGTTTGAATACCTCTTACATTTCTTGGGTACCGTCTAATGACACCTTGGAGCTAGTTAGGCCTACGCTTGCTATTGTATGTGTAAATTCTGCTATTAGATCTTTTACAACCTCCTTTGATCACAATTCTGCTTTGTGGACCAACATATTTTATGTGTGTTGGTTCTAGTATGGCCTTCTACCTTTTCCTATATTAGAGAATCTTTATATTGTTGACCATTCTTAGCCTACATACGCAGCTCACCTTTTGAAGCATGTTTGAGTTATTTGCTTACTAATCCACTTGATCTTGCATATAAACAGAAAAAGGAATGAGATGTCTTAGAGGATGTGCACAAACTACAGAGCAATGAATAAGAATGCCACCAAAAATACGTATTCACTCAGGATAGATGACTTGATGGACCAGCTACTGCATGTTAAGCATTTCAAAAAGGTGGATCCCAAATCTGGCTGCCACAAAGTTTATATGGAGGATACATGGAAAACAACATTAAAAAAACATTTGTATGAGTGGCTAGTTCTTCTTTATGGCTTGTCTAATGCACCAGCCGTTTTTATGAAAATGATGAATGGTTTATTATGACCATTCATAGATACATGTGTGATAGTGTATGCAGATGATATATTAGTTTTTGGAACTACTTGAGAAGAACATCTATCTGCTTTGAAGCAAGTTTTGCAAGTGTTAAAGATAAACAGATTTTGTACAACATGAAGAAATGTGAGTTTGCAATGCAATCATTAGTCTATTTGGGGCTTGTGGTTGGAGGAAGAGAATTGAGAATGTATCCAACAAAAAATGAGGCTATCACAAGTTGGCCCACACCAAAGAGCACAACAGAAACATGGATCCTTATTGAGTTAGTAGGATACATTTGGAAATTCATTCTTCTTTCTCCACAAAAACGACACTTTTAAATGCCATAACAAGTGGTAAGAGTTTCTATCATGCTAAGGAACATATAAATGCTTTTGATACTTTGAAGTATAAAATCAGCTATGTACCAGCTTTTGCTCTTCCTAACTGTAAGAGTCATTTGAATTTGTAATGGATGCTAGTGATTATGTTATGGAGGTAGTTTTATTGCAATAAGTTAAACAAATTTATTATCATTCAAAAACATTTTTTAAAACCGCAAGAGATTACCTTATATTTGATAAATATATTGCATGCACTTGTCCATGCAATTAAGAAATAGAAGCATTATTTGTTGGGCAAGGAAACAATTGTTCATACCAACAGCAAACCTCTTCAATATTTGCAAGGACAAAATAAGTTGCAATGGACAAGGCACTACAAATGATTGGGATTTTGCCAACAATTTCATTTCGTGATCAAATACAATAAAGGGAGCACAAACGTGGTGGCAGATATGCTATCGAGGCCATCCATAAATGTTTCAGCATGGACCACAGTTTCACAACTTCAGCCTTTCACACAAGAGACGTTTGAAGAACCATATGCAAAAGATGCAGATTTTGAGGAGATATACCAATAATTGAAAACAAGAGGATTGGATATTGAAGACTAGGCTGATTTCTACCTCAAGAAAGGGCTACTGTACAAGTTGGACAAACTATGTGTGCCAAAGGGGTAGAGATTTCTACTCACGAGGGAGGCACATGCTTCCTAAGTTTCAGGTCACTTTGGAGTTGGAAAAATAGTGACCAATTTGCAAAAGGTATGTGTATTGGCCCAAAATGCAAAAAGTTTATATATTCATTAGAGGATATACAATATGATGTACAAGTAAACCTAAGGTTAGGAAAGAAGGATTGTACATGCTCTTACCTATTCATACTAGGCCTTGTGAAAGCATTTCTATGGATTTTGAGAGGGGTTTACCAAAGAGCATTGGCATGATTACCTTTATGTAGTTGCCGATAGATTTAACAAAATGTATATGCTAATCCCATATAAAAAGACAATCAAGGGGCACAAAGCAGCTGAGTTATTATTCATTGTTATTTGGGTGCATTTTGGTTTGCCTAATTCTATTGTTTCAAATAAAAATTCCTTATTTTTTTGAAAAGTTTTGAACCACCTTGTGGAGCAAGATGACATCAAGTTGAAAAGAAGTGCATGCTTCCATCTTCAAACTTATGGGAAAACAAAAGTGGTCAATGGAACCTTGGTAAAACTAATCAAAGGTACAACGTAAAGCATCAAAGAACTTAGGATTAATCTTTGACATATATTCAACATTCCTACAATAGGGCAGTTGATACAACCTACAAACAAGTTGTGTACACCTTATTTGTGCTTACTGTCATTTGATGTTCACAGGGGTCATTCACGCATTGATCTGTTTGAGTGTACACCCTAAAGAGTACACTGGGATCAAGGTGGGTCAGTTCGTGGTGTTTTGTGAGAGTTTTCCGTCATGATCATTTGCTATTATTGCCTCCATTCCGATATGACATCAGCTTGTCTGATCTTCAATGGTTCCTGCCCCACTTTCTGCTCTTTATTTTCCTGTTTGTGTGCATCTTCCCAACATCATTGGCCTAGCCAATAATATCTTGCAATGCCCGCTGCTTCGTTGATGTCATCGAACATGTCAATGGCATTCTCTATCTGTTGGACATGTCAAACATGGTTGACATCATACGCCATTGGGCATGTCAATGATGTCGACCATGTTTGTGTTTTGAATTTGAGGGTTTGGATCCATATTTATAGGGTTTTTGATTGTCATTTCTCATAAGAAAGACATCCAATCTGTTCTGCTCTCGCACCCAAATCCACCTTAGTAAAAAAAGGAATTAGGGCAAAGGGTCTCAAACTTGAGTAAGACTAGTTTGTAAGACATGAAGATATCAAAAAGAGAAGCTGAAACCAATGAGGTACACCTCCTCTTTGGAGTCCCCAATTAAGATCTACTTAGGTCGTCTTCTTTCCATCTTGACTTCACCTACAACCATTGTTCACAAAGTTCCACTTGAGCCAAGGGGAAGATTATTACGCCGACAAGTCAATTCAGAGTATCTTATCCCTATACTCATTCTTACAACATGAGCTTCCTGTTCAGTTGTTTCTTCTCTAGAACAGTGAAAAACGCTACTGGAAGGGCCCCGAATCCCCCTCCTCAGATTTCCAGCAGTTTATTGTGGAGAGATTGTATGCATATTGTTACTTGTTTTGTGCAAACTTTTCAATTAGTCTTAGGAATATGGTGTAATTGGTAGTAGGAACTGAAATATTGTTTTCAATTTAGTTTCTTATTGGTCTCTTGGCCATTTAATTTATTGGTGTTGACTTGCCACGGGGTTTAATGCCGATCGTTATTTTTTGGTGTTTTACTAGGCTGGGGGCTTTGACAAGCTTACACTGGAAAGCTTATATGATGATGCAATGATGCGGCAAACTGCATATGGTGCACAAGGGGCCTATGGAATCGACCAATACGGAAACAATCCTTTTGAGTCTCACCCTATAATATCCTCAGGGGTGCATGATCCATTTGCCATGTCCAACAATATTGCACCGCCTACCAATGTTCAGATGGCAGCAATGGCCCAGCAGCAAAATGCAATGATGCTTCAGCAACAGCCACCACCAGTGATGCCAATGCAACCAGCTATAAATCCTTTCGGTGATCCGTTTGAAACAAGTTATACTCATGGTGTAAATCTCCATGATAATAACCCATTTGGAAACCCTGGTTTTCTGTGAGTATAAGATTAATTTGTTGTGTTATAAGTTTCTGTATTTGATGATAGCTGACGTGCTGGAGTTGTGGTATAAAGCTACTCTTTGTATAGAAATTTGGCCAAATAACATGGTTGAAAATTTTGATTTCCACAGTTTGTGAGTAGTTCCAGCTTGCAATTGTCAGTTAGGAATTGTAATTTTCATATCTGTGCTATGAATAACCGTATGGTAGTGGGCATTGAGGATTATTTTGTTTTTGGATGGTTGTTTGTGAAACAGTGGTCGGCACTTATTTGGAATATACTGGTAGTTTTTAATTCTAGTCTCTACTGTTGTGATTATGTAGCATTTAGCATTTAAATGAAGATTTAAATTATTTTAAAATTGTAATGTAAATGTTGCTTGTAGATATGAAATAGTTGATTTTTTTCTATCAATGTAGTGCCCTTATCTCAGCGCTAGCTTTCTGGCTTTGCTTGTTTCGAAAAACTGTGCTTCATGCATGGTTGTGTGTATGGAGGGCTAAATACTAAGTTGTATTACACTGAGCAGCCGGTCTGTTTTGGGTTCACCTTATCTCAGTGCTAGTTTTCTGGCTTTGCGTGGTTCCAAAAACTGTGCTTCATTCATGGTTGTGTGTATGGGGTGCTAAATACTAGGTTGTATTAGACGGGGTAGCTGGTTTTTTTTGGGTGCAGTGAATTGGGTTCTCTGGTATGGCAATTTTTAACCCTGGGCACTGTTTGGGTATATGGCTGTTAAAAAAAATAAAAAATAAAAAATACAAAGTAACCAGTTTGTTTTGGGTCCAGGTTCGAAGAACTGGGTTTGTCAATACAGAGATTTTTTTTTTTCCCTGGATACATCTTGGGTTCATCCGTACAAAATATATATAAAAAATTAAAAAATTTCACTCTTAAATGAATATGGAAATTCCTCTTAAACATTACAGAATTAAAGAAATGTACTGTTTTTGGGTGCCTCGGGACACTCTAATGGTATATTTAATGTTAATGTAAGTATTATACTATATATAAATATTAAATTTTAATAAAGCCCGAACATTTAAAAAAAATAAAAAAGTACTTTATTAGTATAAAAAACAATTAATTTTTTTAACTAAATACACTGCCATTCACGGCAGTGCCCTGCCCGAATTTAACTAAACAGTGCTGCCCGAATTTAACTAAATACACTTCACGGCAGTGCCTAAGTTTGATGATTTTTTTAAGAACCAATAGTTGAGTGATTTTCAGGTCAACCTGATAAACCTACCTGCACTGCCCAGGTTGTATATGGGTTTAGGAAAAAAAAACAAAAAACAAAACAAAAAACAGAGCGTTTTTTGACCATTTTAGATGGTTTAGTCTTGTGAGTTTTGCTCGGAACATGGGTGGCCCAGTACGAACCCGGGCATGTGTTGGACCAGGCCCAGGATCCTTATGCAAAAACCCATGAACCAGTAACTTGAAAAAATATAAATATTATAGCCTAACAAACCAGGATAACTACATATTATGCATATAATAAACACTACTGATAAATTGATAATGCTAATCAAATGCCAAATATTAAAATTAAATCAAAATTAGCATTCTTCGTCATGTTGCTTTTTGTGGAGAGCATTAACATCATTATATGCTTCATTAGATTAGCAACGAATGGGGACTCATAGCGTGGGAATATGATAACAATGTATTTGGAACTTGAAGAAGTTTCAACCCTTAATGAACAATGAGAAGTATGTGTGTTTTGCAATTTGCTTTTGGTATGATGAGAGAGGAGTGTTGTTTTATGTTATTGAGTTTTTAGCAACCTTTGGGGTTGAAATTGTGATTTTTTTCACTACTTCAAGTATAATTGTGGAAAAAGAAGCTTGTGGGTTTGCCCTAGGTATGCTCGGGTTCTGCAATAGAAGATCCCAGTTATCCCTGAACTGTCTTGGATGTACCCAATGTGACCCCCCAGATGAATTGCCCTTGGACATGAACCTAGGTACATATTGGACTGATATGAGGCAGGGGAATTGTTAGTAATTTGCCCTGTCAAGGTCAAATTACTACCTCTACTATTCGAAACTTTCCCCAGAACGGTCAATTTCCCTATACCGTTGGTCAAATTGGTGAATTATAGTCTAAATGCATGAACAAAGGATATGTAGACAATCAAAGTATCAAATACAATCATGATGAGGACCTACAACAATGTTACACAATCAAGTGTGTTCACAAGGATGATATGTCGAAATAAGAAAGGTCTTTATCAAGATTTAGTGACAAGTACTTATGACAATGAGGAGAATACATGAACAACCCATTTATGGGGTGAAAGACAAGCATGGAGATGAAGGTTAAGGTGGCAGTGAGTTTTCTCATATGGTTCATGTTTGCCAATGGATTGATCAAGCAACCATGAAGAGGAATGATGATCAAATTTGTGTTTGAGCCTTCTTTGAGGTCATAGACAAGTTACAGTTCGTACAAGGGCAAGTTATCCTACAGCAGGGCAAGAGCATGAACACAGTCATACAAATTTCAAGACACAAGCATAAGTCACAATCAAGAATGTTTGATATTTGCCGAAGCAACGAGGTTTTGAAGTTTCAAAAGGACATTTGATGAGGATTACTTTTCATGAAAAGGAAGCAAGCCGAGTGAAGACCTTGATGAAGTAGGGGTACAGGTTTTTTTTTTCCGGACTTTACACCAAGTGTTTTCTTTCTCAAAGTTTTTTTGGGCCAAGTGTTGGAATAATTTTCTCGGACAATTTGTTTGAGGGAAAAGAAATCCGAAAAAGGACTTTGCAAGAAGTTCGAAAGAATTAGCGGTTCATTTGCTTTTTCCAAAGGACAGTTCGATGAAGGGAAAAGGTGCAGTTCAAAATCCTGAAGGGTATGTGCTCTTTGGGAAGGTTCATTACATAAATCCCGAAGGGTACCTACCCTTCGGGAAAGTTCAAAATAGAAGTCTGAAGGGACAAATTCAAGAAGTCTGAAGGGCTTTCTGAATTTTCCGACATTGCCATTTGCAAAGTCCCGAAAGGCAATTTTTTTGAAAGAGGGCCAATTCAAAATTCCGAGGGGCTTCTTTTTCAAAAGGAACGGTCCATAACATTTTCCTGAAGGGCAGTTCACAAAAAAACCCGAAGGGTATGTGCCATTCAGGAAAGTTCATTCACAGAATCCCGAAGGGTATGTACCCTTCGAGAAAGTCACTTTCCAAAACTATCGAAGGGTCACTTTTGAAGGCTCGAAGGGCTCTTTCTTTCTAAAAGTCCTTAACAAAAGCCCTGAAGGAAACATTTCCTTCAGACTTTTGTCCGAAGCAAACAATTGGCAAGAATCTTGAAGAGCCAAAAGAAAAGTCCGGGAAATTTATAGGAAGGAGTTCAAGACAAAGGCTCGAGATAATTCCTTTGGACTTTTGTTTGAAGGAAATGAACAATTCTTGCGGGACCAAGCATGAAGAGAAAAGTCCTAAGGCCAAAAGAAAGGGAAGAAATCTGAGAGGCAATAAAGCTGAAAGGAAAGACAAGCCAAGGGAAAATAGACATAGGAAAGTCACAGACAATTTGTTTGAAGAAATCAATGAACAAATAGAGACAAAAAGCCACAAACAAACAAATGCCGAAGAAATCCATGCATAGAAGCGAAGAACCCGAGATAACAAGGAATTCAATCTGAATGCATCTCTCATCAAGATCCTTGTCCATGCAAGCATGAGCTATTTATAGTAGATTGGTCAAAGCTTCAATTGATTGTTCGACGAAATCACACATCTCTTTGGTTTTCATGCAATCCAAAGCTTTCAACGTTTCAGGTAGTTCAAGCGGAGTTCTCCGTCCAAGATGTGGCATAGCTTTTCATACAAGTGGAGACCATTGGAGGTTGTCTAGTCTTGAGTTGGAGTTGACTAGACAAGCTTGTTACACATCTTCCTTATTTTCCATGCAAAAGGGAATAATCTCTTCCAACTTAGCTTTCAAACAAATCAAATGGAGTTCCATATTTAGAGTATGGTGTAGCATTCCATGCAAGAGTGTTTGACTTGTCAAACATGGGCCCACCGCCATACTTCTACGCCAAAGTTTGGAGAGGCATGCAAATTTTGTAAAGGGAGAAGATTTTATTGAATATTCTGAACATTATAAAAGGTGTTAGGTCTTGAGTTAATTAACCAAGACTAACCCCTTCCTTTTTTTGAACTCCACTTAGGGCTATTTTAGGTTTTGGAAAGCTTATTTATTGGCTTAATCAAGCCATTTTGAAAGGATCCCTGAAGTTAGAAGAAAGAAATTGTACGTTGGACCAGTGATCAATAAAGGAATTTTTGTTCTGAATCTGAGTTTTGAGAGAAGAATAGTGTGTATTTGATTGTGCATCAACGTATAAGTGAGATTTTTCACCTTTTGCAGCTCCCTCACCTATCTTTCTCTATCTCAACCTTTGCAGGTCATTTGAAGAGGTTTTCAACCCTTCATCTGAAACATTTTTGCTCAAGGACATAATTATAGATTTCATTTGATAATATGTGTGCATTGATTTCAATAACTTTAGAAGATTTGAACAATTCAGGGGTATCACCCCATTAGATAGATTTCCCATTTCAGTTTCCTTCTCCCTTTTTACCCCAAAAATCACAGTAATTCAGATATAATTGATATATATTAAGGGAACCAGCCCTTTCCGGAGGTTCTTTTCAACACATAGTCACCCACACTCTAAGAAGTTCCAATTGTATATGCTAGAGTGAGGGAGTGCTTTGCACATTTTCAAGCCGGGTGCTCTCTAGAGTGATAACATGATTGAAGGCGAATCGGTAATGTAGGTACTATTAGAGTGTGAATTTCCAAATATACTAAAACAAACTAAGATGTGGCAATAGATGGAAATATTACAATGTTGAATGGATTGCAATGATGATATACTTAGGTAGGGAATTTGATAACTTGTTTCTTGGGTTATGATGGTATTGTGACCAATTGGAAAATATGATAAAAAAAAATTATATGCTATTGCTATGTTCTCATTTAAAGCAATTTTTTTGTTTTTTGACAATCTTTCTTTTACAATTTTATGATTTTTAACCCAAGGTTCTTGGGTTATAATGGTATTTTGACCATTTGGAAAATATGATAAATTTTTTTATGCTATTAATATGTTCTCATTTAAACCAAACCTTTTTTGGTTGACAATCTTTCACAATTTCATGTTTTTTTCCTTGGTTCAACTTTAAAAAAACTTAAAATGGGCAATGTTTGAACACACAAAACTATTGTTGCTCTTATTATTGAGATAATAATGATGACGATGACATGTTCTTCATTCATTCACACCAGGTGTGCACATACACACACACACACACACACACACACACACATATATGATTGAAAGCATGCTATATATTTTAATATATAAAAACATAATACATGCTTGATAAAAAAGATAGGTGGTATGAAAGCACACCTCGAACAAAAAGCACAACAAAAATAAACAACTTGAAACAATACAAGGAATTTCTCTCTCTCTCTCTCTCTCACACACACACACACACACACACACACACACACACACACAAATATAACACAGATACACACACATCACATACACAAATATGTGTGTGTGTGTGTGTGTGAGAGAGAGAGAGAGAGAGAGAGAGAGAGAGAGAGAGAGAGAGCAGATATTTTAATATATCAAAACATAATACATGTTTGATCAAAAAGACGGGATATGAAAGCACCCCTGAGCAAAAAACACAATAGAAATAAGAAGAGAGACTCTGACAACTCGAGATCCAAGGTCAAACATCATACGAAAAGATCTCATTTTTAAAAGGACCGTGTGACTTGCTTAGTTTGGTTGGGCTTCTACTCTTTTGGCATGCAAGGATCAACCCCTGATCGCATCGTTGCAAACCAAGGATCCTTGTTATCGTCATGAGGCCAATCAATGACAACATCAACATGTCTCTCTGCAGAAGCCAGGGTCTTCATCGATTGTTGTGGTATCCTTATGGGGATCTAAAGCAAATATTACCTTAGGATTCTCTTCATCTTATTTGGTACTGAAAGCTACAAAAGGGTTAGGGCTTAAACCCAACTTGAGCTTGGACTTTCTCCTTTCCTTTGGATATAAGTTTAGGACCTCTCTTCCCCTTGCTAACTCCCTAGAAGTCCTCTTTTTCAACCTCTTTTTCAACCATTATTCTTAGGGGACAATCTAATTTGGGGCCTAGGGGGAGACTTGAAGGACAAGCTAATTTACGCGGATTAAATAGGGTATGCGTGGAAGCTATTTAGTGAATGATAGAATATGAAATGTAATGTGACAAAGAAACAAGAAATAAGTAACAAGGTGACAACAAAGTTAGCGCTGTGATAACAAGGTTATATTATGCTAAGTTCTGTACAATTTGAGAGATCAGATGTTGTTCCAAGGGTGTCTAACTCTATTCTTCTATGTGGTTCGACACTATTATTGCTAACCTACAAAGAATGGAAGTGTACATTATTATACAATGCAAGAAGATGAAGTGTCGATTGAATTGTTACATCAGTTGCTAACAACCGCTTCATAACCATCAAATGCGGTGACATCATTTACCATCGTTATTGACATGCCATTGACTACAACGCTGACACTGTAGGCGCTGTGGAGTAAGCAAAAACATATTTGTAAGGAATCTTTTTACACGTAGGTGCAGAACCCATTGACACAATTGTTAACATAAGCACAAGGTTGGACATTCAACTATAATATGTGGTATGAATGAGTTCCCAATTCCTCATGGATCAGTCAACCCTCCTTGAAGGGCAATGATTCCCATTTCATGCAAGTGCGGAAGAAGATGTGGCAACAAATTGGCAATCAACACCAATGTAAACCATTTTCCTTGGGAAGGCACTTGACTTGTTTTGCCAATCTGGAAGACAGGGATCTCTTATCGATGTGTCCTTTTGACTCAAGCGTTAATGACTTGGTCTGATTCTCTTGGAACACTGCATTGTTAGAGAGTCTCTGTAATAACTAAATTACCCAACAAAGGTGGTTAATATTGCCACAAAAGTTCTGTATTGAAGATTGGATGCAACCTAAGATAAGTTAGAAGATTGAGCTTGAAAGCATTATATCCTACTTGCTTGGTGATGGTGTAGAGCCCATACCGAAGTGGATGAAGCTTACGGTAATGACTTGTTAGTGTTTCATTCTATAGGGGTAGCCATAATCAATCACCAACCTAGGTGTGTGGTGTATGATGCTTGTCATGGTGCTGCTTGTACTTCGCATTTTTTTGTTGCATAATGGTTTGCACTTGTTGCTAAAGATGTTGAATGTGCTCAATGAATTGAACAATTTTGTCAACTTCCTTTTGACCTGTAGGAGTTGCTATTGTTTTTGGCGTAATAAGATAAACTATGTCGATGGGTGCCAAAGGCTAAAAACCCAAACTAACTTGAAAAGCACTATGTGCAGTAGAGTTGTGTAGAGCTCTATTGTAGATGTGTTGAATGAAAGACAAACTTTCATCTCAAGTGCACTGCTTCTTCAAATTGTACACTCTTAGAAGATGCACTATCATCCTATTGACCACTTTCGTTTGTCAATCAGTTTGGGGATGGAAAGTGGTTGACTTGTACAATTTTGTGTCTAACATAAACCAAAGTGTTTTCCAAGTATGGCTAAAAAATCTAGTCCCTCCTAGACAAGTAGCTTCTGGGATTTTAAAGTGGATCCAAACATACTGAAAATACAATTGAGTTGTTTCTAAAGCTGATATAGCTTTCTTACAAGATATGAAAATTGCCATTTTTGAGAATCTATCAATTTCTACATATACACAATCATTAATATGCTTGGTAGTAACGCAGCTTGAGAGAAAGTCAATGAAAATAGATTCCCACAGTCTTGTTGGACCTTGTAGAGGTGTGTATAGACATTACTTCTTGTTGACCGGCTTCGATATCACACGTGTGGTACATGATTTTTATGTATTTGGAGACATCAACCTTGAGATATGGTTAGTAGAAATACTTTTGCATAATTGCAAAATTCTTTTCAACCCTAAAATGTTTTGCAACCTTGCTAAAGTGGGCCTCCTATATTAGTTTGTCTCTTTGTTTTATATAGAATACATAAATGCCCAAGATGATAGAGAAGACCATCATGCAAGTATTTTTAGCACTCAATTACCGTAAAGCAAATTTTGATAGATATTTGCAAAATCCATGTCAGATGGCTATAATTTTGACCATGTGTTGACTTCATGTTCATATGCATCAAGTACATAAAGGAGGGTTTGAACTGAAGGGTGGGTGGCTCAAGCAATACACAACTAGATTGGCACTTCCCTTCTTATGCTTGATGTTCAAAAGGAACTACTAAAGATAAGATAACCATTTCTAATGCTACTCTTATTGCATCGTGTTATGTGTTTGCAAAAACCGAAACGACTTGTGATGTGTGGATCATAGTCGCTTTGTCCAAGATATAATGCTTCCAATGCTTACATCCCTGAACAATAGCATAAAACTCACAATCATATGTTGGCTAGTTCTTTACTGATGTATTGAAAGTTCCACTATGGTAAGCAATTGGATGGCCATGTTGAGTTAGAACTGCTCCAAGTGCAAACTCAGAGGTGTCTGTCTCAAGCTCAAATGGTTGCTGAAGGTCTGACAAAACAATTACTAGTGCGGAATAGATTCTTCGTTTCAATTCATTGAATGCTTTTTGTTGTCTAGAACTCCAATTGAACTTTGCTTTAGCGCCGCCTTGGGTAACTTGGTTCAAAGGCCAAGTCACATTAGATAAACCAAGTACACATCTCTGGTAGAAATTTGTCAATCCCAAGAAGCCGAAGCTATGAGATTTTTTGGTTGTGGCCAATCCTAGATGACTTAAATCTTGGCTAGATCCACATGCACTCCTTATGTGTTCATAATGTATCCCAAATATTGAATTTGCAACATGGAAAATGAACATTTTTCGATGTTTGCATATAACTTGTGTTTTCGCAAAGTGTCAAGCACTTGCTCTATATAGCATAGACGTTCATCCCATGTTCAATTGAATATCTTGATGTCGTCAAGGAAGACTACTACAAATGAAGTTGTGAATGGTTGCATGATATCAATCATCATCTGATGAATGTGGCTGGGGCACTAGTTAATCTAAAGGGCATATGACTAACCATTCGAACAAATCTTCACTAACCTTGAAGGTTATTTTCCGCATGTCTATAGGATCAACAAGAATACAATGATACCCAATTTTGAGGTTAATCTTAGTGAAATATTTTCATTGCGCCGTTGGTCCAAAAGATCCTTAATCCTTGGAAGATGGTAGTGATTTTTCACTATGATCTTGTTGAATGCTTGGTAATCGATGTGGAGCCTCCATGTACCATCTTTCTTTGGCGTAAGTATAATTGGGTGGCCACAAGGCGATGAGTTGGGCCTGATATGTCCTTTGTCGACGAGTTCATGGATATGTTGCAAAGTGATGAAATGGGCCTGAGATGTCCTCTGTCCACAAGTTCATGGATTTGTTGGTTTATTTTTTCATTCTTTAAAAATGATTTGTAGTATAAAGAAGCATTGGGAAGAGGTAGTCTAAGGATTGTGTTGATAGTATGCTTTACTGCACAGTGTGTAGGCACTTCCTTTGGTTGCTGGAACACATCCTTGTATTCTTCCAACTTGAACTGCAATGTGGCTTTCTGCATTGACGTTGGAGGAACTGTGATGACTGTAGGTGCTGCAAGGAGTTTCTTGTGTTCAGATCTCATCATCGAAAGCACAAACTTCTTACTAGATGTGACTAGCTTCTTACACTATTTGGCACCAATGAGTGATAGCTTTGGAACTACTTCTGGTATGCAGTATCTTAAATCACCAACATTTATTGTAACATTGATAGGATTTGCTTCATAAACTGCATGTCGATGATAAAGATATAATTGACCCAAAAGAATGTCACATACCTCTAATGGAGTGACGTCACAAAGGACTGTACCCTAAAAAGGCTTGATGTTGTAAACCACTCAACACTGTTGAGTGACGTGTTTCTCAGATCCTGCATTGAACCATCGAATGGAGTATGGTTGTGGGCAAGGCGTCAGCAACAAGTTCAATCTGCGAACTGCTTAAGGAGTAATTAGGTTCTTCTAACTTTCGTTGTCAATGATAGAGTGTACCAGTTGGGCATTGATCCACATTTGAGAATGGACCAATCTTTCTGCTTCCTTTTGTTTCCACAGGGGTAATAGAGATGTTTTTGGTACCCACTGTGGCATTAGGCTCAGATTCCATGATTTGTTTGCCTTTGTTTGATGCTGTGGTGACAATCCCTGTTGCCTCAAGCCTTTTCTTAGCACGCCATTCCTCATTGGAATAACTGATGGAGTTGTGAACTGAACACCACTTACCGATCTTGCACTATTTAGTTTGATCATCTGATCGCTGCTACTTCTTCTTTGGAGGGTGTTTGGAGTTATTCCCTTATTTATAATTTTGCTTAGAAGATTTAGACCATTGGTTGGTTCGAGACTTCGAATCTTCTATCTTAGTTTTGGCCTTAGCCTTTGATTCAAACTTACAAGCATATCTGTATGCATCCCCAATGGAGGAGATAGTTAGGAAATATAGGTCTGACTAGATGTGAGGTCTCAAGCATGACCTATACTTTAGAACAAGATTTTGCTTTGAATCTTGAATCCCAAGTTTGGACCCCAGGGTATGGAAAGTATTTGTGTATTGCTGCAGATATTGCACTTTGCCTTGGTACAATTGAGAGAACTTAATGTATTGATAATCATAGTTTCCAATAGGATAATAGATTACTTTGAGTGCTTCTAAAAAACCCTTCCATGTATCTACCGATTATTTAAACTAAGATCATGTGTAGTGCATTAATTTTTCCACAATTTCTTAATTGATAAAGAAACTTTTAGAATAGTAAAAGTAATTTTCTCTTGGTTAGAGAAGTGATTTACTATGAAGGTTAAGCCAATTATCTAGCGCATCCACATCTATTTTGCCATCAAACATAGGAACGTCTAGATTGACTTGTACTTTGTAGAATGTTTGTGTTAATGGCTGATGAGAATGAGACATTGTTATAGAAGTTTGCTGCTTGAGAAGGATCGAAAAGTGACCAACAATACTCACTCGTTCATGTGCATGACATTCTTCCAAATCTTCCCGTTGTCTCTACAATGCATTCTCTATCATTTTATGGAACATCTCTGGAGTTGACATTGTTGTAGATTTCTCTCCCATCTAAGGACATTAAGGAAGGTGTGATGAAGGGTCACGAGTCTTGTAATCATATCTTGTATGCATGGGCAAAGAAATAATGATGAAAAATCAAGAACACCACGATGCCACTCAAGAATGATATGAAGTGTGTATGCTTTGATACCACTGACTTGAGGCCTATGCAGAGACTCGAAGGACAACCTAATTAATGCAAATTAAATAGGTTACATGCGAAAGAGATTTAATGAATGACAAACTATGAAATGCAATGCAGTAAAGAAACATGAAAGAAAGAACAAATTAACTACATATTTAGAACTGTAATAACAAAGTTGTATTATGCTAAGTGATGTACAATCAAAGAGATCATATGTTATTTTCGTAAGGCTTCTTAACTCTATTCTTCAATAGGGTTTGACACAATGTATTACTAACCTACAAAGAATGGAAGTGTACATTATTATACAATGCAAGAAGATGAACACTGAATGAATTGTTACATCAACTGGTAACAATTGCTTCATAACCACCAAATGTGTTGACATCACTTACCACTATTACTGATAGGTTGCTGACTATAGTGTTGACATTATAGACGTTGTGCGGTAATGTAGAAACAAATTTACAAGGAATATTTTTACACATAGGTGCATAACCCATTGACAGAATTGTTGATGTAAACATGAGGCTAGACGTGCAACCACGATAATATGCGATATGAATGAGTGACCCAAATCTTCCTGGATCACAGTCTTGGGCCAAATGACCACAAGAGTGACACATCAAACACCAAAAGGGAAGACTTTCATAGTCCACTAAAACAAATTCCCTTTCATGGATTTAACCACACCCTTTTAAGTAAGGGTTTACTTACATCCATTTGAGTACAAATCTTAGCATAAGTTAAAAAAATACATTCATCTCTTCCAGGGAGTTCCCTTTTTTTTCAAAAATGTAATCTACCCAAAAATACGCATGGAGATTAAATTATTTGACCGAACCCATTGCAACCTTAGGATTTTCTTGTGAAAAGTCAAAACAAGGGTTCGATGAAGCAATAAAAGACTTGACCTATCGAAAAAACAAGGTCCTTGTTGGAATACACGATCTTGTTATTCTTCTAAATTAGAAAGAAAATGAAAAAGCCTTTTGTCCCAAAGCGAATGTCTACTTGTCCCTTCACTTTCCAAGGTGATATTCCCAAGTTTGTAGCTCCTGCGCACGAGGAACCCTACCCGTAAACTTGTAAATCAGTCCAAGCTTTATCAGGGCTACCATTTCTTGTTGGATTTCACTTTGTTCATAAGTGATATTCGACTCTTCTTCAGTGGCTTAGATGTAACCAAATGACATCCAAAAGCTTCCATTTATGACATTATCTACATAGGCCCTTACATTTGTAAGAATTTTGGATCTTTGAACAAAATGATGGGAAGTATTGGCTTTAATATACATGAGGTTGGGTTATAGAAAGGTGTAGGTTTGATGCACTGCATCAACAATTGCTTGTAACAATTGCTATTGCTTTAACCCTTGTAGTCATTGTTCTCCTCTTCGTGCCCTAAATTTTTAAAGATTAATATCGGAGGACATCAGTTATATTTTGATTGGATGGAAAACTCCTTTGAGATGATTATGTTTTCAATATTTTTGTTGTGTTCCAAATGACTCTTTACTTCTTAGCTGGTCACCAATGTTTTCACTAGCAAAAATAATTTGAATCCATTTTAAACCAACATTGCAATAGTCCTACAGGGCTTGGACTTTATTTATTGCATGATATGGTAGTGTAGAAAAACATGTGATCCTCAATGCTTGGTGCAAGACATAATAAGTGATCTCCACTTCTTGCATGATATTGAAGTGTAGACAAACATATGATCCTCAATGCTTGGTTCAAGACTTAATAAGCGATCTCCACCATTTAAAACAACATTGTATCAATCCTATAGGGCTTGGACTTAATTTTTTGCATGATATTATAGTGTAGTAAAACATGTGATCTTACACCCTTGGTGCACGACTTAATAAGTGATATCCACCATATGAAACAATATTGTATTAGTCCTACAAGTCTTGGACTTAATTTCTGGGAGGATATTATAGTGTAGACAAAAATGTGATCTTCACCCCTTAGTGCAAGGTTGAATAAATGATCTCCACCATTTGACACAACTCTTATTAGGTTTAGCTTGTGTATTGACAACAATTGTCAATATCACTAGTAGAAAAAAATCTTGTCTCTATTGTCTTGACCACCCTTTTCTAAAGGAAGACAAGTTACTCCTAAACAAATTCTTCCTAGTTCAAGTTTCAATTGTAGCGTAGCAACGGTAATAAAGCTTATTAGCATGCTATAGTTACAATGTTCGAACCTAAAATTGTTTTAGGGTGTGTCATACAAGTATTTTTCTTTGGCTAAGATAACTTGGGATAGGCCCTAGACCGGCAAAAAAAATAATAATTCAAAAATCGTCCCAAAGTAGGGAATCAAAAGAGAGATTTCCACACATTAATCCAATTGGTTATAGAAAAAAAAGGAATTTTATTTTTGAAAATCTAGAGTACGCAATTATGAAATACCAAACAAACTTCACAAAGCTTCCTCCTTAAGCAAAGAGTTATACATTCAGTAAAAAGCTTCCCGATCAAGCTGAACCAATGGTTTAGCTTTACATACAAGGGGGAGGGCTAATTACACTAGCCTTTTTACCCCAAAGATTTTAAAAAAAAAAAAAAACCCAAACATAAGAGACTAGAATACTAATCATCAACCATGATTACATGCTCATGAGTGACATTTGATTATTCATTTTGATTCATCATCTCCTTTGAAGCTTTTAAGAGTTGCATTTAAATGACAACAAGAGGGGGTAGTAAAGGATGCCTCATCCGAACGTTGACCCCCTAGACGCTTCATGATTTCATCTTGTCCCAAGCTTATCTTGTCCAAACTCTGTGAGATCAGGTGCTGATGGTGGAACCTATCTACTCCTAGACCACTGATACATTCGTTAACCTCATTTAAGGTTTTGAGGTTCTGGGCAATCTCAAACACATTTTGACATCCAATAATGTACACATGATCCAAAAATAAACTCTTGAGAAGAGTGCCAATTTCTGCTTTTGAAGTCTCTTCTTTTGAGGAAATTGCTTGAAGCAATCTCCTCACCCACTGCTTGAAATGAGGATTACTTAGGCCTTTTCCCAGAACATGCAAAAATTGGTCTTCCAGTACCTTCACCGTTGCCTTTTGCAAGACATTTCCCTGAGTGCTGAGATGGTGATGTAGAAGAGGCCATTGCCCTAACAAGAGATGATGTGCCTCAAATCCTTCCCATCGCAACACAATATCGGTCCCTTCTTTCTTTTCTCCTCGTCATTGTCTTCACCAACCAAGTGCGGGAAGAGTGTGGGGAGAGTTGAGACAACAAATTTGTTGTTGTGTGCAAGGGAGATTTAACCTGATACCTAGTAGTAGCTAAAAGTCCTGCTCATTGATTTCCGACCCAATCATTGACTTGATTACCTTCTCTTTTAATGTGATTCCATTCCAGCTCACTTAGTCTATTGCTTTGCCATTTGATTTCTTCTACCACCATATCTAGTCTCTAAGAATTCATTCCAAATCTAGTTAACACCTTTATAACGAGTTGTGAATCTCTAACTTTCAACTGATTCCATCCCTGAGAAGCCGAAACTTGGAATCCTTTGAATAGAGCCTTTGCCTCTTCCGTGTTATTAGTATCACTACCAAAGTTTTGTGCATAAACAAACAAGGGTTGACCATTCTCATCTCTAAAGATTCCTCCCTCACCAGTTGGTCATGGGTTTTATAATAACCTCTTAGATTTTTCATTCCTTCTTCCCTCATTGAATAAATCTCATGGGAATCAAAAAAATAAAGAGAATCAAAATAAATAACATGTCTCATATTTGGAGTCTTAAACACATTAAAGCTTGCTCCATCAAAATTTAGTTTGATCCATCCTTTATTTAGGGGTCTCCAGATCATCTAGGGAGAAGGTTTTAACATCAGGGTAACCCCTTTAATGGGGAAAGGGAGATCATGTCATTTATGCACTACAAAGGCTTCATTTGATTTCCCCTCCAAATCTGAACTAAGCATGATTCCCAGTAATTCTAAAAAGGAAATCGTTATCTTTTTCCAAACCCCCTTTGATGAAAGAATTTTTACTTGAAAAATTATTCTTTTTATTCCTAGCCGTAAATTCCAACATTTGATTGAGAAATCGATATCCCACAATGAAGCTAACAATTTTGATTTACAAATAGGTATCTAGCTTTTCAAGGAATCCTCAACGCTCTATTGGAAAACCTAATTCCACTAGAATTTGGGAAGAAAGAAGCTCCAAACTTGCCGACCATACTTGCAATGTAACAAGATATGATTTGTTGATTCTTCTTGCTCTTGACATAAGACACACATGGAAGGCCCATTAAATCCTCTTTTCATCAAATGGCCATACATTAGAATATTATTGAGAGTTGTTGCCCAAAGAAAGGAGTTGGCCTTTAGAAGTTTTTTCCCTAGCTCCTTTCGTAGTTTTATTCACCCCCGCTCTTCCTTCACTCCCATTTAATCACTCTTCCTTTGCTTCCATTTGTTCGCTCCATCACGTCCTGAAAATCCTCTGGATGCCAAATAATGTCTATGGAATGTTAGCAGTTAATGACAAACCTTAAATTTGATGTCTATTTGGCTGTCATATGTAACTTATTTGTTCTTGCTTGGAGAAGTCGATCCAAATTTTTTAATATCTTTGGGCATACGACGGACTTTCGAGCTCTTTTTTCCAAAAATATTTTTTTGATACCCACATGTTGGTGGAGCTAGATTGAGGCTATCTATCACTAGCCAATAATTTTTTTGCAAAGAACATAATGGATTCATAAATCAATGTGGTATGTGACAAATCCTAGATAGGTGACTCGAGATTGATATCTCTTGGTGATTTTAAGATATATGTTCTAGTTTTGATGCTCATCTTCAACCAACTAGGCCTTATTACTCATTTGAATGCTACAAGTAGGTGCACAATAATTAGAGTTTTTTTTTTTTTTTTCCTTTTTCTAATTTCGGGTGTTTATAGGAGCAATAATCATTTGATTATTTCATTTTCCCAATTATATTTTTTGGGTGGAGGCATGTTGAGACAAAAACCAATTTTCCTTCAAGTATGGCTTTATGGATTGCATGGTTGCATATGATATAATTACTTCCACATATCTTGGGAAAAGTAACAAATAGGGAATGATGTTGACAATGTTTAATGGAAAATTTGCCATTAACAAGTGTCTACTTTTGTCTAATCATTTGGAAGTAATCTTAGTCAAGGTTAAATGTATAATGAGCCAATAATTTTGTTGGAAAAAGGATGATGGATTACGTATGTTGAAGAGAAACAAGAGTGTCTTGCATTTGACACTCCATTTCAACTTGATTAAATGCCTTAGTTTTGGATGAAGGCTAAAAATACTAAAGGATGATGTTTTTTCCATTTTGAACAGGTGCTTGGCTAGATCATGATACAAAAGGGTTTCAATAGTCTCAATTCTCTTATGTTGTTTTTGAAATACACTAGTTAGGTCTGTAATGTACTTGTCAATGTTGGTGATGGTTAAGTCCAGTTGGAGACTTTGGATACCATACACATTGATGTTATCAGCTAGAGCCTTAAGGGTTTTATTAATGGATATCAAGAAGTACTAATTAGTAGATGGAATTTACAAGAATGAAGGGGGTGAGAGAGTAGGTGTTGGGACATAAGCGGTGGGTTTGAAAACAAAAGTATTGTTAAAATCAATAAAGGTGCTAAGATATGGGGGATGAGTAACTCGAGATTTAGTTTGCAAAATAAGATTTGTAAGTTGAAGTTTATCTTCATCCTTCACTAGAATGATTGGGATTTTCATATTGGGCCTTTTGTATAGATCTAAAAGAGCCTTTAACACATGCATTTTGTTCACTGATCTTTTGTTCCTACGATAATAAATTCTAATAGTAGGAGCCATTCTCATGCTAGGTAAGGAAGAGTAAATCTCTATTTATAGTTTGGGAATAAAGACTCATATCTATACAATTTCCAAAGAAAGACTCATTTTTCTTGTTTCCAAAAATGTGAGCTTACAACCACCTACTCCTAAATCCCTTTGGCCAACAATATTGTCAAATTTATGTCTATCTTTACATCAACCACTATTGGAGTAAAAGATTATTTTTATGAACTTCCTTAAAACCCTTATGTCTGGATCCTATCTATTAGAAGGTTGTACTACATTCAAACCTTTTTTTACCATAGTTTCTACCTTACCAATGTCCTAGTTCTAACTAGAAATTGCTATTCGATTATTGTGGAGAGATGATATCATTACTTATACTATTCTTTTGTATATTTGTTCAAAACTATCTTCCGATTGAAGTACCTTATAAATAAGATGAACAACTTGAAAGTGGATGGTGTCTTGATTATGATGATGTTTCTCAAAGGAGAAGACATAATCACATACGATGGTAGGGTTAATGGTGAGGAAACACACCCATCCCAATACTACCAATAACCATTTCATTTAATTTTCATGCTGAAAAACTCCTCCTATAGGCTATCTACATACTTTACTATTAGAACACATGAATATTATTAATACAAAAATACTAATATACAAGATGATTGCAATAATAAGGTGGCATGTAGAAGTTCACAACCCACTTTCCATGCTGGTAAAAAATTGGCTCACCTCAACAAAAAATCAGACAAGGCATGGTGGTGAGTGATCCAAGCAACTCAAAACAACACCACCATAAAATACAAATAACTAGGCACAAGCAACTACCTTAGAATGAGGAGGCGACATATCATTCTTAGGCGACTAGGCACCCCAATAAGAAGGCTCAGTACGAGGATTAGGTACCACCCAACCATTTTGAATATGATCTAGGGAAGCCAAAGATATAATGATACCTCAACTAGGAGGTCGTTGAATGACATTGCCAATTGTACCACTCCTTGTACAGACGAGCTCCGCGGGGATGGACCAATAAAAGACTTCCCATGCGATGGTGATGGAATCCACCCCCTTTGACAAAGAGGAGTGGATACGCAGATGTGATTGCATGGACGTCTTTGCTAGAGATGAGGCATCGAGGGAGGAGATCCATGTGTTGGGTAGTCCTTGGGGACGTAGCTCATAATATAGGGAACACTCTTCCAATGGTTGAGTAACTCCTAAAGGTTTTGGAATTACAGAGCCATCTTATTCTCTTGAGCTTTTATCCCACAATGAAGCTAACAATTTTGACTTACAAATAGGTATCTAGCTTTTCAAGGAATCCTCAACGCTCTATTGGAAAACCTAATTCCACTAGAATTTGGGAAGAAAGAATCTCCAAACCTGCCGAGCATACTTGCAATGTAACAAGATATGATTTGCTGATTCTTCTTGCTTTCGACATAAGACGCACATGGAAGGCCCATTAAATCCTCTTTTCATCAAATGGCCATATATTAGAATATTATTGAGAGTTGTTGCCCAAAGAAAGGAGTTGGCCTTTAGAAGTTTTTTCCCTAGCTCCTTTCGTATTTTTATTCACCCCCGCTCTTCCTTCACTCCCATTTAATCGCTCTTCCTTTGCTTCCATTTGTTCACTCCTTCACGTCTTGAAATTCCTCTGGATGCTTTGCATTAATCTTAATAACTATTTTTCATCACATAAGATTTTCATCTTGAATAATCTTAAACAAAAAATTAAGCACAAATAGGAATTGCATTCAATTATTCATTAGTTTCTTTCCACATGTTACTTCATTGATAGGGGTAAGCTATAATGGTAGTCATGGGTGGTGGTGGACTGTAATGTCTGTGGAATGTTAACAGTTAATGACAAACCTTAAATTTGATGTCTATTTGGATGTCATATGTAACTTATTTGTTCTTGCTTGAAGAAGTCGATCAAAATTTTTTAATATCTTTGGGCATACAACGGACTTTCGAGCTCTTTTTTCCAAAAATATTTTTTTGATACCCACATGTTGGTGGAGCTAGATTGAGGCTGTCTATCACTAGCCAATAATTTTTTTGCAAAGAACATAATGGATTCATAAATCAATGTGGTATGTGACAAATCCTAGATAGATGACTCGAGATTGATATCTCTTGGTGATTTTAAGATATATGTTCTAGTTTTGATGCTCATCTTCAACCAATTAGGCCTTATTACTCATTTGAATGCTACAAGTAAAGTGCACAATAATTATAGAGTTTTTTTTTTTTTTTTTCTATTTTCTGGTGCTTATAGGAGCAATAATCATTTGATTATTCCATTTTCCCAATTATATTTTTTGGGTGGAGGAATGTTGAGACAAGAACCAATTTTCCTTCAAGTATGGCTTTATGGATTGCATGGTTGCATATGATATAATTACTTCCATATATCTTGGGAAAAGTAACAAATAGGGAATGATGTTGACAATGTTTAATGGAAAATTTGCCATTAACAAGTGTCTACTTTTGTCTAATCATTTGGAAGTAATCTTAGTCAAGGTTAAATGTATAATGAGCCAATAATTTTGTTGGAAAAAGGATGATGGATTGCGTATGTTGAAGAGAAACAAGAGTGTCTTGCATTTGACACTCCATTTCAACTTGATTAAATGCCTTAGTTTTGGATGAAGGCTAAAAATACTAAAGGACGATGTTTTTTCCATTTTGAACAGGTGCTTGGCTAGATCATGATACAAAAGGGTTTCAATAGTCTCAATTCTCTTATGTTGTTTTTGAAATACACTAGTTAGATCTGTAATGTACTTGTCAATGTTGGTGATGGTTAAGTCCAGTTGGAGACTTTGGACACCATACACATTGATGTTATCAGCTAGAGCCTTAAGGGTTTTATTAATGGATATCAAGAAGTACTAATTAGTAGATGGAATTTAGAAGAATGAAGGGGGTGAGAGAGGAGGTGTTGGGACATAAGCGGTGGGTTTGAAAACAAAAGTATTGTTAAAATCAATAAAGGTGCTAACATATGGGGGATGAGTAACTCGAGATTTAGTTTGCAAACTAAGATTTGTAAGTTGAAGTTTATCTTCATCCTTCACTAGAATGATTGGGATTTTCATATTGGGCCTTTTGTATAGATCTAAAAGAGCCTCTAACACATGCATTTTGTTCACTGATCTTTTGTTCCTACGATAATAAATTCTAATAGCAGGAGCCATTCTGATGCTAGGTAAGGGAGAGTAAATCTCTATTTATAGTTTGGGAATAAAGACTCATATCTATACAATTTCCAAAGAAAGACTCATTTTTCTTGTTTCCAAAAATGTGAGCTTACAACCACCTACTCCTAAATCCCTTTGGCCAACAATATTGTCAAATTTATGTCTATCTTTACATCAACCACTATTGGAGTAAAAGGTTATTTTTATGAACTTCCTTAAAACCCTTATCTTTGGATCCTTTCTATTAGAAGGTTGTACTACATTCAAACCTTTTTTTACCATAGTTTCTACCTTACCAATGTCCTAGTTCTAACTAGAAATTGATATTCGATTATTGTGGAGAGATGATATCATTATTTATACTATTCTTTTGTATATTTGTTCAAAACTATCTTCCGATCAAAGTACCTTATAAATAAGACGAACGACTTGAAAGTGGATGGTGTCTTGATTATGATGATGTTTCTCAAAGGAGAAGACACAATCACATATGATGGTAGGGTTAATGGTGAGGAAACAAACCCATCCCAATACTACCAATAACCATTTCATTTAATTTTCATGCTGAAAAACTCCTCCTATAGGCTATCTACATACTTTACTATTAGAACACATTAATATTATTAATACAAAAATACTAATATACAAGATGATTGCAATAATAAGGTGGCATGTAGAAGTTCACAACCCACTTTCCATGCTGGTAAAAAATTGGCTCACCTCAACAAAAAACCAGACAAGGCATGGTGGTGAGCAATCCAAGCAACTTAAAACAACACCACCATAAAATACAAATAACTAGGCACAAGAAACTACCTTAGAATGAGGAGGCGACATATCATTCTTAGGCGACTAGGCACCCCAAGAAGAAGGCTCAGTACGAGGATTAGGCACCACCCAACCATTTTGAATATGATCTAGGGAAGCCAAAGATATACTGACACCTCAACCAGGAGGTCATTGAATGACATTGCCAATTGTACCACTCCTTGTACAGACGAGCTCTGCGGGGATGGACCAATAAAAGACTTCCCATGCGATGGTGATGGAATCCACCCCCTTTGACAAAGAGGAGTGGATAAGCAGATGTGATTGCATGGACGTCTTTTCTAGAGATGAGGCATCGAGGGAGGAGATCCATGTGTTGGGTAGTCCTTGGGGACGTAGCTCATAATATAGGGAACACTCTTCCAGTGGTTGAGTAACTCCTAAAGGTTTTGGAATCACAGAGCCACCTTATTCTCTTGAGCTTGTATTGCATAAAAGCCAAAGAGATAAAAAACACCTTGTCATTAACACAGAAAAAGATAAAATGATTCTTCATTTATAAATATAGTTGCGTTTCCAGCTTTCCATAATTGAAATAATATGACAGCCTTGAAGAAATTTCATAAAAAAACTATTTATGCTAGCCACTGAGCATTATCCCCAAAGAAGACCTTAACTCAAGAGAATGGTTATGTGTGGAAGGGGTGAAAGAGACTATGGATCCAATGCCAACCAGATTGGGCTTTGGGGAAAGTCCAAAAGAGATGTTTGAAGGAGTCTAGTTTGGAAAAGAAAGGTACTTGGGTTGACCAATCCCAATATGGAGGCACTCTTGGAGAGGTGGACCTTGGTAAACCAAACACTAAAGAAACTGAGCGAGCTTGGGTTCAAACTTAACATTCAAAATTCTATTAAGTCTGGCAAGCCATGTTTTGGGTGAGGAATTCAAATTTCAGTGCTTGTTTAACATATCCAAAGTTGGAGAGAATGGGATCATGAATTGATAGAGTAGATCTATAGAGTAATTACTAGAGTATCACAGTTCCATCTCTAGTCTTTGCACCAAACCCATAGAAATTGCGAACCCATCTTATGTAACATGACATCATGCATCATCTCTTGGATGCTAAAAATGGAAAATAAGCCAAAATTGATTAACTTGTATTTTTAATTTAGTAGAGGCAAAGGTGCTACATTTTAAACCTTATGAATACCTTTTTTGAAAACCGTCAAAACTTTCATACCTCAAAATTATTCTAAGAGATGATTTTAATTAGTCATAATAGGATATCACCACATGTTGTGGTCATTGAAAGAAAATACACTGTGAAAACCATCACCCACACCTTTAAGACATGGCTTGACAACTTCGAAATCTTTCCAAATGCTTTCATCAAGAAATGATCCCTTAATCTTGATGGGGGCAATGGTAACATTTAAGCTGTGAAACCCAACATTTTTTAGTTGACTTTACCATTAGGTGAGGCAAATGAAATGTAATTTCGTAGAAGAATTTTCTAGGCCTCATTTCCTTTGATTGATCGAACCACCCATCTAACATACAAAGCAATAGTTTGCCTGTAAATGTCAATAATGCATATACCACCTTTCTAATGAGGAAGACAAAAAATATCCCATATAACTCTATGATCCCCAAGAGTTTGTTTAACATTGGCCCATAAGAAATCCCTAAGAGATCTGGCCGAATTTTCATACAAGGCTTTAGAGAGGGCTCAATAAGAAAATAGTAAACATGGGTGGCTACTAAAATCTTGGTACAATCCTAAAATTTTCTAGCTAAGGAGAGAGGCTTCACGAGTAAATAATTTAACTTTATCTCGTCTTGATCAATGACGTACTTCCAAAGCTTATAGGGAGAGCTATAAAAAACAAATGGGATGTTAATAAATTTAAATTTCTCTCATTTTTAGATCCACTTCCAATTGTATTACTTAAGCTAGTCTGGGATGGACATCATGCTTGGTCTGAAATATTCTATTTTGTCCCATTGCTGATTAGACCCTGAGGCTTTACAAAAAATATCAAGGTGGTTTTGCACTCTTTAACAAAATATTCTTTCTTGTCGAGAGTGAGAAAGATATCTTCTGCAAAGTAGCCATTGATAAGCTAAGAAGAGTGATCACAAAGATTAATGCACCTAATGAGCCCTCAATTTACTTTGTGATAAAAAATATACCCAATGATTGAAGACAAGAACTACAGAACTAGAGCCAAAGGCGACCTTGTTTGATGGAATAGAATTTGCCAAAATTGTCCAATTTGAGCCCATTAATAGTGAGGAAATAAGAGGCTTCTGAAAACAAAGTCTTAACAGTTGAAATAAAAAATTGGTCAAAGCATATGGCTTAAAGCATGACAGGAATAAACAATCACTCAATTTTATGATAGGCCTTCTCAAAGTATAGTTTAAGGAATATGGTTCACTGACGAGAGGATTGCGCCCATTCCATTCCTTTCTAGATAGAGATGGGATTATCTAAAATGTATCTATTATTAATGAAGCTAGTCTATTTTGGTCTGCTGATGCCATGTAGGATGAAACAAAGACAATTCGTAAGGGAATTAGTAATGATTTTATAAGATAATGATGAGGGCGATGGGATGCCAATTGGGGATAATATCTGTCTAAAATCTTGGGAATGAACTCAATATTGCCCTTATTAATGTGAGCACCATAAAATTCATTTTCCAGGGTTTCTTTATAAACTTGCAATAGTTTGGGTCTTAGAAAATGTTAGGTAGCCTTGTAAAATTCACGAGGGAAGCTATTGATAAATAGGGATTTTTCATTGGCCATGCATTGCACTACTTGGAAGAGATCCTCAAAAGTTAGAGGGGCATCATAGGGATTTTTCATTGGCCATGCATTGCACCACATCTAAATATTATTGTAGAGCATGTGCCCTTTTTAACATCTCTCCTTGGGATTGAAATACTAATTTTTAGTGGTCAAAACAAGCCAAGGATATTTCAAGTAGGTTTGTAAGATGCTCCTAAGCAAGGTTATTAGCTTTGATTTGTTTCCTAGCTATCTTGGCTTAGAAGGATTTGAAAAACTATTTTGAGGCCTAGTTCCCTACTTTTAGCCAATGCAATTGAGCTCAGTTTTGAGCCCCTCTATTCGTGCGATTGTTTGAAATTTTTTTCTTATGCTTCAGAGAAGCTACCATGGATTACAACTACATATAAATGGGATTGTCTTAAATAAGATAAGAGATTATTTGGTACCCTTGAGCACAACACCATCTACCCATTTTCAGACTCGAGCAACTTGTTTGCCATAAAGGCGAAGGAAGGTGGCAGTGCGAGTGATCACCTCATTCCACCATTTGATCTAGATGGAAACATAAGTTAGAGGTGGTACAAGGTTACACATGATGGTGCCCTTGTGGATGATGATGGATGTGTTTAAAATAAATTGATTATGTGGCACCTTGAGATGACCACCAATCCACTCTGCTCTATAAGTGATGGGACTATGGTTCGAAAGGATGAATTCTGGATTGATAGTGAAAACTTGCCCATCAAAGAGAGTAAAAGAGAACACATGCCGCTTAGATAGCATGAAATAGTCTAACTACTTGAGGACCCTATCATTTTTGGCACGATAATTGGACCAGGTAAACCAAGGTGAAGTATTTAATTCATGCTACCGAAAAAGTGGGTCTACTTAACCCCAATGATTTTTTAAATAAAACCAAAATTCACGTTCTCCCATGCACCATCACATAGGAAGGGAACCAAATTTTTCATCGGGCCTCTCAACCATATTAAAGTTGTCACAAATCAACAATGCAAAAAAATTTAGATTGTCAGTAAACCATCCCCATAAATTCATTTGTCATGGCCATCATTTGGGGTGTAAATTTTGAGAATCCCTAGGGACTGATCATTGATGTCAAGCAAAACCAAAATAACTCGATGCCAAGGATATTCACTGGAGGTAACAACTAAGGGGGAAAATTTATTGGAAATCAAAATATTGGTGCTGACATGCTTATCTTCATGCAAAGTGGGAATGTGAGATGCATTAGGTGAAATACAATTCAAAGTAGTTTATGAAAGAAACAATGAAATCTTAACTTCTTCCAGACATATAAAATATAAATCCCCTAACTACTTGTAGACACCTAAATTTCACCATTTAATGTTAAAATTTACTTTGGTGTGCTAACTCGTCAGTCATCCTCAATTCAAATTACATCAACATTGCTTCCCTCCAAACTTTAAATAATTGATTAATTCTTAATGAATTAATATAATTATGCACACCTATTTTCCTCCAAAATTAATAAAAAATTTATATTTTTCACATCATCTAGAAATCCTCCACATTTGTCTCAACTATGTGTTGACTCATCCCTCAACTTCCTCAACTACCTTATGAGTCATCATATAACATTTTAACCTTCAAGGTGACTCAACCAACTAACTTGACCCATTCTTGCTGACTCACTCGACCAATTCTCCTTTCTTCTCAGCCCATGGAATTGGTCATCATCCTCATTCAGGAGGACTAATTCTTCACCATTGATTATTTTAATAATTTAACAAATTCAAATAATCTTCAACCATTCGATTAAACTTTCGTCAACCTATAAATTGACATGCAATCCATGACTTTCAATCATCCACCTCCAAGCTAACAAAATGTTATTTAATTGTCACTGTGAATCAAAATGAATCAAAGTGAGTCAAAGCCATCAAAATCACTTTACACCTAAAAACATTGCTCAATTCTCTTTGATTTGAAAAGGAGTTGAGCATCCACATTTAACATTCAATAGCAAATCTCTATTTGATCATTTAGAGAAGGTGATGAATATTTCACAATTGTAAGTATTTCTTGTTTATTGCTTTGTGCTCTATCTTTGAAGTTAAGTTTTGTTTATATTAGATTTTGTCATTGAATTTATTAGCTTAGCTTGTATTCTAAAATTTTCATGTATAAAATTTAGCATGCCCATTGGAATCTTTCCCTCATATTTCACAGTTGTAAGTATTTCTTGTTTATTGCTTTGTGCTCTATCTTTGAAGTTAAGTTTTGTTTATATTAGATTTCATCATTGCATTTATTAGCTTAGCTTGTATTCTAAAATTTTCATGTATAAAATTTAGCATGCCCATTGGAATCTTTCCCTCATATTAGATTTCGTCATTGAATTTATTAGCTTAGCTTGTATTCTAAAATTTTCATGTATAAAATTTAGCATGCCCATTGGAATCTTTCCCTCATATTTCACATCATAGGTGTATTTATGGAGTTAATTTAGTTATTTTATCATTATTTTTCTTATGCATATATATTTAACCATTGTCTTGGAGGTTTTTGTTTTTTGTTACAGGTCAGTTTTCAGAGTTTATGAGCTTGTAGTCTGTTAGTATGCAAAACAATAATTTTTTCCTATATACCAATGAATTTGTCAGAGGAAACAACAAATTCATTCATGTGCCATTTTTACTCATTTTTTTGTAGTTTTTCAATTTTATAACAATTTTTGTATGTTGTTTTGCCTAACCTCTTTTTGTTTTAGTTCTACTTTGTGTCATAGTTTCTATTTTCTGTTTAAGTCATCCCTGTAGAACCACATAATCATTTCGAACATCAACAAAATCATTCTCAACATCAATGATTTTTTTCCAACACTAGCAAAATCGTCCAAGCAAACAAAAAATTTGTTAGATCAAACAACAAGTTCATTTTTGGGCCTTTTTTTGAGAACAATGAAATCATAGGTATCTTCAGGGAATTTGACAAATCAAACAACAAATTTGTAGCATATTGTAGTGAATTTGTAGCATACTGCGGTGAATTCATTTTGCACTTGTGGTCATCTTCTGGAGGCCATAAATTTTAACTTGGGACTTTGTTTGAGCTCTCATTTATGTTAACACATAGGTATTGAAGAGGAGAATCAAACCATGAAAAAATATTGACTTTTGGAGTATTTCTAGAGAATATTGAAATTGTTCTAGTAAATAGAGAAATCATCAAAGAAAACAACAAAATGATTCAAAATAATGAAATCGTTCTGTAAGTGTATTTTTTATATTTTCTGCTTTGTATTTTGTGTAGTTATAACCTATTAACAAATTCAATATTTTATCTAACAATGTAACAAAGAAATCATTCTAAAAGCTAATGTTTCTTATTTTCCTTCATGTTTTTTATTTTTATTAGGTATTTTTCAGCTTGCCTTGATTCTTTAGCCATATAAAGACTTTTGACAGTTTGATTGCACGCTGTTAGTCCAAGACAAACTAAAGAAAACTAACCAAATCAAATTTAAATATTATTTTTTGTTTTTCTAGTTTCATATTCTATTTTTAGGCTAACTATTTCTTTTTATTTCAAATATTCTAGCATTTTCCGTTTCAACAATCTTTTTTTAAGTACTAACTTAGATCGCAATTTAATTTTTGGAGTTAATTAAATTTACTTTCCAAGCATTTATTTTTGTGACACTTGTTGTGTATGCTCTTTTATGTGGTGTTACATTGGTGATAATGCTTAGAAAATTAGAAAGAAAAATTGTAAAAACTTTGTTACCCAATACCAACTTGCATGTATGCTTTTATCTTGGCATCACATTGATGACGATATTTGAGAATCAGAGGCAAGTGTAAGTCTTCTTTATTTTTATTTTATTAGGGGTTTTATCGTCATAGTTTTTACCACCATGGGTAGACCAACCTTGCATACTAGAAGGGTATATAAATTAAGTTAGAGTTGTCATTCTTGGCTTAAAATATGTTGTGTTTTAAGCACACCATGAAGTGAGGGGGTTTCATTCTCCAATTCTAAAGCCTTAGACAACATGGATCGAAGTTCCATTTTTCTGACATTAGTAACTAAAATCTTAAGGATGTGTTGGACACATTAAGACTAGACCCATTTATGTGTATCCATTAAATTAGCTTCTTCCATGGTTTTGGGCCTCACGTACCAAAAGGTATTTAGACAAATCTCCTTAGATAATATTTGAAAAACCTTAAGCTTAGGTTAACATTTTTTATTCATGTAAATTTGGTGTATCGGTTAATGGTTAGTGCCAAGAAGTTCATGGATTTCTTGCTTTATTTTTTTATCCTTTAAAAAAGATTTATAGTATAAAGAAGCATTAGGAAGAGGCAGTCCAAGGATCAGATCAATAGTATGCTTTACTGCATAGTGTGTAGGCACTTCCTTCGGTAGCTGGAACACATCCTTATATTCTTCTAACTTGAGCTACATTATGGCTTTCTGTATTGATGCTAGAGGAACTGCGAAAACTTTAGGTGCTTCAAGGACTTTATTGTGTTCAGATCTCATCATCAAAATCATAAACTTCTTACTAGATGTGACTAGCTTCTTACACTGTTTGGTGTTAATGAGTGATAGCTTTGGAACTACTTCTAATATGCAGCATGTTAAATCACCAACATTTATTATAACATTTCTAGGATTTGCTTCATAAACTGCATGTCGATGATAAAGATATAATTGACTTAAAAGAATATCACATACCTCTAATGGAGTGGCATCACAAAGGATTGTATCCTGAAAAGGCTTGATGTTGTACACCACTCAACATTATTGAGTGACATGTTTCTCAGATCCTGCTTTGAACCATCGAATGGAGTATGGTTATGGGCAAGGCATCAATAACAAGTTCAATCTACAAACTACTTAAGGAGTGATCATGTTCTTTTGAATTTCATTATCAATGATAAAGTATACCAGTTTGGCATTGGTCCACATTTGAGAATGGACCAATTCCATGATTTATTTGCCTTTGTCTAATGCTGTGGTGATAATACCTAATACCTCAATCCTTTTATTAGCATGACATTCCTCATCGGAATGACTGATGGAGTTGTGAATCGAACACCACTTACCAGTCTTGCACTGTTTAGTCTGATCATCTGATGGCCGCTACTTCTTCTTTGGAGGATGTTTGGATCTATTCCCTTATTTAGAATTTTGCTTAGAAGATTTAGACTGTTGGTTGGTCTAAGACTTTGAATATTCTATCTAAGGGTTGGCCTTAGCCTTTGATTGAAACTTGCAAGCATAACTATATGCTTCCCCAATGGAGGAGATAGCTAGGAACTCTAGGTTTGATTAGATGTGAGGTATCAAGCCTGACCTATACTTTAGAACAATATTTTTCTTTGAATCTTGAATCCTAAGTTTAGACATCAGGGTATGGAATGTATATGTGAATTGTTTCACATATTTCTCTTTGCCTTGGTACACCTGAGAGAACTTAATGTATTGATCATCATAGTTTCCAACAAGATAATAGATTACTTTGAGTGCTCTAAAAAACCATTCCATGGATCTACAGATTGTCTAATATGAGATCTTATTCATGTGTAGAGCATTAATTTTCCCACAATTTCTTAATTGATAAATAAATTTTTAGAAGAGTAAATGTAATTTTCTCTTGGTGAGAGAAGTGATTTACTGCGAAGTAAGGTTAAGCCAGTTATCTAGTGCATCCACATCTATTTTGCCTTCAAACATAGGAATGTCTAGATTGACTTGTACATTGTATGTTATTTGTGTTGATGGCCAATGAGAATGAGACACTATCAAAGAAGTTTTTTGCTTGAGAAGGAAAGAAAAGTGACTAAGGAATTTTCGCTCGTTCACGTGCATTACATTCTTCCAAATATTCCCGCTGTCTTTGCAATGCATCCTCTATCATTTTCTGGAACATCTCTAGAGTTGGCATTGTTGTAGATTTATCTCCCATATAAGGACATGAATGTGTGATTAAGGGTCACGAGTCTTCTTGTAATCAAATCTTGTATGCATGGGCGTACAAACAATGATGAAAATTTAGGATCACCATGATACCACTCATGAATGATACAAAGTGTGTATGCTTTGATACCACTGATTTGGAGCCTAGACAAAGACTCAAATGATAACCTAATCAATGAAAATTAAACAAATTACATGTGTAAGATATTAAATGAATGATAGATAATGAAATGCAATGTCAGTAAAGAAATAGGAAAGAAAGAACAAATTAAATACAAAAATTTAGAACTGTAATAACAAAGTTGTATTGTGCTAAGTTCTATATAATCTAAGATATCAGATGTTATTGTCACAAGGATTCTTAAATTTATTATTCTATGTGGTTCGATACAATGTATTACTAACCTACAGAGAATGGAAGTGTACATTATTATACAATGCAAGAAGATGAACATCAACTAAACTGTTACATCCACTGGTAAGAATTGCTTCATAACCAATAAATATGTTGACATCTCTCACCACCATTACTGATAGGTTGTTGACTACAGTGATGACACTATAGGGGCTGTGTGGTAATGTAGAAACAAATTTACAAAGAATATTTTTACACATAGATATGAAACCCACTAGACACAACTGTTGATGTAAACATGAGGCTAGATGTGCAACCATGATAATGTGCGATATGAATGAATGACCCAAATCTTCCTGGATCATAGTCTCAGGCCAAATGACCATGATAGTGACACATCAAACACCAAAATGGAAGACTTTCATAATCCACTGTTTGTTCAAACAAATTCCCTTTCATGGATTTAACCACACCCTTTTAAGTAAGGGTTTACTTACATCCATTTGAGTACAAATCTTAGCATAATTTTTAAAAAATACATTCATCTCTTTCAGAGAGTTCCCTTTTTTTTCAAGAATGTAATATACCCAAAAATATGTAGTGAGGTTAAATAATTTTACCAAACCCAGTGCAACCTTAGGATCTTCTTGTGAAAAGTCAAAATAAGGGTTCAATGAAGCAATAAAAGACTTGACTTGTCAAAAAAGCAAGGTCCTTATTGAAATGCATGAGCTTGGTATTCTTCTAAAGTATAAACAACGATGAAAAATCCTTTTGTTCCAAAGCAAATGTCTACTTGTCCCTTCACTTTCCAATGTGCTATGCCCAAGTTCGTAGCTTCTACGCATGAGGAACCCTACCCATAAACTTGTAAATCAGTCCAAGCTTTACCAGGGCTACCATTTCTTGTTGGATTTCAGTTTGTTCATAAGTGATATTCGACTCTTCTTCAGTGGCTTCGATGCAACCGAATGACATCTAAAAGCTTCCATTTTTGACATTATCTACATAGGCCTTTAAATCTGTAAGAATTTTGGATCTTTGAACAAAAGGATGGGAAGTCTTGGTTTTATATACATGACGATGGGTTATAGAAAGGCATATGTTGTAAATGCTACTTCAACAACTCCTTGTAGCAATCTCTATCGCTCTAAGCCTCGTAGTCGTTATCCTCTTGTCTTTGTATACTAAATTTTTAAAGATTAATATGGGAGGACATCGATTATATTTTGATTGGATGGAAAACTCCTTTGAGATGATTATGTTTTCAATCTTTTTGTTGTGTTCCAAATAACTCTTTACTTCTTAGCTGGTCACCAATGTTTTCACTAGCAAAAATAATTTGAATCCATTTTAAACCAATATTGTAATAATCTTATATAGCTTGGACTTTATTTCTTGCATGATATGGTAGTGTAGACAAACATGTGATCCTCAACTCTTGGTGTAAGACTTAAGTGATCTCCACTTCTTGCATGATATTGTAGTGTAGACAAACATGTGATCCTCAATGCTTGGTTCAAGACTTAATAAGCGATATCCACCATTTAAAACAACATTAGATTGGTCTTACAGGGCTTGGACTTAATTTCTTGCATGATATTATAGTGTAAAAAAACATGTGATCTTACACCCTTGGTGTGTGACTTAATAAGTGATCTCCACCATTTGAAACAATATTGTATTAGTCTTACAGGGCTTGGACTTAATTTCTGGGATGATATTATAGTGTAGACAAACATGTGATCTTCACCCCTTGGTATAAGTCTGAATAAATGATCTCCATCATTTGACATAACACTCTTATGAGGTTTAGCTTGTGTATCGACAATAATTGTCAATATCACTAGTAGAAAAAAATCTTGTCTCTATTGTCTTGATCACCCTTTTCTAAAGGAAGACAAGTTACTCCTAAACAAATTCTTCGTAGTTCAAGTTTCAATTGTAGTGTAGAAACGGTAATAAAACTTATTAGCATGCTATAGATACAATGTTCGAACCTAAAATTGTTTTAGGGTGTGTCATATAAGTTTTTTTCTTTGGCTAAGATAACTTGGGATAGGCCCTAGACCGACAAAAAAAAATAATTAAAAAATTGTCCCAAAGTAGGGAATCAAAAGAGAGATTTACACACATTAATCCAATTGGTTATAGAAAAAAAAGGAATTTTCTTTTTGAAAATCTAGAGTACGCAATTGTGAAATACCAAACAAACTTCACAAAGTTTCCTCCATAATCAAAGAGTTATATATTCAGTAAGAAGCTTCCTGGTCAAGCCGAACCAAGGGTTTAGCTTTACATATAGTGGGGAGGGCAAATTACACTAGCCTTTTTACCCCAAAGATTAAAAAATAGAAAAAAAACCAAACATAAGAGACTAGAATACTAATCATCAACCATGATTACATGCTCATGAGTGACATTTGATTATTCATTCTGATTCATCGTCTCCTTTGAAGCTTTTAGGAGTTGCATTTAAACGACAACAGGAGGGGGTAATAAAGGATGCCTCATCCGAACATTGACTCCCCAGATGCTTCATGAATTCATCTTGTCCCAAGCTTATCTTCTCTAATATTTTTGAGATTAGGTGTTGATGGTGGAACCTATCTAGCCCTACACCACTGGTACATTCATTAACCTCATTTAAGGTTTTGAGGTTCTAGGCAATCTCAAACACCTTTTGACGTTCAATATTGTACACATGATCCAATAATAAAATCTTGAGAAGAGTGCCAATTTATGCTTCTGAAGTCTCTTCTTTTGAGGAAATTCATGGAAGCAATCTCGTCACCCATTGCTTGAAATGAGGATTACTTAGACCTTTTGCTAAAACATGCACAAACTGGTCTTCTAGTACCTTTGCCGTTACCTTTTGAGCAAGACATTTCCCTAAGTGTTGAGATGGTGACGTAGAAGAGGCCAGTTTGTGTTAACAAGAGATGATGTGCCTCAAATCATTCCCATCACAATGCAATATCAGTCCCTTCTTGCTTTTTTCCTTGTCAATGTCTTCACCAACCAAGTGTGGGAAGAATGTGGGGAGAGTTGAGACAACAAATTTGTTTTTATTTGCAAGGGGAGATTTATCTTGATACTTAGTAGTAGCCAAAAGTCCTACTCATTGATTTACGACCCAATCGTCGACTTGATTACCTTCTCTTTTAGTGTGGTTTAATTCAGTCTCACTTAGTTTACTGCTTTGCCTTCTGATTTCTTCTACCACCATATCTGGTCTCTAATAATTCATTCTAAATCTAGTTAACACCTTTATAATGAGTTGTGAATCTCTAAATTTCAATCGATTCCATCCTTGAGAAGCTGCAACTTGGACTCCTTTAAATAGAGCCTTTGCCTCTGCCATGTTATTAGTATCACTACCAAAGTCTTGTGCATAAACAAACAAGGGTTGACCATTCTCATCTCTAAATATTCCTCCCTCACCATCTGGTCATGGGTTTCCTTTTACCACTCCATCAAAATTTAGTTTGATCCATACTTTATTTGGGGGTCTCCAAATCATTTGGGGAGAAGGTTTTAACATTGAGATAAACCCTTTAATGTGGAAAGGGAGCTCATGTTAGTTATGCACTATAAAGGCTTCATTTGAATTCCCCTCCAAATCTAAACTAAGCTTGATTCCTAGTAATTCTAAAAAGGAAACCATTATCTTTTTCCAAACCCCTTTTGGGGAAATAATTTTTACTAGAAAAATTATTCTTTTTATTTCTAGCCATAAATTCTAACATTTGATTGAGAAATAGATATCCCACAATGGAGATAACGATTTTGATTTACAAATAGGTTTCTATCTTTTCAAGGAATCCTCAATGCTCTATTGGAAAACCTAATTCCACTAATTTTTTTGAAGAAATAAGCTCCAAACCTGCCAAGCATACTTGCAGTGTAACAAGATATGATTTGCTGATTCTTCTTGCTCCTGACACAAGACACACATGGATGGCCCATTAAATCCTCTTTTCATCAAATGGCCATACATTAGAATATTATTGAGAGTTCTTGCCCAAAGAAAGGAGTTGGCCTTTGGAAGGTTATTACTATTCCAAACCTTGTCTAAGGGAAATTTTTGAGAACCAATTTCTTCTAAAGATTTGATCCAGATATAACATTCTTAGACAAAAATGTCCCCAGATTGATAGCCTTCCTAAATCAACTCGTCTTGTTTTAGAATTGAGGTGAGTTGATATTGACTCAGTTCATTATAAATATTTGTTCCTATCTACGAATGAAGATTCAAAGGCACTACATTTCTTTCCAATTCTGCCAATCTCTATTTGACTCAATATAATCACTTACCTTCTCACCCCATTTATAAATGGCATAAACCATTAGGTTGACCAAGTCTCTGTAGGGTTCAGGTAGTTTTTATTTGAGCCAAGTGTCTTTCTATAATGATATATTCTAACCATTACCCACTTTCCAATGAATGAGAGGGAGAATGTAGATTTTGTAGTGTATGAGGAAGTTCCAAATTGTTGATCCCATTGGTCAAGAGGTCTGGGTGAAGAGCCTCAAAACCTATTGTGTGTTTAGATATTTGTGTTGAAATATTCAACTCCACAACTTATTTTTGTCTTTATATATCTGGCAAGAAAGTTCTGTTACCAAAGCTTTATTAAATCTATCTAGTCTTCTCAAACCAAGCTCATCCCAATTTTTAAGAGTGCATACTTTGCCCCAATATATTATGTTGGTCTTCATTTTTTCCAAATCGCCACTCCACAAAAAAATTATTTGAAGTTGCATGATACCATCAACAACTTTTATTGGGTTTTTGAACAATGATGAGATATGTCGACATAGTTTTCAGAGTGGATTGGTTCAATTGAATACTTCCAACCAAGGACAACCATTTGCTTTTCTAAGCTGAGAGTTTAATTTGAATTTTATTGAGCATATGTTTCTAATGTTTACATGTGGTTTTGGCTACAAACAATGACATTCCTAGGTATTGACTTGGATGACTCCCAACCTCAATTTCAAGAATTTCTTTTATTTTGGGTTGTTTTGCAAGCTCTACATTGATAAAGAATATTTTCGATTTAGCAAAATTTATCTTTTGACTTTCCGCCTTTTCATAATTTTTAAGAATATCTTTTATCTTCCTTGCCTCACCTTGCCTTAATTCCATTAAAGCTTTGAAAAAACTGGCATGTATTTGATTTACAAAGACTGAGAAGGAAGGAGTTGAAATACAACTCCAAATCCATCATCTCCAATCTTGACTAAAACCAAATCTCTTCAAAAGATTATATAAAAAGTCCCAATTGACTATGTCATAAGCTTTTTATATATCAAGTTTTATCACCATACTTTATTTTCTAATGTGATTCAAAGAATGTAGGGTTTCATGTTAAATAGTGATATCATCCAATATTTGTCGCCCTACCAGAAATCCTCGTTCTTTTGATATAATGCTTTCTAGGTATACATTTAGTCTATTTACCATGACCTTAGTGACAATCTTATTCATCGAATTACATGAATCAATTGGCCAAAAATAATCAAGGTATGGACACTCAACGTTCTTAGGAATTAGAGCTAGGAAGGTATTATTCCATTCTTTCACCTTTGTTTTTTGTTTTCTATAGTCTTCCACAAAAACTACCACATCTTGTCCAACAATGTGCCAACGTTTATGAAAAAACTGGTTTGGAATCCATTTGGCCCTGGAGATTTATCCCCACCCATGTGAAAAACTCCCTTTCTAACTTCTTAAATTAGATCCATCAGATCTTGGTTCATTTGATCAGTGTTATCTATCGGTATAGAATCTAATAGCCTCTCTTGTTCCGACTGTCTATTCTCTTGTTCTTCATAAATAAGGTGGCTATAGAATTTTTTTGCTTCTGTTATGATATCTGAGATTTCTTCGAGAGTTATCTCATCTTGGGTTGTGATTTTGTCTATCATATTCTGATTTCTTTGGACTTTAATGGATAAGTGGAAGAACTTGGTGTTTAGGTTGCCACCTTTTAATCAATTTATTAGGGACTTTTTATTCCAAATGATCTCATCTAAAAATTTGTTTTTCTATTAATATTTTATTTTCCATCTCCATTAACTAATTTCTCCAAGAAGCTTTTACAATACTACCCTATATTATTTGCAATTCAATTTCCACTTTTATCTTTTCTTTTAAATAGATTCCCAAAACTCTTCTTATTCCAACTTTTCAGGCCTGATTTTACTGCTTATAGTTTTTGCGATAATATAAATCCTTTATATCCTTTGACTAGAATATTTCACCAAGTTTTCAAATTATCTTCAAAGGAAGAGTCTTGAATCCACATATACTCAAATTTAAAATGGATACCCATGGGTTTTTTATCCTCAAATTTTAATGAAATTGGCCAATGATCCGAACTTACGAAATAATGTATTTCAGTAGTGAATTTACATTTTTTACTCATCAATGCTAAGTTTATTAAAAAGTGGTCTAGTCTTTCTAAGACGAGGTTGTCCACTTTCCTTTATTTGGTCCAAGTGAAGACTTATCTAACTAGCTTAATATCTATTAGTTTGGCTTCAAGATATAAATTCGTGAAATCTCCCATAGCTTGAGATATTCTAGAAGACCCCCCTTGATTCCATACAACTTTAATAATTGCATTGAAATATCCTTCTAAAATCCATTCCACCTCATTGTTTTCATTCAAAGATTCTAATTGTTTCCAGCAAGCCTTCTTGTCCCTAAATCTATTTGTCCATAGATGTTAGAAAGGAGTAAATGATGTTTACCTTTATAAATATATGACAAAAGTATTTATAGAGTTGTTATATGAAGAAATCAAACTGCAATCACAACTATTGGTATTCTAAAGGATTATTACACCACCTGCTGTCTCGTCAACATCCATAACATGGAATTGTTCCCCTATCCAAAATACGTTTATCACTTTTTACAACATTTCCTTCTTGATCTTAGTTCCCTGTAATAAAAAAATATTAGGTCTGTGTTCTGTTCTTTAACCAACATTTTGACAAGGTAGCTTTTGTTAGAGGCTACCTATCATCTGACATTCCAAATTAGGACTTTCATAACATCTCGGTGGTGTAAGATTTTCCTTACCACCCATTTTCATTTCAATCATTTTTTTTGACACCCATTCTCTAAGTCCAATTGGGTGTCCAACTATAATTTATCTTTTTTTGATTTTGTTCCCCCACTACCATTAGGCCATGTGGATGGTGTACTTCTACAAACTGTGGAACTTCGTAGTCGGGAAGAGTAACTATTCATCTGGGAGGTAGTTTATTCATCGATCTTGGTCTTTGAAGTGTTTCCATTATTTGGTTAGTTTATCTTAACCTCTTTCAACACCCAAGATAATTCATCCCCTTCCTTAGTGTTTACACTATTTGATGAGAGACATACCCCTTCCTCTGTGAGTTTTAGATCTTTGGAAGTTTCTCCCATATAATCACCTAATTTTATCTTACTCAGGGCATGAGATTGGGGGATCTAAGTATAAAGTTCACTCTAGATTCTTTATTCATGCTAGAGGAGATCACTTTATGATCCGAGGTTGCTATGCATTATTATGAACAACTTTTTTTTTGGCTTCTATAGATATGATGTTTTCTTAAGTAGTAGTTATAGAAGATCCCTTGGTTTATCCTCAGTCAGATTTTTTTTGAATTGATCTTCCTCTACAATTTTGATTATAAACTTCAAATTTTATTTTTATTGAATATATTTTGATTTGATTGGTTTTAGATACTTCCCTAGATGATGAAAGATATCATTATTACTCCATTTGAAGTTTTCTCACACCTCTTCTGAACTATGTTTCAATTTCCATACGTTGCTTGTGATTTTAGCTGCTGAAGTGTTTTCAAACCTATCTCACCTCCTAGATATTGGTTCAATATTGTATCTAAAGGATATTATCTTAGGGAGGATCTATGAGAATGAGCCACTTCTCTGTAATTGTAGCACCTGAACGTGATCCCTTCCAAATCAAGTTATTGCTTCTATGACCACTTTTGGTTTTGAACCAAATTGATTTTAGAATCGGCTGAGAGAGGTAGATTTTAACACACAGGGGTGCATAAGTAATCAATTCTCTGTTGATTATAGATTTTGAGATACATATTAGCTTGCCCATTTTCTTAGCAGCTTTTTATAATACACTCATATTCTAGTATTTTGATGGTAGTTTATATAATCTTGCCCACAAAGGCACTTCATGAATAATTTACACACAAGGATTGAAATTATGTTCTTAGATTTTCATGTAAAGATGTCAATTTTTAAAAAACCAGGGTCCTCCATTGAGAACCCACTCTTATTTTTGGGGGATTGAAATGTGACTTGCAAGTATCCTTATGCTAAGAACCAAATCTTAGGTTTAGGACACTGTCTCCACTTTTCACCCATCCATTGCTTCATTAATTCCATACTTGGACAAACCCCTAAAAAATTACAGATGAGGTCTTACTCCTCATACTCCTTACATATTTTTTTGTCTTCTTTTGAGAGCATGATAATAATAATTTCTGCTGCCAATTGAATGTTTATCCCTTCTTCCATTGTTATGTGTTTGCCCTACTTCACCTGTGAATTTCAATTGTTCACTATCTCATTCGTAAACCTAGTTGTGGAAGGTGTATGGCCTTATTTTTAAACATAATCTCCCCAATATTCTTTATCCAAAAATAAGTTATCTTCTGTAATATTTTGATTATATTTAAATTTTAGGTGAATACCATACTATTATTTCAAAACTTTAGATATTTCCAGTGCTTCATGTGCCCTAATTTCTTCCATTTCCAACCCAATTAGTATATTGTACCTTCTCATTTTCAAAGTCACTCTGATCATAGTCCTCCCATTTCTCCTCTATGGTTCCTCTTTGCTATGCTTGCAAAATTTCTTCATTGATGTCCCATCTTGTTGCTATGATTCGCTTGTCATTGTGCAGAGAAGTTTTTCCCCTAACTCCTTTCTTAATTTTATTCACCCCCACTCTTCCTAAACTCCCATTTTCTCACTCTTATTTCGCTTCCATTTGCTCGCTCCATCACTTCCTGAAATTTCTCTGGATGCTTTGCATTAATCTTAATAACTATTTTTTGTCACATAATATTTCCATCCTGAATAATCTTATACAAAAAATAGGAATTGCATTCAATTATTCATTAGTTTCTTTCCACATGTTATTTCATTGATAGGGGTAAGCTATAAATGGTAGTCATGGGTGGTGGTGGATTGTAATATCTGTGGAATGTTAATAGTTAATGACAAACCTTAAATTTGACATCTATTTGGATGTCATATGTAACTTATTTATTCTTTCTTTGAGAAATTGATCCAATTTTTAAAATATATTTGGGCATACGATGAACTTTTGACTATTTTTTTCAAAAAGATTTTTTCGAGACACACATGTTGGTGGAGCTAGATTGAGGCCATCTATCACCAACCAACAATTTTTTTGCAAAAAAGATAATGGATTCATAAATCAATGTGGTATGTGACAAATCCAAGATAGGTGACTCAATATTGATATCTCTTGGTGATTTTAAGATATATGTTCTAGTTTTGATGCTCATCTTCAACTAACTAGGCCTCATTACTCATATCAATGCTACAAGTAAAGCACACAGTAACTATAGAGTTTTTTTTTTTCTTTTTATTGTTTTCAGGTGTTTATAGGAGTAATAAGCATTTGATTATTCCATTTTACCAATTATATTTTTTGGGTGGAGGCATGTTGAGACACGAAACCAATTTTCCTTCATGTAAGGCTTTATGGATTGCATGGTTGCATATGATACAATTACTTCCACATTTCTTGGGAAAAGTGTAACAAAAAGGGAATGATGTTGACAATGTTTAATGGATACTTTGCCATTAACATGTGTCTACTTTTGTCTAATCATTTGGAAGTAATCTTAGTCAAGGTTAAATGTATAGTGAGCCAATAATTTTATTGAAAAAAGGATGAAGTGTGTAATTGCACAATTTAATTTAAGCGATGCTTTGATATTCATTTCAAACTTTGTATGTGTTCTAAAAAGGCACAAGTGTGCACTCGACAAGTGCTTAATTGACCCACCAAGTCCGTAGTGATTCCCAAGGAACATATTTTTGGAGATTATAGATAAGACTAAAAAGTAATGCCATTTGAGAAGCATCTATGTACAGGTTGAGATTTTCATACTTGAATACACAAATTATGGTAACCATTAATCTGGTTTAAATTCCTTAAAATCATAATAGAAAAAAGAGCCATCTTTTTCGAAATAAGATAAATATAATAATTGAAAATGAGAAACATGAAGCCTTGATGTAGAATTGTAGAAGACAATTATCGAGGGATGAAAATCTATAACATCAAAATTGAGAAGTAGACGTGACTAAGAGATACAAAACATAACATCTATAATAAAACCATCAATCACTAAAATTCCATCTCAATAGAGGAACCAAAATCAAGAGAGGAATGTTGAATCAAAGGCCAAAAAGGATAAGTTTGCAAGAATGAAGTAGCTAGAGGAGCCACCAAAAATATACATAAAATAATACATATATAAGATAAATAATTGAAAGAAATCATCCAAACCCAAAGTAACCAAATGATGATTCAAAACCCAGACAAAGTGTGTTAACCCATGTGATTGTTAGTCCTCCATCATGTTGACTTTCTTTTCAGAGAGCAATGTGGAGCCCAAAGGGGATACACTGGTTGACTTGTGTATGTTGAAGAGAAACAAGAGTGTTTTGCATTTGACACTCCATTTCAACTTGATTGAATGTTTTGCTTTTGGATGAAGGCTAAAAATACTAAAGGATGATGTTTTTTCCATTTTGAATAGGTGCTTGGCTAGATCATGATACTAAAGGGTTTCAATAGTCTCAATTCTCTTATGTTGTTTTTGAAACACATTAGTTAGATGGGTAATGTACTTGTCAATGTTGGAAATGGTTAAGTCTAGTTGGAGACTTTGGACATCATACACATTGATGTTATCGGCTAGAGCCTTAAGGGTTTTATTAATGGCTACCAAGGAAGTACTAATTAGTCGATTGACTTTAGAAGAATGAAGGGGATGAGAGGAGGTTTTGGGACATAAGCGGTGGGTTTGAAAACAAAAGTATTGTTAAAATCAATAAAGGTGCTAACATATGGGGGATGAGTAGATCGAGATTTAGTTTACAAACTAGGATTTGTAAGTTGAATTTTAACTTCATCCTTCACTAGAATGATTGGGATTTTCATATTGGGCCTTTTATATAGATCAGAAAGATCTTCTAACACATGCATTTTGTTCACTGATCTTTTGTTCCTATGATAAAAAATACTAATAAGAGGATCCATTCTCATGCTAGGTAAGGAAGAGTAAAGCTCTGTTTATAGTTTGGGAATAAAGACTCATATCTATACAATTTCAAAATAAAGATTCATAACTCTTGTTTCCAAAAATGTGAGATTACAACAACTTACTCGTAAATCCCTTTGGCCAACAATATTGTCATATTTGTGTCTAACTTTCCATCGACCACTATTGGAGGAAAAGGTTATTTTTGTGAACTTCCTTAAAACCCTTAAGTATGGATCCTATCTATTAGAAGGTTGTATCACATTCAAACTTTTTTTTACCATAATTTCTACCTTACCAATGTCCTATTTCTAATTAGAAATTAATATTCAGTTATTGTGGAGAGATGATATCATTATTTATACAATTTTTTTGTATATTTGTTCAAAATTATCTTCTAGTCCAAGTACCTTATAAATAATACAAATGACTATGAAAGTGGATGGTATCTTGATTATGATGATTTTTCTCAAAGGAGAAGACATAATCACATATGATGGTAGGGTTAATGGTGAGGAAGCACACCCATCCCAATACTACCAATAACCATTTCATTTAATTTTCATGCTGAAAAACTCATGTAGGTGATCTACATACTTTAATATTTGAACGCCTGAATATTATTATTACAAAATACCAATACACAAGATGATAGCAATAATAAGGTGGCATGTAGAAGTTCACAACCCACTTTCTATGCTAATAAAAAATTGGCTCACCTCAACAAAAAAAACCAGACAAGGCATGGTGGTGAGAGATCCAAGAAACTTAAAACAACACCAACATAAGTTATAAGTAACTAGGCACAAGGAACTACCTCAGAATGAGGAGGTGACATATCATCTGGTGACTGGGCACCCCAAGAAAAAGGCTCAGTATGAGGATCAGGTGCCACCCAACCATTTTGAATATGATATGGGGAATCCAAAGATATAGTGATACCTCAACCAAGAGGTCATTGAATGACATTACCAATATGTACCACTCTTTGTACAAATGAGCTCCATCAGGATGGACCAATAAAAGACTTCCCATGTGGTGGTGATGGAATCCACCCCCTTTGACAAGGAGTGGAGAAGTGGTTATGATTGCATGGACATCTTTGCTAGAGATGGGGCATCGAGGGAGAAGCGGTTATGATTGAATGGACATCTTTGCTAGAGATGGGGCATCGAGGGAGGAGATCCATGTGTTGGATGGTCTTGGGGGACATAACTCATAATATAGGGAACAATCTTCCAGTGGTTGAATAACTCCTACAAGTTTTGTAATTACAGATCCACCTTATTCTCTTGAGCTTGTACTACATAATAGATAAAGAGATAACAACCACCTTGTCATTAACAAAAAAAGGACAATATGATTCTTAATTTATAAATAGAGTTACATTTCTAGCTTTCCATAATTTTGAAATAATATGAGTCTTGAAGAAATTTAATAAAAAATCTATTTATGCTAGCCACTGAGCATTATCCCCAAAGAAGACCTTAACCCAAGTGAATGGTTATGGTTGGAAGGGATGAAAGAGACTATGGATCCAATGCCAACTAGATTTGGCTTTGGGGAAAGTCTAAAAGAGATGTTTGAAGGACTCTAGTTAGAAAAAAAAATGGCACTTGGGTTGACCAATCCCAATATGAAGGAGGCACTCCTAGAGAGGAGGGCCTTGGTAAACCAAACACCAAATAAAGTGAGAGATATTGGGTTCAAACTTAACATTCCATATTTCGTTAAGTTTGGAAAGCCATGTCTCAGGCGAGGAATTCAAATTCTAGTGCTTGTTTAACTTATCCAAAGTAGGAGAGAACGAGATCATGAATTGATAGAGTAGACTGAAAGAGTAATTCTTAGAGTATCATATTTCCATCTCCAGTATTTGAACCAAACCCACAAAAAATTCAAACCCATATTATGCAACATGACATCGTGCATCATCTCTTGGATGCAAAAAATGGAAAATAAGCTAGAACTGATTAACTTTTATTTTTAATTTAGTAAAGGCCAAGGTGAAACATATTTAACCTTATGAATACCTTTTTTGAAAACCATCAAAGCTTTCATACCTCAAAATTATTCTAAGAGATGTTTTGAATTGGTTATAATAGGAAATCACCACATGTTATGGTCATTAAAATAAAATACACTCCGAAAACCATCACCCACACCTTTAAGACATGGCTTGACAACTTGGAAATCTTTCCAAATTCTTTTATCAAGAAATGATCCCTTAATATTGATGGGGGAAATGGTAACAATCAAGGTGTGAAACCTAGCATTTTTTTATTTGACTTTACCATTAGGTGAGGCAAAGGAAATGTAGTGCTGTAGAAGAATTTTCAAGGCCTCATTGCCTTTGATTGATCGAACCACCCATTTAACATGCAGAACAATAGTTTGCCTGTAAATGTCAATAATGCCCATACCACCTTTCTCATGAGGAAGACAAAAAAAATCCCATATAACTCTATGATACCCAAGAGTTTTTTTAACATTGGCCCATAAGAAATCCCTAAGAAATTTGGCCAACTTTTCATACAAGGCTTTAGAGGTGGCCCAATAAGAAGAATAGTAAACATGGGTGGATGCTAGAATCTTGGTACAAACCTAAAATTTGCTAGCTAAGGAGAGAGGCTTTGTGATCTAATACTTCAACTTTTTCTCCTCTTGATGAATGGTGTACTTCCAAAGTTTAGAGGGAGAGCTATAAAATAAATTGGATGCCAATAACTTTAAATTTCTCTCATTTTTAGATCCACTTCTAATTGTATTGCTTAAGCCATTCTAGCATAGGCATCATGCTTATTTTGAAACATTCTATTTTGTCCCATTACAGATTAGAACCTTAGGCTTTACAAAAAATATCAAGGTGGTTCTGCACTCTTTAACAAAATATTCTTTCTTGTTGAGAGTGAGAAAGATATCTTTTGCAAAGTAGCCATTGATAAGCTAAGAAGAGTGATCACAAAGAATAATGCACCTGATGAGCCCTTAGTTTAGTTTGTGATAAAAAATATAACCAAATGATTGAAGACAAGAACTACAGAGCCAGAGCCAAGGGGTGACCCTATTTGATGGAATAGAATTGGCCAAAGTTGTTTGATTTGAGCACATTAATAGTGAGGAAATATGAAGCTTATGAAAACAAAGTCTTAACTGTTGAAATAAAAAATTGGCCAAAGCATATGGATTGAAGCATGGTAGGAATAAACACCACTCAATTTTATCATAGACCTTCTGAAAATATAGTTTGAGGAATATGGTTCATTGATAAGAGGATTGTGCCCATTCCATTCCTTTCCAGATAGAGATGGGATTATCTAGAATGTATCTATTATTAATGAAGCTAGTCTATTTTGGTCTGATGATGCCATGTAGGATGAAACAAAGACAATTCATAAGGGTGTTATCAATGATTTTATAAGATAATGATTAGGATGATGGGATGCCAACTTGGGATGATCTCTAGGTCTACAACCTTGGAATCAACTTGATATTGCTCTTATTAATGAGATCACTATAAAATTTGTTTTCCAGGGTTTCTTTATGAACTTGCAACAATTTGGGTCCTAGAAAATGCTAGGTAGCCTTGTAAAATTCATGAGAGAAGCCATTGATAACTAGGGGTTTTTTATTGGCCATGCATTTCACTTCTTGGAAGAGATCCTTAAAAGTTAGAGGGGGATCATAGAGATTTTGATTAACATTATTGAACTTGTGAGGCACCACATCTAAATATTATTGTAGAGCATGTGCCCTTTTTAGCATCTCTCCTTGGGCTTGAAATACTAATTTTTAGTGGTCAACAAAAGCCAAAGATATTTCAAGTAGGTTTGTAAGATGCTACTAAGAAAGGTTAATAGCTTTGATTTGCTTCCTAGCTATCTTGGCTTGGATGGATTTGAAAGCTATTTTTAGGCCCAGTTCCCTACTTTTAGCCAATGCAATTGAGCTCAGTTTTGAGCCCCTCTATTCGTACGACTTTTTATTTTTTTTTAATTATGATTCAAAGAAGCTACCATTTATTAAAAATATAGATCAAAGGGATTGTATTAAATAAGAGAAGATATTATTTTTTACTCCTTGAGTACAACACCATCAACCCATTTTTAGACTCGAGCAACTTGTTTGCCACAATGGCAAAGGAAGGTGGTGGTTTGAGTGATCGCCTCATTCCACCATTTGATCTAGAAGATAACATAAGGTGAAGGTGGTGTGAGGTTACACGTGATGGTGATGAGATGGATGGTGCCCTTGTGGCAAAGGAGGGATGTGTTTAAAATAAATTGATTATGTGGCACCTTGAAATGACCACACTTCCACTCTACTCTATAAATGATGGGACTATGGTTTGAAAGGATGAATTTTAGATAGTGAAAACTTGCCCATAAAAGAGAATAAAAAAGAACACATGCCACTCAGAATGCATGAAATAGTCTAACTATTTAAGGACCCTATCATTTTTGGCACAACAGTTGGACCAAGTAAACTAATGTGAAGTATTTAATTTATGTTACCGAAGAAGTGGGTCTACCAAACCCTAATGATTTTTTAAATAAGACCAAACTTCACATTCTCCCATGCACCATCACTTAGGAAGTGCAAAAAATTTTTCATCGGGCCTCTCAACCATATTAAAGTCACCACAAATCAATAATGTGGAAAATAATAGATTGTCAGCAAACCATCACCATAAATTGATTTGTCTTGACCATAATTTGGGGCGTAAATGTTGAGAACTCCTAGGGATTGATCATTGATGTCAAGCAAAACCAAAATAACTTGATGTGAAGGATCTTCACTTGAGGTAACAACTAAGGGGGGAAATTTATTGAAAATCAAAATACTGGTGCTGACACGCCTATCTTCATGTGAAGTGGAAATATGAGATGCATTAGGTGAAATACATTTCAAAGTAGTCTACGAAAGAAATAATAAAATCTTAACTTCTTATAGATAGATAAAATATAAATCCCCTAACTACTTGTAGACACCTAAATTTTACCATTTAATGTCAAAATTTACTTTAGCGTGCTAACACATCAGTCATCCTCAATTCAAATTCAATTAACATTGCTTCCCTCCAAAATGACTCATCCCTCAACTTCCTCAACTACCTTATGAGTCATTGTATAACATTTCAACCTCCAAGATGACTCAACCAACTAACTTGAACCATTCTTACTGACTCACTCGACCAATTCTCCTTTCTTCTCAACCCATGGAATTGGTCATCATCCTCATGGATGAGGACCAATTCCTCTCCGTTAATTATTTTAATAATTTAATAAGTTCAAATAATCTTCAACCATTCGATGAAACTCTCGTCAACCTATAAATTGACATGCAATCCATCACTTTCAATCATCCACCTCCAAGCTAACAAAATGTTATTGAATTGTCATTACGAATCAAAACAAATCAAATTGACTCAAAGCCATCCAAATCGCTTTACACTTAAAAATATTACTCAATTCTCTTTGATTTGAAAATGAGTTGAGCTTCCATATTTAGCATTCAATAGAAAATCTCTATTTGATCACAATAGAGAAGGTGATGAATACTTCACATTTGAATTTATTTCTTGTTTATTGCTTTCTTTCATTTGGTGCTCTATCTTTGAAGTTTAGTTTAGATTAAATTTTGTCATTGAATTTATTAGCTTAACTTGTATTCTAAAATTTTCAATTATAAATTTTAGCATGTCCAGTGGGTTTTTTCCCTCATCTTTCACATTATAGGTGTATTTATGGAGTTATTTTAGTTATTTTTGCATTATTTTTCTTGTGTACATATATTTAACCATTGTTTTGAAGTTTTTTGTTTGTTGTTACAGGTCAGTCTTTAGAGTTTGTGAGCTTGTTGTCTGTTAATCTAAAAATAATAAATTTTCCCTATATAACAATGAATTTTTGGAGCAAATAATGAATTCATTCATGTGCCATTTTTACTCATACTTTGGTAGTTTTTCAGTCTTATAACAGTTTTTTTTACCTAACCTTTTTTGTTTCAATTCTACTTTGTGTCATACTTTCTATTTTTTATTTAAGTCATTCCTTTAGAACAACGAAATCATTTTGAACATCAATGAAATTATTCTCAACATCATCAATTTTTTTTCAACACCAGCAAAATCATCCAAGCAAACGACAATTTTGTTATGTATAATAACAAATTCATTAGATCAAACAACAAATTCATTTTTTGGCCTTTTTTTGAGAATAATAAAATCATAGGTATGTTTAGGGAATTCGTCAAATCAAACAACAATTTTGTAGCATATTGTGGCAAATTTATAGCGTACTGTGGTGAATTCATTTCACACTTGTGATCATCTTTTGGAGGCCATAAATTTTAACTTGAGACTTTTTTGATCTCTCATTTGTGTCAAAACATAGGTATCGAAGAGGAGAACGTAACCATGAAAAAATATTAACTTTTGGAGTATTTATAGAAAATAGTGAAATGGTTCTAGTAAACAGAAAAATCATCAAAGAAAACAACAAAATCATACAAAACAATGCAATCATTTTGTAAGTGTATTTTTTATATTTTCTACTTTCTATTTGTGTAGTTTTAACCTATTAATGAATTCACTATTTTATCTAACAATGTAACAAAGAAATCATTCTAAAAGCTAATGTTTCTTATTTTCCTTCATGTTTTTTATTTTTATTTTTATTAGGTCAATTTTTTAGCTTGCCTTGATTCTTTAGCCATATAAAGTCTTTTAACAGTTTGCTTACAAGTTGTTAGTCCAAGACAAACTAAAAAAGCTAATCAAATCAAATTTTATTTTTGTTTTTACTTTTTATTGTTTCATATTCTCTTTCTAGGCTAGCCATTTCTTTTTATTTCAAATATTCTAAAATTTTCTGTTTCAACAATCTTAGTTTTAGTACTAACTTCGATCACAATTCAATTTTTGGAACTAATTAAATTTACTCTCCAAGCATTTATTTTTGTGACACTTGTTGTGTATGCTCTTTTTCGTGGTGTTACATTGGTGATAATACTCAAAAAATTAAAAACAAAAATTGTAAAAACTTTGTTACCCAAGACCAGCTTGCATGTATGCTTTTATCTTAGCATCATATTGATGATGATACCTGAGAATCAAAGGAAAGTGTAAGTCTTCTTTATTTTTATTTTATTAGAGGTTCTATTGATCATGATTTTTACCACCATGGATAGAGCAACTATGTATACCAGTAGTGTATAAAAATTAAGTTAGAGCTGTCATTCTTGGCTTAAAGGTGGTTGTGTTTTAATCACACCATGAAGTGAGAGGGTTTCATCCTCTAATTCTAAAGCCTTAGACAACATGGATCAAAGTTCAATTTTTTTGATGTTAGTATACTAAAATTTTAAGGATGTGTTGGACACATTAAGACTAGACCCATTTGTATGTATCCATTAAATCGACTTCTTCCATGGTTTTGGACCTCACGTATTGAAAGGTTTTTAGACAAATCTCCTTAGATAATATTGTAAAAACTTTAAGCTTAGGTGATATTTTTATTTTGTTTAAATTTGGTGTATCAGTTAATGGTTAGTGTCGAGAAGTTACTTTCTACATACCTTTGAAATTGGGTTTAGCAGATTATGAGAATGACATTTCCTTCATAGTCTGTGATCTAAATTATTAGGCCGATGATATTCAATAGACAAATAAGTATAACATAAAGCCTAAATTTTGTTCAATTCTTTCATCCTAGTTTTATCCCTTTTTGTGCAATGCATGTGTGTTTAAAGTATGACTTATTTGTTTGCTTCCTTGTGAAAACCATATGTTGAGATTCTTTGATTGAAATCAAAAATATTTTGAGTATTGAAACCAAAAAATCAAATCATAATCTAAAGCTTAAAAGTCATAAATCTTAGTCCTAAAGTCAAAACTCAATGTACCTTATTATTAATCACTTTTCTTTTAGTCATTTTGGTCATTCATTTTTTTAGAGTCAAATATCTAACTTTTTACTTTTTTTTTGAGTTAAATCCTTTCTCTTAGCAATGTCACCTATTAGAAGGCACATGGCTATGTTGAATAATCTTATGTTGAATGAAGAGTCTTTTGGCAATGACCCCTTTCAATTTGGTAGTCAAGAACATCAAGAACATCATATTGAAACCCATGAAATCAAGGATAATGTTGAAGATGAGAAATGTCTCCCTAGAGCCATTTTACCCCCTTCTCAAATCATATAGTTTGTTCTAGCCAACAATAATGAGGTCTTGCTATAAGCCTTATGGCTAGGGGATAAACTTCCCCTTGATTTTGAAACCGAAACCATTCCATATCAAACTACCACTAGTAACTCTATTAGACAAACTCAAACAAGTCTCCCATCCTCTATTTATAGTCGTGATCTAAACATATCTCATTAAACTATGAAAGGGAATCCAATTCTAGCACCCTTACCATTTAGCATCGCTCAAGCCCCAAATCCACAACTGATCCTAAGCACCCAACCTATCAAAAATACTACCATGCCTAGTGGTTAGCCTAGTTAATAGAATCAAAAATGCAAAATCACTCTTTTAGGAGAACCATAAGACATCGTCTTTGAAAAGTTAGTCGCTGTAAACATGATCATGTTCCCTAACACCAAACACTTTGATGAAAATGTTCCAAAACTGAGTGTTATAGAGACAACAAATACTATGAATACCACATAATCTTAGGTCATTCCACCGACCGTTGTATGAGACTCAAGCATTATATCCAAGATTTGATTGACAAAAAGTACGTTAAGGTAGAGCCAAGTGTATCTACATCTAAAAATCATAGCTTGGGGGTATGCTAAAATATCTTTCGTAAGGTTAATCAAGCTAATACACTTCTAAGTCAAGGTCATAACCTTTCATCCATTTTTCATGAACCTCTTTTCATTCATTTTCAACCAATCCATAGTTGATCAACCCATCTTTGATAACCATGGTCTACCTTCCATTTTCTATGAGCATATCTTCAACCATTTAGCTATTTTTGATAAGCCCCTCGACCAAGAGCCCCTTGTTGAAAAACCTATCTTTGAACAAAAGACTATCTTTGACCCAAAGACTATTTTCAACCGAGAGCCCATTTTTGACCAAGATCCCATCTTGGACCAATTCTCCTCCAACTAACACAACCTATCACTCATTGGCCAAACACACAACCTCTTATCACATGTTAAAACCTCCATCACCCCATAACATATACACAAAGTGAACAAGGTACTTGTAGATAACAAAATCCATGAACAAGGAATTATCAAACCCATCCATTTCTAAGTAAACAGTGAACCTCACGACATCGGCTGCAAACCATTTGAAAATAAACATAATGATGTTAGTGCTACTTTTGTAGTTTCTAAGGAAAATTTATCCATACTCAAAAAAAGATACGTTTAGAGTCCCTACGAGGACCGTGTTTCCATCACTCCTTTTGTGAACACCACCAATCCTTCCTCCCATCTTGTAAGTAAATATCCCACACCTAGTGATTGGGACTAATCATTTTATCTACTGACAACTTCTTTCCATGAAAATCAAATAATCACAAAATTCTTAATAGGCCTTCAACCAAAAGAGCATAATGAAATATCCTCATATTCTAAAGAACAATAAGTGTTCCTCAATAAAAATGGATAATACAATCCAAATCTAAAATCATTGTCCCATAGTGAAAACCTCTTTGAGGCATTATTGGACAATCCAAATCTAAATCCCAATTAAAACAATCAATAAAAATACCTTGGTGAAAACATTTTTAAAGAACTAATGGATGAGAAAATTAATCTACCCCACACATTAGTATCTTTTCATGGTAGATCCCCATCATATATTGAAGACACCATTGAAGCAACATTGAACTCCCAAATCATCCCACATGTGGCTACTCCTAGTCTTGATGAATGTAAGATTATTGGTTCCAATCACTCTCATTCAATCCATCATGACACCTATACTTATCCCCAATATCATTCAATCCCTCTAAACATTTCATACATTCAACACACATCATTCATCCAACATACCTTTTGCTTCACCCTGTTTGGTTGCACCCTCTATAGTAGGGGCTATGATGATATCCTGGTAAATTTGGAAGAAGTCAACTTAGAAATCAAAGAACTTAAGATATATTTAGAGTGAATACCTAAAAGACCCATAGGGTTCAGAATCATGCATCTGAAACCCTTTTATAATTGAAATGGCAAAAAATAAAAATAATATCAAAACATCAAAAAAAAAGGGGAAAAAAAAATGTCCAAAAGTGAAAAATAATTTATTAACACTTTGGGCAAGTACCATGGTGAAAACTAATTTATGGTACCATGTGTAATCCATTGTCTACACACTCTAGGAACTTGGGGGCATCCCATCACATTAATCACTTGTATATTTCCATTTAGTCACTTATTCCCCCACCCACCCATGACATTTTAGATTAGAGTCTAACTCTTGCACTTGTGTAACTATGTTCTAGATCATGCTTAGAGGAATATATTGTATGAAATCCTTATTATCATTTACATATCCATATCTAAACACACTCTTATCTATACATCCCAACACAGAACACTTCATCTATTCAAATATATCATGCATCTATCTTTCAGTCAACATCATGTTCACTAGCTCATTTTTTTGAGAGGGAAATCACTAATATACTTATCCAACCTTTAAACTATATCATCATTTTTTTTATCCATTCCCATTTGTAGAGAACTACATCAGACTAAGGTTTATTCAAACAATGTAGGCAACACTTAGTTCGGCCACCATTATCCATTCAAGCCATTTTTTTCACATTTTATATCATAATTTGATTAATGTGCTAAACATATTTATCATTTCTTGCAACTATCAATCTTTTAAAATTTTATTCAATAATGAACAATCTATATTTTTCATTTTACTACCCACAGCTTACCATCATCATGATATATTGTTCCTACATCTACTCGTGCGACCCTTGAGTCTTGAGCATCATCCAAGCATGCAGTCTATAAATGAGAAAAAATGTTTTTTTAATCTCTTCTCTAGCATTTAATGGCTATGGAACAATATTTTACACACTCTACAATGTTGTGAGCATTTGTATTGAAAGTATTGCATCTATTATTGATGGTAATCAATCCCTATACCTATTCACCTCCCTTTATCATTTTAAGCGTCTGTCCATATTTCTCACATAAACACTCAAAAGGGATTATCACATTCATTTATAAGTTACATGAGGCAATTTTCTTCTTTACAATCATCAATGCTTTACTTTGTCTACTATTCTTTCAAAACAATATTGCTTTGTAACACTATTTCAAAAAGGGACATATGTAGACACCTAAATTTTATCATTTAGTATCAAAATTCACTTTAAAATGCTAATTCGTTAGCCATCCTCAATTTAAATTCAGTTAACATCATTTCCCTCTAGAATTCAAAAAATTGATTAATTTTTAATCAATTAATTATAATCATACACCTATTTTCTTCTAAATCTGATAAAAAATTTAGATTTTGCACTTCATCTAGACATCCTCCACATTTGTCTTAACCATGTGTTGACTCATTTCTCAACTTCCTTATGAGTCATTTTAGAACATTTCAACCTCTAAGATGACTCAATCAACTAACTTGACCCATTCTTACTGACTCGCTTAACCAATTCCTATTTTTTTTCAACTCATGGAATTGATCATCATCCTCATGGATGAGGACTAATTCCTCACCATTGATTATTTCAATAATTCGATAAATTCAAATAATCTTAAATTGTGTAATAAATCTCTCATAAACTTATAAATTGACAAGAAATCCATCACTTTCAAACATCCACTTTCAAGCTAACAAAGTGCTATTGAATTGCCATTATGAATCAAAGCGAATAAAAAACATCAAAATCACTTTGCACTTCAAAATTCTACCCAATTATCTTTGTTTTGAAAAGGATTTAAGCATCCACATTTAGTATTCAAGAGGAAATATCTATTTGATCACAATGGATAAGATGATGAATACTTCACGGTTATAAGTATTTATTGTTTATTGATTTATTTTATTTGTTGCTCTATCTTTGATGTTAAGTTTATATTAGATTTCATCATTGGATTTATTAGCTTAACCTACATTCTAAACTTTCAACTTATATATTTTTTCTTACATTATGTGAAATACATTTTAGAGTAGTCTACAAAAGAAATAATGAAATCTTAACTTCTTTTAGACAAATAAAATAAAATTTCTTTAAGAATTGATAGACAACACACACAAAGAATTTGTGAGACCTTAAACATTTCATGATATTAAATTCATTAGGTAAGTCTTCCATGAGTAGTTCTCTATGACCATCCTCTATGTCTTTTCTAGATTCAAACATTGCAATCCGATTTCCCACCAAATTTTATGGGTTTGGCATAAAATCCCTAAGAAATATGGAGTAATGTTTAACCCCATTATCCTCTTGGGGAGAGGCAATGCCATCACGAGGTGGACTCCATGACCACTGAGGGATAGGCTCATTTGCAAAGGGTGTCCCAGCATGGGAAAAAATTAATTTATGGCTGAGAAGCTTGAGAAACTTGGATTTGAGAGGCCGTAACAGATTGATTATGGTTAATAGGGGGAAACATTATTGATTTTATTTTTAGGGGAGGAATTAAAAATAAGGGGGACATGATTTGGATTAACACTTTTGATTCTGATGACTTGTTTTGTTTTCCATCGTTGTCCAACCATCACTATTTTTCACCTCTTTTTGATTTTTAGGTGGTGCCCATTCGATATAGGGTTTTGACTGAATTATAAGAGGAAAATCACGTATCTTATGGTTGGATGATTGACACTAAAAGTAGGTATTTGGCAGATTAAAATAGGTGACCTTATTTTACCAATGATCTGACCCTACTTGAATGTCCATTGAATATTTTAAGTCATCGATCAAGTTTGGGGTGTGCAAAGTAAATCTTTCTCTACTCATGGCAAAACAACTACCCCATGGGCTTAACAATATACTCAAGAAAATACATAGAAGTAATGAAAGGGTAGGAAGTTTGATCCAAATCGACACCTTAAGGGAGGCTCAGTTGGAGACTTTGAAATTATGAGTCCAAGGGGACCCAATCATAAGGGTAATCCTTAAGAACCAAGAATTTGACCTAGAAATGAGGGCTTAGAATTGAGAGGGCTCCTTAAAGGATAAAATTAAAAATTCTCTAGTGATATTTTAAATACAAGTGAATTAGGAGCCCAAGGGTTTTTATTAAAGATAAATATAGGTAATTTCTTTGAGGAGACACAACTAACATAATAAACCACTAAATAGTTATTCTCATACCATTTACATACATTGTTAACAATGTCAGATTGAAAACTTGTTATCACTTATAAGTTCACCCTTGCATGAATTCGTGCTTGTTCTCACTCCTATTGACACAAAAAAAACTCTCTAAGGTGTGGATGGCATTATATTAGAGATAATCTCTAGATGAAGGGTTGGTCCCCTTTGATACACTCATCTACTTCACTTTAAACTCTTTAATTTAGTGATTTCTTGATTAGAAAAGGGTAAAAGGAGCAATACTCAAACTTAAATGAACTTAAAAATTAAAAATTTGGGGTGATGAATCAATGTTAAAGTCAATTATTCCTATACTTGACACACTTGGGAAGCTAAATAACTTGCACACATTCACTTAATTTTTATACAATGACTCTTACATTAGTATTTCATACAAAGGTATTGATAAACTCTCACACTAGCATGGAAGGAATGAGCATTGGTTGAATTCACTATTTGGTAAAAGTCAATCTTAGATACTTGATATGACCTGAAAGAGTTCTCATTTACTGCATTAAGGTGAAAAATTTAGACATAAATATAAAAAAATAAATCATTCATTAAGTTACATCAAAAAACATGAAGCACACACTTCATGAACAACCTAAAAATAGATGAAAAATCAATTTCTTATTGCTTCAAAAATGATGTAGTACAAATTTTGACAGAGTTTTATATATAGCTAAAATCATAATCTCTCCTCTTATTAAAAAAAATTACATATATAAAATAAAATTAGGAGAGAGGAGACAAAGAAACCCCAAACTTGGGATGAGTCATCATGCCTAATCATCCTTCACTCTTCAACTCAACTACCAAACTCTAAAATCCTACATAATACATATAGCTTTTAAAATTATTTTCTTGGAACATGGTGTAGGAGAGAGAAAAAAGCTTGTTTGAATGTTTTTGAAGAAGTCATAGTTCCTTAATCATGACCTATTTTTAAGGGAATTGGTCTCCTTGCATGCTTTGATGGTCTTAAATGTTTGAAGAGATGTTGATCATATTCACTTAACTCCTTATGAATAAGACATTCAATCTCATGTAATATTTCAAATCGAAATATTATGCAAGAATTTGGATTCCTTGGAAATCCCTTTTAAAATAAAAAATGATTTTAAACTTGAAATAATAATTTATATAATAAAATGAAGTTTAATTCAAAATTTTGAACAATAGAGTATTAATACTCAAGGGGTTTTGCCTTTGGGTTATTTGATAACAAGGGTTTTTGGATTTGAGATCAAGTTACGTAATTAAGGGGTTACATCCTTAAGAACATTTGTAAAGCATGATGCTTGTACAAAGTTGCATATTTGAATATATATTATTAGATGATTTCCTTCTCATCAACTCGCTCAATATAAATACCTTCATAAATTTTCATTCAAACAACATGTCTTCTCCAAGGATTGTGACCTTTTATCAAATTAATGTTAATGACATTAATTAATTAATAATTAATAATTAATAAATATCTAATGATTGTTCTTTTAAAGATTATTATTTTAATGACTGTTGTTTAGGTGTTCCATCCATGGGCGATTTGTGTATTTAAATGATAGTGCTGCCTCCATGAGCTATTTGCTAATTTAAATGACAATGCTTTTTCTCAACTGCATGATGATTAAAAATTTGGTGGATGGGATATTATAGACCTCCTTTCCCAAAATTACTTGTCCTCAAGTAATTTTAAGTTGGGATGCTCTAAAATGGTCACTCCTTCCCATGTGGCATATTCTATTGACAAATTTTTCCAACGAACCAGATATTCTTTGATACTTCTATTTCTTAACTTCTTTTTATGAGTATTAAGAATAATCTCCAATATGAGAATCAATTTACCTTCTTCATCAATCAGAGGTAATTTCATGGAAAGAATAATATGTTATCCATGTGCTCATTTCAATCAAGACACATGGAAGACATTATGTATGTGGCTATGCCCTGGTAAATCTAATTCATATGTTACCTCTCCCACTCTTCTTATAATTTGGTATGGCTCATAAAATCGATGCTTGAGTTTTTCAACACCACTTTGTTTAAGAGAATATTTTCTATAAGGTTGTAACCTTAAATATACCATATCTCCAACTTCAAAAGTCCTCTCTATTTTATGTTGATTCGCACATAAATTTTACTAATTTTGGGTGTGTTGAAGATTGTCCTTGAGAGTTATTAGGATATATTGATGTTGTTGTATTAAATCCTTAGCTCCAAGAACCATACCATCTAAAATGACCACATCTACAAAATTTTTAGCATCGTACCCATACAATGCCTTGAAAGGTGGCATTCTAATAGTCATATGATGAAAAGTATTGTGGCAGATTTCACCCAAGTATAACTAATTGATCTAAACATTCTGTTTATTGATGAAATAGTTTATTATGCATTCAATCCATTTATTTATGGCTTCTGTTTGACCATCCATTTGAAGATGATAAATCTTACTTGAGGTTAACTCAGTACCTACCAATTAGAAAATTTCTTGCCAAAAAGCACTCATGAACCTAGTATCCCTATCACTGACTATATTTTTTGGTAGTCCATGAAGCCTAAAAACCTCTTTAAAAAATATTATAGTTATCATAGGACCATCATGTATACATATAATATTTTTAAATTTTATTAATTACTGACACTCTTTATCTTGAAGGAACCCGTCGAATCTCAATCTCTCTGAGTGGATGCCTTAAGGGGTGCACTGAGAAAGGGGTAGGTAGACTATTAGTGCTTTGTAAGATTGTTGTTCCTTTTTGACACTTTTTATATAAACACTTGTGTCCTAAAAATCATTATTCCAAGATTCGCCTCTTATTTTTCACCCTCCTATAGTCATTTTTCACCTTCATTATCCATTTCCCTAACCCATACCCTTTTTTGAGTAGTTTACATGACATAGTCAACCACATCGACCTTGTATTGTTATTGACGAAGCTTATTAGGGACTAGGTCCCAACCTAGTTCATAACCTAGTTTGTTTTTGTCAATTACAATACTAGGTCAACCTTGTTGGCTTAAAATTTTGGAAATGTTTAAGGATAGATCTACCTATATAAACACATTCATTTTTCCATTTCTAAGAGAAGAGAAGAAGTAAGATATATTTTGCATGTGCTTATCCACCATTATAGTTGAGAAATAAGCTTAGGGTTTCGTACTTTATTTAGAGATACAAATCTTGTCTTATGGAGAAGTCTTTTGGATGCATTGATAGGCTGTGTAGCCTAGTGCTAATTTATCTTTGTCATCTTTACATATGAAAATAACCTCTTGCGAAACACTTTGGTCAAGGGAGATATTGAGGCTCAATGGATTTGTCTTCAAAGGTAAGTATTTCTAACTTTATTCTTTCTTTGTAAGAGTAGATAGATATGCATTTGCACATCTCTTCCATGCATTATGATTCCATATACATTGATGTGAATATATATCTTCTATGCATGTTTAAATTTTAGTGTTTATTACCCCCACTTTGTGCCACAAAGTTTGGTGAGCACTAGTTTAGATTTTGCTTTACTTGTTATTAGCTTAGTGAATATGAAAACATAAGACTTAGTTACGGTTATTACATAGTTTTGCTTGACTGGAGGCTTTGGAATCTTTCCTAGTGAATTTATTATGGTAAAAAATCTCTTAGTCAGGACTAGCAGATCTATATTGGTCATGACCTCGATTATCTAATGTATTCCCAATCGAAAGTTTAAGTAGGATTTATCTTCTCCAAGTTAAGATTGATTTATAGATATACTGCATTTTCCATTACATACATTCTGGTAAACCTGATGTGAATCTAACTCTTGCAATTTTTTTCATGCTTTTATTTCTGTCATTTCATTATTTTTTTATATTTACGATACTATGTTGAACTAGTTGATATAATTCTAACTTTTGTGCATAGGTTTAACACACAGTCATGTCAAAATGAATTTATTATTTCTATGTAGATATTCATTAAATATAGATTATTAGATCAGATAAAGTGACACAATACTCTTTTTTAGTCCCAGATAATAAATTATGTTAAATAGGTTAACTTAGTCTTTTAATCAGCATCTAGATTAACAAACTAGGTCTAATAGGTCGACTTAATCCTTTAATCAACATCTATATCAACAAACTAGATTGAACATGTCGACTTAGTCTCTCAATTAACATCTAGATTAATAAACTAAGTTGAATAGGTCACCATCATCTTATCTTAGTTCAACACTTGATCAAACTGGTCAAACAAGGTTTTGTAGAACTCAGTCGAACTAGTCCACTTAGTTTGTAGAGTTTGAAATTAATATTTGAGACACTTTGGAAGAAAATTTGGAATCCTAATCATCTTCCAACCCATCAAGGTTATTTTCTCTCTCTCTCTCTCTCTCTCTCTCCATCAATTCATTATTTCATTAAAGTTATGTTTTATGCAAGTTTGTAGTCTTTAAAAATACAACCCTACAATAAATTAAGTTGACCTGGTTGACTCTATTCCTAAATACTTTTATTTCCACAAAATAATGACTTAGTCAACTCTGTTCTATATTGTTTGCATATAGTATCATATAAACTAACTTTGTACTATTCTAGATTTGAGAATTACTAACTATTTGCTAGTAATTTATTCACACTTTCATTTTTATCTATTTACATGTTTAGAGTAGCTCATATAATCTAATTAGGTGGTTTTTCAACTTTCCATTTAGTTGCACTATTTTTCTCGTTTTACACACATTACCAAATCACATAATATTCAAAATGCATTTAATATTTATCTTCCCAAACCTACTTGGATATCATCACCAAGTGGGAAGCTAACTTAGTTTTTTGGTCAAGTATAAACACGTGGTTAATAATATATATTAGCAAAGCACCTGACACCCTTATTGTTGCAAGATTGTGAAGTGAGGGGGTTGGCCCTAATACCCAGCCAACACCATTGCCGATATAGATCTCTTTCAGCTTAAACATCTTGAAACCATCCATAGATTTTTTCTTAATTCCCTATTTTTATCCAACTTCCATATCACACTTAATATAATGCTTTCTAATAATATAATGACACACATGATGACCACTTAGTTAGCATTTACTTTTTAGTTGACTATTTACTATTTGATCATTATGTGTTGTATTGGAAAAAATTGCATTAAACAACATTGGTACAAGGTTTTGTGATCTGTGCCCCAATTAGATCACTCACATTGATCCAATTATTTATGTGTTTACTTCTATTTCTTGCTTTAATTATATTATAAAATTTTCCCCCATTTTTAGCACACTATCATTCTATTTGGTATAATCTTTTACAAACTATGTTTTCCCCTGTCTACAATATAGAGTCGACCTGTACAACCTTGTATCCCTTTTTTCCAGTCAAGTTACAATACCAATTTGACTTAGTCATCCCTATATCCTTATCAACTCAGTTTTCTACACTGTCTATAATACAAAGTCAATTTGTTTGACTTTGTGCTCTTTTTTTCTAGTCAGGTTATAGTACTAAGTCAACTTGTTTAAACCTATATCCTTATCAGACTCAGTTTCATAACCTATTTGCATTATTAAGTCAATTTGGTTGACCCTATACTCTTATCTTCCCCTTGGATTACAAAACATAGTCAATGTGATCGACTCTGTATCCTTCCTATCTTTTTGCTTTTGCATCAATTTCATCTTCCTTAATTTTTCTCCATCATGAACTTCTTGTTTGAAGATAACACTAATTTGAATTCAATAGATATGATGATCTTTACCAACCCTAATAAGTTCTATAAGCAACTTATGACTCCTACCCTTGATGAAATTAATGTGCATGTAGCCACTCACACAACAAACTATGGGACCCATCCTCATTCCTCTTCAATTTATAACCTTTTCTTCTCCCTTGAAGATCAACCTAAATTAGAATATGCCATATAAATTCTCTCCTTCATCAATGAGTTTCCTCAACATTGAGGAAAATATATTTTATTTACAATATTATGATAAGTGGTCAAGTCAATGAGCCCCATTCACCTTCTACCACATTCTCACACAGAGTTGGGGACACTAGCTTCTTTACTTCTGAGCCTCTTCCTTCTCTCTTGACCCCTTCTCATCCAATGACATCTTCCTTTTCTATTTCCTCCACCTCTATGCCTAATATCTCTACTAACATGTTTGGTTCTACATTTAGTGGGCCTCTTCCAAGATCTGTTCTTCTTATTTCTTCCACTAATACATCATTTTCTACCCATAGTAATGATGCATCTAGTGTTTCCCCTTATCATCGCTCTATTAGTACATCTTTTGCCACATAAGCAAATCATGCTACTAGTGCCTCACTTACCAATAATTCTTATCAAGCTTGTACTAACACCCATAGCAGTACATGAGCCATTAATACCAATTTTAATGCTTCACACAATGCCAATAAATATCACTAAAACCCATCAAATTTTATTACAAACTCTTAATCAAATGTGTTGGCTGAATATTTTGTCAATCAGCTAACTGATGAGCAAAATAAGTCTCTTCAACCATAGCATAGAGAAATTGGTTGGCCAGATGTGCAGATTTACTACATCAAAAGGGGACAAATCTCTCCTCTCATCAAGGGGAGGTTCCCTATAAATATGCAAGAGTTATATACTATATATATATATATATATATATATATATATATATATATATATATATATATATATAAGTAGAAAATAACACTAAGAGGTAGGATAAAATATGCATCTCTATTTTTTAGAGATGATGTTAACAAATCAAAGGAAAAATCTTGATGAAATGACAGAAGGCACTCCTTTTCTTTTAGAAGTGCTGTTCAACAGACAAATTTTTTTTTTTGGGTGGTGACAAGTAACTGTAACAGGACACAACAACACAACAGGATGAAATGTAGCACAAAGTCTCCACCTCAACTGCCAAAGAGTGAAATACAAAAAACAATGAGGGCATAAAGTCATTCCAAGAGCCTTTACACAAAAATAGAATACGAAAGACAATGAGGGCACAAAGTCGTCCCAAGATTCTTTACACAGGAATAGAAAGAAAACAAACTAAAGACAATTGTGGGGGCACAAAGTCTCTCCACAGTTGGCTTCAGGATGCTTTTCTGATTATTTTCACTAATTCTACTTATTCAATTAAATAGACAAAAATGTATTAAGAAAACAAACATAAGAATAATTTTTCCAACAACGAAGCTATTCCAGCACAAAGTCTGAGAAATCACTTGTTTTCTTATTCAAATAATGAAATATGATCAACAATCTGAGCTCAAAGTCTCAGTAATGCCTTTCAATTTGGGTAGAGTTTTATTTCTAATAACCGAGAGAGAGATCCTCTAAAACAATAAGAGAGAGTTCAATATATAGTGCTCCAAGAAAGACTTGGGCGCTTTGTTTCACAAAAAATGTGTTAGGATGCATTCAATGCCTTTAATGCATTTTAAATTCTGTCCATGGGCTATGTTGGAATCGAGCATCAGTTTTAAATATGGGCCACTTGATGTGTTTCTGTATGTGTGGATAGCTGTTCGTTCTACTCATTGCATAAAAATAGGCCACACCATTGAATGTTTGCACTCTCTGATATCCATTTGGTGGACTACTTTAGCTTCTAGAAACATATCCCATGCATGGATATTTTTGATCTTTCTTCATCATTCCCCCTTTCTTAGCTATATTTTGCCCTTATCTGTGTGATTTGAGCTCTCGAGCTATTTCTTTTGTCAGTCGCTAAATTTATTCACAAGGTCTATGCTTAAGCCTGCAAGGATCAACAATTATTTTATTATCACAAATTTGATGTGTTCAGGTCCATCATTTGAAAGCCAATGGCTACTTGGTTTCCCTAAATTTGATAGCTGCAGGCTCATCATCTTCCTTAGCAATTCCTTCGTGTCTTTCTTGTTTGCTTTGGCCGCTTTCTACTACTCTTAACAAGTGACACATGGTGCATTCCACTGTGAAATAGGTGAAGACACGTGGCAACATCCACTGAGCTTATATAAGCACTATAGAAATATTTGAGACTCTTTTGGATCCACGTGGTCGCAAACACTTGCCACACTCTGCTTGACCTTAACACCTCACTTGGGGCCCACCACAGTCCTTACAAAACAAAAGGAAGAAACTATGGATGTTGACATGTGGCAAATTTTGCTGAGTTATAATATAACACATGGCACGTTTTGCAACTTTTAAACTTATTAGAAACTATGTCTCAGAAGATGACACTTGGCAGCTTTCGCTAAGATTTTATAATGGACACATGGCAGCTTCTGCTACAATTTTATGAGGGACACGTGCTGCGTTTCACTCCAATTTGAGGTTTAATCTTTCTCAGAGGGAACTTGCCCTTCGGGGTCTTGAGAAATGGTCCACTTTCCCTAGTGAGATCCTTCTGCAAGGGTACCTAACCTTCGAGATCTTTCAGGCAGCCTTCGAGCTTTTATTTTCTCGATGAGTTTTTCCTTCTTCAGCGGACTTTTTCTTCAAACAAAAATTCTAAAGGAATTCTTTCAGATAATTTGTCTGAAGGAAATCTTCCTTCACTTTGCCTCTACTTTTCATCGGGTTTTCTTTCGATGGGCTTTTGTCTTTTCTTTAGGGTTATTTCTTCAGACAAAAGTCTAAAGGAATTCCTTCAGACATTTTATCTGAAATAAATGCCTTAATCTTTTTACCTTAGTCAATTTTTTGCATTCTTTTCCTAAAAGAGAATTGTGCCCTCTGCAAGGACTGTTCAAGCCCAGAAATATCTTTCAGACTTGTGCAACGGTCCATCTGCTCCTTGCCTACCTTTCACAAGGGCTGTTTGTCCTTCACTTTTCTACGGGAATTCTCTTTGTCTACTTTTGCTCGTTGCCCTCCACAAGGGAACTTAGTTTGGTTCACTACCCTCCACAAGGGCACTCAGCTTGGTTTACTACCCTCTGCAAGGGCACTTTTTCCTTTGGCTTTGGGGCAGCCCCTTGAACCTGCCGATTGAACCAACTTTAATTCAATGGTTCAATCGGTTCAATCTCTTTATTTGACTAAGTATTTTTTTAATCTCTTGAACCAAAAGTGTTGAACTATATGGCCATTGAACCTATTGAACCATTGAACCTTTGAACCAAAGTGGTTCAATGGTTCAATGGTTCAAGCCTTCTTCTCTTTGATAAGTGTTTTGAAGCCATTGAACCTTGAAGTGGTTGAACTTTGAACCTTGAAAAATGTGCTTAACTCTTGTTGATGATGTTGAACCTTTGAACCCATTAAACCAATTGAACCAAAATAGTTCAAGGTTTAAAGGTTCAATGGTTCAATGGTTCAATGGTTCAAACACTACATAGAAGCTTGCTGATGAACTTTTTTTTGGGGTTAAACGAAGGCATTGAACCAATCCTAAAAAATGACTAAGTGTTGGAAACTTATTCTTTTGATTGAACTCATTTGTAGAAGCTTTTGAACCTATTGAACTTGCTGATTTTAAACATGTTGAGTTCGTAGAAACATATATGTAGAGTTCATAGATTCAAGCCTACAGAGTCTATAGAACTGAGTCCGTAGAACTTGAAAAAGCTTGGAAAAAAAGAGAATTTAAATGTCCAGAACAATTTTTGAGAAGGGGAGAGGATTTTGGTCTATTAGACCAAAATAGTTCAAATGTTGTCCCAAAAATGAGCTGATATTTTTGGGAGACAATAGCTGGCTCCAGTTGGAAAACTTCCTTTAATTGGAATAGCTGAGGAGAGGAGAAACCATAATCCCTAGTGCCTTGAAGTATGCCATTGGGATATGGAGTCGTGCTACCCAAAAAGAAAGGCTCTAAAAAATGAAAACAAACAACACAAAGTAGAAATAAAGACTATACAAATATACATATGTACAGGTGAACTTATCTGATAGTTCAAGAGTTGAAGTGCTTCAGATGCTGCCTATTGTAAGGCAAAAAAAAGAGCGTGTTGTCTTGATATTTCAATAGGAAACTATTCTCACCATTGAGCTGATAGATAATAAACGTGCCTCTCCAAAGGGAGTCAAACTTTCCATGCATCCCCTTTGGTTTTCTTCTCTTGTCCCACAACAAGAGCTGATCTCCAACCTGAAAATCATAATTTTTTGCCTTTTGGTCGAAGAGCTTCTTCACCAGACTTTGATGTGCAGCAATTGGGTCCACCACCATAGTTCTCTAATCATCCAACTCAGTCAGGTACATGATCCTCTTATCAATGGAGCTTTCATATGTCTGATCTTTAATTTTTTTAGCCAATTTTAATTCTGACAATTCTAAGGTGATTGGTATCTCAGCATTGAGACCATAAAGAAGTTGGAAAGGAGACATAGTAATTTCCCTTTTTGGTGTAATTCTATCTACTCACAAAGCATCAACCAATGCTTTATACCAAGTCCTTTGGTTGTCATCCACCATCTTTTTGATGATAGTCATCAGGTTCTTGTTACTTGATTCATCTTGTCTATTCTCTTGTAGAAAGTAATCAGAAGAGTAGGAGAGGGTGATCCCATAGTAAAATAGAATTGAGTAATCTTCTGAAAAGTGAAATAAGCTGTGTTGTCTATGACAATCTTGGTTGGGACCCCAAACTTGGAAATGATATTCTCCTCGAGAAAATTACACACTACTTCTGAAGTAACATGCTTGGTTGGGATAGCTTTCACCCACTTGGTGAAGTAGTCAGTTGCTGTAAGGACATAATCATGTTCAATATTTGAAGATGGGTTTACAGCCCCAATAAAATCAATTCCCCATTGCTAAAATGGTTCCTCTATGACCACTGGCTTGAGAGGCAGGGCAGCTAATTTGGGTCTCCCAACAAACTGCTGACACAGTTCACATTTTATTATCCACTTAAATGCATCTTGGAAAAGAGTTGGCCAGTAATACCTGGCTCATAGAATTTTATGGGTAGTCACAGGAGTAGAAAAATGTCCTCCATAGGCTAGGTTGTGGAAGGATTCCAAAAGTTGGCTTTGCTTCTCCTTGTCTACACAATGAAAGAACACTCCATCAAGACTCCTCTTTTAAAGGCCATTGTTCCAAAAGACAAAATTGACAGCTTTCAACTTGATAGTCCTCATTTTTTTATAAGATAGGTGAGCATGACACTCACCATAAGTAAAAAAATGAGTAATACCTGAATACCACTCATTTGTGGTGGAGACAAAGAGGACTATTGGTGTGTCTTCATCCTCTATTTTTTTATGCTCTATTTCTTCTAGTTTGTTATCAACAATTAATTGGCATAGGCCTTTCCCCCATACCAACTTTGTTAGCTTGATGACTAGATCAAACTCCTAGATCTTTGCAATTCAATTGCCTCTTTTCATCCCAAACTCTTGTTGAGTTAGTATGAATTTGAATGTGGTATCAGGAACCAAGGTAGTAGTGTGAGAATTCAAGATGTAAAAGCATAAATACTTGACTGTCTTCACCACTGCATAAGCATGCTTCTCCATATTTGAGTACTTTAGCTCATGAGCTTTTAGAGGGCAGCTCATAAAAAAAATGGGAGATTTCATACCTTCTTTATTCTATTAAACTAAAATTACTGAAAGCATGTGTTTAGAAGCATAACTGTATATGATGAATTCTTTGTTATAGTTTGGACAAACTAGAATTAGGGCATGGGCAATGGCAGTCTTGATATCTTTAAATGCTGACTTACCTTCTTCAGTCCAGCTAAATGTGGCCTTTCCCTTCATCATGTTTACAATGTGTCGAGTCCTCTCAGCAAAATCAGGGATGAACCTTCGTAAGAAATTCACGTTTCTGAAGAAAGAGTGAACAACAATCTTACTTGTAGGCAAGGTAAGCTCTTAGATAGACTTGACTCTGTTTGAGTCAATCTTTATGCCTCCTTTGGACATAATGTGTCTAAGAAGTTTTCCCTTTGTTACTCTAAAAATTGACTTCTTAGGGTTCAAGCAAATGCCATTCTTGTGGCAATGCTCCAACACTTATTATAAGTGGCATATATGATCTGGGCGATGCTTAAAAAAGATGGTCAAGTTATCAAGATAAACTATAATGAACTTACCCATCTCATCCTTAAAAGTAAGGTCCATTACTCTTTCAAAGGTGGTGCTAGCATTTATCAAGCCAAAAGACATCCTTCTAAATGCAAACGTGCCCCAAGGTGTGGTGAAGGTAGTCTTGTGTTGGTCTGCTTCACTAACTTCAACTTGATTGTATCCTAAGAAGCTGCCTAGCATTGATAATATCTCTGAGCTAGTCACTGTTTGGAGCACTTGATCTATGATGGGCAAATGATAGTTATCCTTTAAAGATGACTGATTTAGATTTTTGAAATTTACATAGATACAAATTTTACCATTCTTATTAATCACAGGGACTATGTTGGCAATCCATGTGGAATGATAGATTGAGAAAATTATTTTAGCATTCAACATTTTCTATATCTCAGATAGAATAGTACCTGATATCTTTATATTATACTACCAAGATTTTTGCTTGTAAGGGACCAAATCATCTTTGAAAGAAATTTTATAGTGAATTTTCTCAAGCCTGAGTGACTTCAGATCATCATAAGAGTATGCCAAAACATCCATCTAATGGTGAAGTAGGTCAGTAAATTTGAGTTTCTCCTTTGGAGTATAACACTTCTCAATGTTCACCATGTTGAGATTTTTTTTGGTACCTAAATTTATTTGATCAAACCCCTGGGTGGAGTTTAAATCCATTTTTTGCTATTTGATGAACCTGTCATGCTTGTCAAATAGTTTCTCAAGAGAAACCACTCTTTTAAGAATCTTATTCCCTTTTAGTTGTAAAAATTTTTCATCTACGTCTGAATTCATTTCAGAAGCTGATTTAAGTTTCTAGAGCTTACTGCCTTCGAAGTGAAGATGTTCGAAGCTATCTTTTTATTTTAGAACGGTGATGATTTGATGTTTGCCATTGAACACTTGCCAATGATTGGCATTATCAGGCACACTTAGTCTAAAGACTAATTCAATAGTGTATCTATTTCCTTTGAAGTCTAGATGAGGAACTAAGAGGATTGTTGAAATAGCTAGTGTATTAGCTCGATCATTGAATTCTCTGGGTATGGTAGAGATTTTGAAAGCATTAAAACTTTCAATTTGATCTCAATCTAGATTGCGGTAATGGTGTAATCTCTCATTTTTATTTGATATAAGTTCTTTATCTGACAAACCACCAGTTCAACATCTTCTTTGGTATGAAAAAGTTTGATGCATTTATTTTAAGCAGCCTTCAATCCAAGTAATAGAGATTCGTACTCAGTTGTGTTGTTAGTGTTGCTGAACTATAACTTGTATGAAAAAAGAAAAATATCTCCTTGAGGAGATATCAATACAATCTCAGCCCCTGAGCCGGTAGAAGAATTGCTGCCATCAAATTTCAAGATCCAAACATCATCAAAAACTATTATTTCCTTAGATTTCTCCTTGCTTGGAAGGGGAAATTGTTCTGTGCTTGTACTGTGTTCTCTCACATCTTTTGTTGTTCCATCTGAACCAATTTTTAGACTATCATTTTTAAAAATTTTATCAAATGAAACATGAGTATCCTCTGTGGTCAAGAAATAATTATCCATGTCTGAAGATTCAAACAAAATTTGAGCTTCAAGGGCTAATGTCTGAGTAACAACATATTTTGATTATTTTTTAGGAAGCAACCTCTACATGATGCCTTTGATAGGGATCCTTTTTTAGGATAGGTCCATGCTCAACTCACCACCAACATCTTTACAAAAATTTTGCCCTAGAAGAATGCCGTATGAGGCTGGGACATTAGCCACCAGGACTATCATCTTGATTCTTTTGTCTAGGAATACTATAAATTCAAATTAGGCATCCTTGATTTGTCTCAACAAAGGCACTTGTTTGTTTTTCATAGAGAAACATCTTCTAAAGGTTTTGGTTAGCATGAGTCTAAGAGATTCTATCATTTTGGCTGGCATGACGTTGTCAGATGCACCTAAGTCTATGATGCAATTACTCAGTTTGTGACCATTTATCAACAAGGAAACATAAAAAGTCTCTATTTTCTTAGGGGTAGCTGGAGGAGTAATGACAAGATTGTTTAGTATGGACATGTTTTTTGGGGGATCATGAGTTACCTTTTTGACATCTTGTCCTATAAAGACAGTTTTATTCTTCACACACTGAACTAACCTATCCAACTGCTCAAAATTGGAATGCAAAAATTCAAATTTAGACATTTAAATTTTGGTCTTCTTGACATGGTCAATTATGTCAAATGACTGAAATGGATTAAGAATAAAGGAATAGAGTTCATCTTTCTAGTTTTTAGGAGGGGTGATACTAGTCTATGGAATTGAAGTTAAAGATAGAGGAATGCTTGATGTACTTACTTTTTTATTACTCACTGGGTCTTTTGGCTGGAAAGGCAGAGAAGTTCCTTGTTTGGAAATTGAGATTGTAGGTTGAAAAAATTTCTCTATTTTTTCTTTATCGGCTTGCTAGGTTGACTGGTCTTGGGACTGGGTGAATACAACATATGATCCATCAACTGTTTCAATTTTACCTCTGGGTTCATCTTGATAATTCAAGAAACTAATGTTGGAGTCGCCAGCTAATTCTTCTTGGCCTTCTGCAATGAGATCAACATCATTTTATTGGTTTAATTCAAGCTGAAAAGAGAAATCAGATTTTGTTTTAAGATATCTAACTGCTAAATTAGTTGGGGGTGCTTGAATGGCAAGTTTTCCTATAGAGGAAGAAGATGATTTGGATGTCCTTGATTTATGGCAGCGTTGCCTTGGTATGACTGATTGGGGAATGTCTTTCTTGACATATCTTTGTATGAGGGAGCTAAAGATATCCCTTGTGCCATTTGCTTACTGAGAGGTAGCAATTCATTTGCCAACTTTTTCACCATTGGATCAGTTGTATTTGTAGATATATATTCAAAAGATGAGAAAGATTTACCTCTGTTAGGATCTCTCCTTATCTTTCCTACCAAGATAAGGTCATCTTCGATCTCAATGGCCAAATCTTGAGCTGTAGCAAGGTCTATTTGGCCAACAGGTCTCAATAGAAAAATCACTTCAGGCAGCTGAGAGTTGATGAAGAAATATTTAAAGTTTTCATGTGTTGGCTAAGTAATGGCAGGAATAGTGTTCCTCAGCTTGTCAAACTTGGCTATGAAATTCCTCATTGGTTCATGAGGCTCCTTTATTTGTGTGAGTTGAGCCAGCAGGGCATGTGCATTTTTTGTAGGCTTGAATTTAGCTTCAAACTTGGCTTTGAAGGTATTCCAATCAGTCACATTCTAGGCCTATAGATGATAAAACCAGTCTACAACAACACCTTGTAAAGTTTCCACGAATAGCCTAACTATTGCATCCTCATACGCTACACTATTATGCCACAGGATATGCTAAAGGCTGCAATATGTTCATCAAGATGAACTTTCTCATCACCATAGAATTTGAGATTTTTTTTTCTTAAACTGTGTGGTAACTCATGTAGAGGTGGAGTTAAATTGAGTGAGACAAAAGAGTTACCCCAAGGACCTTGAACTACCATTGTATGACTATGAAAAGGTGGAATAACAAATCTCAAAAGGGTAAGTTTTGACAAAGCTTTATTAATAGTGGAAATGGAGGCTTTGCTCGATAATGGAGACTTGACTTTAGTAGGAAGAAAGCTCTTGGTTAGTTAGAGGCGAGATGGTGAAAGAAACAAATCAAAATTACTTTGCTATACCAACTTGAATACAAGGTCAACAATACTTTAGACTCTCTGGCTTCTGGTATAGCATAGAGTTGCCAGATTGTAGGATAAAAATGAGAAAAAATTGGCCCTGCTTCAGCTTGAAGCTTGAGGCTTCAAAATGTGCATTTTATCTCAGTTGGCGTGGGGGTGGAGGAAGATGGTAAGGCTATAATGATAATGGTTAAGACATAGAATGGAGTCGCTAGATTCTATAATGGATAAGGGTAGAGACTGCTTCAATCTGAATCTTGAGGCTTCAGATTACATGTAAATCTTTAGTGGAGTCACCAAATTTTTTTGGGTGAATATTTTGTCAATCAGCTAACTGATGAGCAAAATATGTCTCTTCAACCACAGCATAGGGAAATTGGTCAACGAGATGTGTAGATTTAATACTTCAAAAGGAGACAAATCTCTCCTCTCATCAAGGGGAGGTTCCCTGTAAACATGCATGAGTTATATATATATATATATATATATATATATATATATATATATATATATATATTAAAACATTATACTCAGGGGTAGGATAAACCATCCATCTCTTTTTTTTTAGAGATGATGTTAATAAATCAAAGGAAAAATCTTGATGAAATGATACAAGGCACTCCTCATCTTTTAGAAGTGCTGTTCAATAGACAAAAAAAATCTTTCAGGTGGTGACAAGTAACTGTAACAAGACGCAGTAACACATCAAGATGAAATGTAGCACAAAGTCTCCACCTTAACTGCTAAAGAGTGAAATACAAAGGACAATGAGGGTATAAAGTCATCCCAAGATTCTTTACACAAAAATAAAATACAAAAAACAATGAGGGCACAAAGTCGTCCCAAAATCTTTTACATAGGAATAGAAAGAAAACACACTAAAGACAATTATGGGGGCACAAAGTCTCTCCACAATTGGCTTCAGGATGCCTTTCTGATTATTTTCACTAATTTTGCTTATTTAATTAAATGGAAAAAAATGTATTAAGGAAACAGACATAAGAACAATTTCCCCAATAATGAAGCTATTCCAGCACAAAGTCTAAGAAATCAATTGTTTTCTTATTCAAATAATGAAATATGATCAATAATCTGAGCTCAAAGTCTCCGTAATGCCTTTCAATTTGGGCAGAGTTTTGTTTTTGATAATCGAGAGAGAGATCCTCTAAAACAATAAGAGAGAGTTTAATATATAGTGCTCCAAGAAAGACTTGGGCATTTTGTTTCACAAAAAATGTGTTAAGATGCATTCAATGCCTTTAATGCATTTTAAATTTTGTCCATGGGCTATGTTGCAATTGAGCATCGATTTTGAATATGGGCTGCTTGATGTGTTTCCTTATGTGTGTATAGTTGTTCGTTCTACTCAATGTAAAAAAATAGGCCATGCCATTGAATGTTTGCACTCTTCGATGTCCATTTGGTGGACTACTTTACCTTCTAAAAACATATCCCATGCACAGATATTTTTGATCTTTCTTCATCATTTCCCCTGTCCTGGCTGTATTTTGCCTTTATCTATGTGATTTGAGCTCTCAAGCTATTTCTTTGGCCGATCGCTGAATTTATTCAAAGGGTCTATGCTTAAGCTTGCAAGGATCAACAATTATTTCATTATCATAAATTTGATGTGTTTAGGTCTGTCATCATTTGAAAGTCAATGACTACTTGGTTGCCTTGAATTTGATGGCTACGGGCCCATCATCCTCCTTAGCAATTCCTTCGTGTCTTTCATGTTTGCTTTGGTCACTTTCCACTACTCTTAACAAGTGACACATGGCGCATTCCACTGTGAAATAGGTGAGGACATGTGGTAGCATCTGTTGAGCTTATAAAAGCACTGTAGAAACATTCGGGACTCTTTTGGATCCATGCAGATGCAGACACTTGTCGTGCTTCACTTGACCTTAACACCTCACTCGGGGCCCACCACAGTCCTTATGAAATAAAAGGAAGAAGTTATGGATGTTGACACATTGTAACTTCTACTGAGTTATAAAAAAACATGTGGCACATTCCACAACTGTTAAACTTATTAGAAACTGTCTCGAAAGATGACACTTGGCAGCTTCCACTGAGATTTTATAAGGGACACGTGGCAGCTTTTACTGCAGCTTTATGAGGGACACATGGTGCATTCTGATACAATTTGAGATTTGATCTTTCTCGAAGGGAACTTACCCTTTGGGGTCTTGAGAAACGGTCCACTTTCCTTGGCTAGAGCCTCCCGCAAGGGTACCTACCCTTCGGGATCTTTTGGGTGGCCTTCGGGCTTTTATTTTTTTGGTGGGTTTTTCCTTCTTCAGCAAATTTTTCCCTCAAAAAAAAGTTTGAAGGAATTCTTTCAAACAATTTATCTAAAGGAAATATTTTTTTGCTTTGCCTCTACTTTCTGTTGGGCTTTCTTTCAGTGGGCTTTTATCTTTGCTTCGGGTTTATTTCTTCAAACAAAAGTCTGAAGGAATTCCTTTAGACATTTTGTCTGAATGAAATGCCTTAAAATTTTTGCCTTAGTTGATTTTTCGTATTCTTTCCTGAAAGAGAACTGTTCCCTCTTCAAGGACTATTCAAGCCCAGAAATATCCTTCAGACTTTTGCAACGGTCCATCTGCTATTCGCTTGCTTTTCACAAGGGCTGTTTGTCCTTGGTTCACTTTTCTGAGGGAATTCTCTGTCTGCTTTTGCTCATTGCCCTCCGCAAGGGCACTCAATTTGGTTCACTGCCCTCTATAAGGGCACTCGGCTTGGTTCACTGCCCTCTACATGGGCACTTTTTCCTTTGGCTTTGGGGCAACCCCTTGAACCTGCCGATTGAACCAACTTTGGTTCAACGGTTCAATGGTTCAATCAGTTCAATATTTTTATTTGACTAAGTCTTTTTTTAATCTCTTGAACCAAACATGTTGAACCATATGGCCGTTGAACCTATTGAACCATTGAACCTGTTGAACCTTTGAACGAAAGTGGTTCAATGGTTCAAGCCTTCTTCTCTTCAATAAGTGTTTTGAAGCCGTTGAATCTTGAAGTGGTTGAACTTTGAACCTTGACAAATGCTCTTAGCTCTTGCTGATGATGTTGAACCTTTGAACCCATTGAACCCATTGAACCAAAATGGTTCAAGGTTCAAAGGTTCAATGGTTCAAACACTGCATAGAAGCTTGCTGATGAACTTTTTTTTTTTTGGTTGAACCAAGGCATTGAACCAATCCTGAAAAATGACTAAGTGTTGGAAACTTATTCTTTTGATTGAACTTGTCTGTAGAAGCCTTTGAACCTGTTGAACCTATTGAACTTGCTGATTTCAAACATGTTGAGTCCGTAGAAACATATCTGTAGAGTTCATAGATTCAAGCCTGCAGAGTCTGTAGAACTGAGTCCGTATAACTTGAAAAAGCTTGAAAAAAAGGAGAATTTAAATGCCCAAAACAATTTTTGAGAAGGGGAGAGAGGATTTTGGTCTGTTGGACCAAAATAGTTCAAATGTTATCCCAAAAATGAGCTGATATTTTTGGGAGACAACAAAATGAATGTTTTTCAAGCTAACAATGCCAACCAAATGATGCAAATGAAAAATCATCTTATCCATCTCCAAAATCACCCTCAACAGGTTCCATGGGGAACACATAATCAAAATGCTCCCCCACCTCCTCTTTGGGATTTCCATGGTAATATTATCTCTCAATCTCCTCTTGTTAACAAAGCAATCAAGCACCTTCAAAATGAACCTCTTACACTTCAAATTGCTAATATTGATATAAGAGGCAACACCCCTACTATTACTTACAAGGGTCAACTGATCCTACTCTCCACTTAAAAATATTTAAAAATCTTTATAAAGACAGGCACAAGTTAAATACTTTTGTTGGTACCAAGCTATCAATAAAAAATCTCACGGGTGATGCTTTAGATTGTTAAAACCAACTTGAATCTCATTCCATCACTAGTTTGGAAGATTTAGTCAATGCTCTAGTTCAAGAGTTTCAAACTAGTGATCTCAAATATCTTGGCCAATTTTATCAATTATAAGCAACTTGAGTCCCAAAACACACAAGCTTTCATCAAATGATGAAAGACCTTATATAACAAATGTGAGCATAATATGACAAATGATAACCTATTTCATTTGTTTACCAATGCTCTATATCCCAAGTTATAATATCGGGTCTAGACTCTCTCACCATGAACTTTGGAAGAGGCCATTAACCAAACAAAATGCAAAGAGTTCCTCATGCATCAATTCAAGCCATCCCAAATTTCTATGGGTACTCGCATGTTAATCGAAGATAAAAATCACCATGTTACTAATGATGGTGTCATAGACTCTTATGATCCCATTCCTACTATTCAAGCTATTGTTCTTAATCAGGTTTAGGAACAAGTTTTCCCTCCCAACCACATAAGTAATCTTCATTTATCTTCAATAAATAACAACAACGTTCATAAACCTTTATCCTTAGCAAAATTACAAAAGCGTCTCCCAAGGCCTCTTCTACAAGAATTTGATCCCACTCATCCCATGAAATCTTGGTCTGATCCTAATAAATTTTGTTGGTTTCATACTAGTTGGGGTCATTCTCATGAGACATGTAGGCAACATTGTAATTTGGCTATGGGTTTCCTTCTCAATCTCAATTTTGACCATGATTCTATCGTTCTTGAATGTTAGCAAGCCTACGACATTGCCTTGAAACCCCATGAAACCCAAACTAAATATTAAGCTTTGAATCAGGGTAATGCTCATTTGGCAATCTATAAGGATCCTTTTTTGAATCACGAAGACAACTAAGATAAGCCTACTCCTATTAATAATGTTGATAGTCTTATAGACTGAACTTCTGAAGAGAATGTTGTCAATATGACTAATATGCAAAGGGTATTTATCTTCATTGATCCTCATCCCATCCATACTCAATCATCTCACACTTTTCATGTTATCTAAAACTCTTTCCCTACTTAACAAAGTTGGGACAAGAAGACCTTATATCTTTTGATGAACCAATTCCAACACGTCCCTTAGATAAAACTTTGCATACCCTCCAACCTCTTTACCCATCACCAATGATACCCAAAATTTTATTAACATTTATTCCAATCTATCTCAAACCAAACTTGCATCAACTACCCCATATTCTCAAGACAATAAACAAACTTGTCCTCCAATTAAGCCTTCTGCATCTTATCAACATAAATTCACATGCACTTTGGCTCCTTCTGAGGACCTCTTTCAACATGATGTACTTGTTTCCAATATTCCTCTTATGGGTTATAATGAGTGGGATCCTATTAAGGAGCTTACTAATATCCTGCCATAAATCTCATTTCTCAAACTTATGTGGACCTCTTCGCATCACCGTAATCTTCTTATGCAACTCTTATTCAAAATTAACATCCCCCATCCTCCCCTAGCAAGATGCAAAACCACCTTATCTGGATCAGAAGATAACATTTTACAAGAGTAAAAAGAGATGTCCATAGACATTGATGAAACTATGGACACTTCTTTTTCCTTCAAACTCCCCATTATTTCTATGATCCTCGATGAGATTCTACTTTGTGCGGATGATCCTCCTCTTTTTATCAGTGTCTAAATTGGTGATATCCAATTCAAGTGTGCCTTGATTGATGAGGGTTCAGGCACTTGTGTTACCTCTCTCAATTTTATTAAAACCCTTGGATATTTCAAATGTAATCTTAAATCCACATGTAGCATGTGTCAAGGCTATGACTGAAGGCAAAAGCCTCCCTTATGCTATGTATGGCTCCCTATCACCATCCCACCTATCATCATTTACGTAAAGGTGATGATATTCAAATTTTCTTTATATTATAAATTTTTTCTTCGTAGGCCATTGACTCATCACATGAGAGAAGCTGCCTCTTCCACTTTTTATTATGTAAAATTTATTCATAAGGGAGCAATCTATAGGATTCAAGGTGGTACTAACCCTTAGAATTATGAATAATTCCAAGATTGTGGCATATTCAAGATTTTAAGCCTTAAAACCTTGTTGAGCATTATATTTCTTGAATTTTCATGGTTTAAATTTCCTATCAACTCCACCTAAGGTTAAAATCATCACCTCAAACTCATCAGGGATATACCACCTAACTTCTTAGACTCTGATGACAATGAACTTGACAAGATCAATTTCAAGATTAAAACCTCAGATCTCTCACCTCATCTCATTTCTCATCTTCCTCCTCTGAAACCTCATTCCCATCAACCACTTAGTGATGATATACCCATTGTCTTAACTAAGACTCAATATTCCATTCATCACACCACATCAGATGACATAATCATCCCTACCTACGCTATTGATCTTCATACACCTGACTATGATGATGGCTATACCTTAGACGATCCTTTTTTAGGAGGTCTCATTTAGGCCCAAGATGTTAAAATTATTCATTATCATTCCTCTTTACTTCAGTCTTTTCATATTTCTTCTAGCATTCCATCTTATATCATTCTTAATTTTAACATTTTCTCTCTTATTCGTAGGGTAGAGATGGTGTGCACACTTCTAGTTTTTGAAGAGCCTCATAGAAGTATGCTTATGGATCATGTTATGAATGGTCCTTACCAATTTGATAAATACCAGGACCCTTCTAGCTAAATTATTCCTAAGATGCATGTGATTGTCCTTCAAACTTTTATGTATCTCATCCCTTCCGTAGTTAAGCCCACTTTGGATCCTATTTCCACTCCCTCTCTATCTGAGACTCTTTCTATTTCAAGTCATATTGCTCATTCAGTCGAGCTTCTCCCAATCTCTCCACCAGACCCACCTTCCCTTGGTGATGGTTTGCTCCCTTTATCGTAGCTTTCTCCTTTGCCCACCAAATGGGTTGATCAACCATATTGTGATATTCATAAAGTTGTTGCTCATTAGACTAGAGACTGGTTATTACACTAACTTTTCTTGGCTTCCACTTCCATTTATTTCATTAGTACACCTACAAATTATACTAAAAAGTGCATTTATTTCTTTCATGGCATATACAATCATGCATCCATGCATTGTTGTAATCTGCAATAATATATAGACACCTTGTGTCCCATCACTCTTCAGTCCACAAACAAGGCTATACCTCCCCTAAAAGTATTACCTAAATATATTCTCTAATATGAAGAGGTATATTGTCTCTAAAACCAATGTGGTACTCATCACACTAATCGTTGCCGCATACTTCAACAAAATCTCAAGGATCACCTCATGACCATTCCTATGCCTACTATCCTTCCTCCCATAGGTCACCCCCACAAGAAGGCCCCCCTTCTTCCCCCATGTCTCCACCACTTTTGGTCCTTTCTCTACCCATGATTCCCTCACCCGTGGATCTTCCCTCACTTGTGGATCCTTCTCTAGTGATTCCTTCACCTGTGACCCATTCTCCACCAGTGACCCCTTCATCTCTAGTAGAGTCCATTCCCATTCCTTCCTCTAACCATCCCTTGCATGATATCCCTCATCAGCCTGATCCTTCAAGCATTTATATATTTTCTATCAAGGAGATTTGATGTGAAGTATTTTCTAAACTTTCCTTGAAGATTGATGAGACTTTGGCTGTAGTATGAGTTCAACTTCATATATACGTATAAGATGTTATGGATAATGTGTGTGGATACATATATTATTATTTATGATCACAAGCATGGTGTTCTTTCATTTATTTCTTCATTTGGATTGGACATGTGTTTCAACTTTCTATTTTTCTATCTTATATCATTTGACATTGTGTCAAATTCTTATTTATCTTACATGATGACTTTTGTCTCTCATTATATGTTGCTTATGATGTCATTATTTTCCTTATGTTCTCTTATGGATTCTTTTTCATAATTACATACTTATTCTTCATAAGCTCTTTTTGTTATGGTTATCTTGTTCTTTTTCATGATTGTTTGCTATCTTATTTCTCTAAACATGGATAATTGTTATCGTGACTTGGTTATACAAACCTTGCTCCCTTTAGTCATTCCTTATTTACTATATGATTAGTTAGAAAATAATTCATATCATTATAATCTCCTTTCACTGATTCACATTTGATCTCCTCTTATTTCCCTTATTTCCTTTCACAAACTAAACATACATATGGTTGAAACTTGAGATAATATGTTGGTTCATTATTTAGCTTCAGTGTTCTAGGCAATCATATCTTTGGATACTTAGCTTCCTTTAGTCAAAGCCTAAAAATCATTTGTGTATATCACTTTATCTCTCATGATTGGTTATTCTAGTCCATATGGAGAAATTTTAAAATCCATAAAAATTCAAAAAGCCAAATAATTTAACAAAAGGCAATGATCTAAAAGGCAACATTCAAAAATTGCAAAGTCAAGTCACATTAAAAGATGTGATTCTAAGCACACTTCATTTTTAATCGAAGATCAAACTTTAAAATTAGCCTCATGATAGAGTCGAGGTCTATTGGGGTGTAGTAGGCTAGTAAATTAGAAAAAAAGAATAAAAAAATCTTTTAGTGCTACCTACATTCTCACGTAAGTATCCAATCTTCGCAGTAGACTGACAACTCTGTAAGGGGTCCTGAGAAAGGGGTAACACATTGTGGAAAGATAGGTCCTTTTTAATTTTATTGTTCAAAACAACTAACATAAATTGATCTTCATACCAAACTTATTTGCTTACATAACTTTGTACCCATAGTTAACATGTATCTTTTGTATATTCTTGGTCAATAGTCACTTAGTGTTTTTTCTATGTCCTTAGTGTGCCTCATGTCTCCTAAGGTCTTCTCATAAGATACCTATGTTATGTTTCTTACATTCCCTTTTCACTCCCCACAATTCTAATATTTCCCCTCGAGAAATATTGTTTTGTTCACTAATCACTCCCCTAGGGAATCTGATTGTGAGTTGCAATGTAAGACCTAAGAAAGGATCATAGATTCTTCACAAATTACCCAATTTTCACATTACCATTCCAAATATCCCCTTTTACCATATTTTAACATTATTTCCACCTCTTTGATTTTTTCTTTGTGAGTTGCAGTGTAAGATCATAGATAGAACCTGACCTTTCTCATAAAGTTTTCCAATACCCAAGTCACAACAAAATTACATATGTCAAATTTTAGATAAGATGTGATTGATTATAAGTTACACATCATTGACATGCTTCCCTTCTTGATTTAGTATGTTTTATTCTTACTTCTTTAATTGTTCACTTTTCACTTTTTATTTTTTGATTGCATGTAAGAATCCAACCATTTTTTAAAAGTTTTTCATACTTTCTAACTTGAATTAGTGTGATTAATTTAAGACAATTTTCCCAATTTTGTTTCTCTTATACTTCTCAACGTGATTTAGTATGATTGATTGAATTAATTGATTTATTTTTTTATACCATTGGTCTTTCACTTGCTTTCCATTTTATTACATTATTTTCATACTTTCTAACGTGATTTAGTGTGATTTTACTTGTTTTAATTTGGTGCCAATATTTTTCATGGTTTAAAAATATTTTGTCCTCATGCTTACCATTTTTTAGTTTATTATATTTAGTCATCTTTTGTTTTTGATTAATTAAGGCGACAAACCAGGGGCCGAACCCTATATAGTCAAAAAAAATAGGAAGGCTGGCAAACAAAAGATGCCAGCACCGAACCAACATCACAACTGAGAAACAAAGTCAAAAACAAAACAAAACACTGGAAAGACCAAAGTCAGAAAGGACAAAACTACATAACTATAGAATTAACAAGATCCTTAAGATTCTCATTGTCCACATTGTCAGCATTCCCTGGATTACCCACCGCTTCCAACATAGTCATATTCAGCAGAATGTTATTTCGAAGGCCTTTGGCGAAGACCTTTTCTAGCTTTTGAATACAGACCTTCAAGGCCCCAATATCTATTTTCCAATCATTCTCATTCTCTGAACCCTCACCAACTTCTTCTACATGCATCTTCTCCTTATTATTAGCAGTTCCCTTAGAATCAACTCCCTGTTCTTCAGTGACCTCAAAAACCCAAGAAGCCTGTTTCCCACTAGTGTCCTCCAAAATTTCTTGAATTTTCAGCTCTTCATACCCCAATTACCACCTTGAGCTTCGAACAAGTAACAAGCCCTCGATTTAGTTTGCACTGAATGTAGATGTGAAGGCTCATTTTACAAAATGGCCCGCCGTGGTGACGTCTACTTTCATGCTTGAAAATAATTCCCCCTTGGTTTTCATGATGCGAATCTCACACCTCCACCTCATGATACAAGGAATTAATCATGACAATCAAGGAAGTACTACAGTTATCATTTTCCATGATCTGTAATGGCCTTCTCCACATGGACCGCCTTCGAAAGCTATCTCCATCATCAATGTGCATCATTCATGCTCCATCATCTCCTTTTGAATGATCTCTCTAATGTTTGGGGGTATATGAGACCCTTGTCACCATACCCTCCATCTTGAGAATTGCTGACCAAGGTTGGCACAAGCTTCAACAACCCTGTTACCTTCTCTGTAGGTGTGGGTAATCTCAACTTCGAAAATTTTTTTGTAAAATAAACTGGATGTCTGTAATGATGTCTTTTAGATGGATACCAACGTTAAATTCTTTATTAATGGCATCTATGACCAACTTAGAATCTCCATGAATATTTAAATTTCTAATTTCTAGGGATATAGCTAACTTTAATCCCCAAAGTAAGGCGATAGCTTCAGCATAGTTATTGCTCTGGCAACTCATGCTACAAAAATAGACATCAGACATCCCTCCTTTTTCATTTAGTCATCTTTTGTTATTATACATTTCCCATCATGATATAGTGTGTAGTGCATTTGTTTATGATTACTTATACTTTTCCAAATCTTTTTTTCCTATTTATTTTTACCTATGTATGTGTACTACATAATGCTAGAAAATAAAACACCCCACATATATTTCCTATAACATATACCAAAAAAACAAAAATACATGTGCTAAAAAAGAAATATATCCATGCATTAATAAACATAACCAAAATATAACCCATGAGATCAAAATCCAATTGTCAAAACAATATCTCTATATATCATGTGTTTTTATACAAAATATAAAAATACATCACTCCAAGTCTATGATTGGGTTCTATCATGCCTATCTCTTGGCCTAACCATGCTATCCATAGATGCTTTAGATTGTCTCCTCTACATAGTATGTTGTAATGAGGCTATTTGAGATCTTAAATTTGCTACCTATACCAATAGATTGACCACTTGGGCCTATACCTGTCCCAGTTGGATCATAATAACCATATGTGTGGCTCTTTCCTGAGGTAGTGTATGCTAGGCATGTACCTCTCATGATCCCACCCTTGTTGGTGGTTTAAATTCATACCCACATGTCTTTAGTTATCTCACAACCTCCCCCATGAGTCTAAATTATCTTGTTTGAGCTGGGGTAGATGGTACCATAGGATCATCTAGTGTGGTAGGGTCGTATGGTGCCATTACTCCATCCAAAATGTTATGGTGCACTGTCATGACTAAGGATCCCCACCTGGTCTCCTTTGTTGTAAGGTTTAAAAAAACTAAAACCCAGATAGATATCAAATCACATATACTTCTCAAAATCTATCTATCTATAATCATATACAACTAGTATTCTATCTCGAAGACTAATAATTCCAACCTTTCTTACCTATTTTGGTGTCACCAACCATTGTCTCTCTATCTACTCATCTACCGAGCATGGTCTTTCCATTAGCCCATCCCTCGGGCACCTCATTCATGCATTACCTCCCTATCAAAGCAAAACCTAGGGTCACCACCCATGCATGTTTCAGGCCTCTCCTTAGTGGTGCCTCCATCAACCAGCTCTGCCTTGGGCTGATTATCAGGTCATCTTACATGACCACTCTCATTTGTACTCCATCTTACCCCTGGAATATTTGTTGGTGGTGTGATCTAGGTGGTCACTATTCCCCTTGTTATAGTGCTTTTTGTGGTAAATGATGCACCCTTATATCCACATCCATGCCCTCTCCTCCTCCAGTTGTCAGTTGTTATACACGACTAGTCCATGGTCTCATGTGTCATAACTTGGTCTTCAATCTCTTGACTAACACTCCTCCTATCCCCCTTGGCTCTCTCACATGCCATGCCCAAAATGTGAGAACTATTATAGGAGCTATCGAGTGTGGGAGTCCAAACTATTATATCAAGCCTACCACTGGCTATGACTCTAGCCATTAGGTATAATGACCTATAATCCACACTCAAGTTAGCCTTGGCACCACAGTCACCCAACTAGGCCAAATAGTAGTAATATGTACATATGATTTCCATACAATCTCTTTTCATGTGACTATTTATAACACTGGCACATGGGGCATGACCCACGCTACTTGGTCCTATCTCTATCTAGTAACTTGAGATAACCTATCATCGACCATATGGGGTAACCCAGCTAGTTGATACATCAGAAGCTTCTCATATATCCATGTATTCGACAACACCATTAGTCCCATGGTATTCTTACCTCTAGATAACATCCCATACATATCATACATGAGTTGGACCCAGATGATAGACTTAAAATCATAGAACACTCCCTAATTGAACATGGACTAGCACATGGCTATCATGTACAACATTATCCTGCCTTCTAACTTGTGACATAACACTCATCATGTCACAAGTCCAATCACAAACTTGTAGATATCTAAAATTTGTGTAATATAAAAATCAAACAAGCTCACTTTTAGCTATAGGTAGATCCTCTCTAAACCCATCGCCCATTAGACACTTTTGCTCGTCTCTCTTCCAAATCATTCAATGACCATATCATCATCGATGTCCTTACTATCGATAATCCAATCAATGAAAGGACATCATTTAGTGTGATACTTACCTCTGTGACATCTCCATCCACCACCAATCAAAAAGTGTTGGTCAACTATTCCCATGCTCCAAAGAACATGACAATGAGATCAACACTCAATGTGATGCATCTCATCTCCATGATTCTTTCTAAGCCCAATGTAACTAATCTTTCTCTATCCATATCTATCAACTACTCCAACAAATTAAGTGACCATGAGTCATAGGTCAATCACCAAAATATCTACTACCTCTACAAAATATCAAACAACAAAGGATGTATTAGATCTCCATGTCATTTATAACTGGTTTGCTTCAATTTCAACTACATTAGATTATCCAACTAAGTTGGCCACTTACTACTAAGTTGGCTAACTAGTTTTTCTTATCTTCTGTCAAATAGGTTGACCTATTCGACCTTTTTGTTTCACTAATTTTTTTTTTGCCTAATTATCATAAATGCATTGGGCATTTATTGATTTGATTGCTTTCTATCCAACACCTGGTTTAACCCCTAGTACCCTTACAAATTTACTAGGGTTCATTACGATGTCTAGATTTTGCCTAATCATCCAATTTATATAACACACTAAATTTTTAATAAAAATTATCAAAAATTTGAAAATTTTAGTTGCTTACCTATGCTGCACTCATTGTGGCCGTTATGCATCTTCCCTATCTCAACTGTCATTTCCCCACCATATTCACTCTCTGGGTCTCTCACTTGATCTATCAAAGCTCTATTATTATTAGAATAGTAAATAATGACAAATGAATTCTTCTTCAACCTATTTATATTTATTATTTCAAAATTATTTATCTTTCTAATATTTACTATCAAATTTCTTATTTTTCTCATATATTTATCTCTACTCACTCTTTTTTCAAACTGTAAAATGTTCTAGAATCTTGATGTCATAGAGAATATTTTCAACTATCATATGTCTATATTGTAAAAATTTCAATTTTTTGCTCTTTTTTATTAATCTTTAGAGGTTCACCTAATGTTCTTCACATTGGACACCTTCACATTTCTCACATTTCTTTCTTAATTTATAACACTAAGGTAAGTAAAAGTATATGTTTTTCAATTCTATCCTTTAATTTATCTTATTTTCTCTTTACTTTACTTTATTTAACTTTAGTGTTATGTGTCACTATGTTCTTTTCTTGAAACATCTTCATGTGTTGCACCTACATGACATGTGATGAGCTTTAAGTGGGGTATATGTATAAACATAATATTTTCAAACTTAATAAATTAATGATGCTTTTTATATTATAGTAACCTATTGAGTCTCAATCTCTCTGAGTGTATGTCTTAAGGGGTGTATCAGAAAAGTGGTGGGTAGACCATTGGTACTTCGTAGGATTGTTGTCCCATTTTTTCACTTGCTATTTACACACTTGTCTCTTAAAAATTATTTCTCTAATATTTGCCTCCTATTTTTCACCCTCCTTTAGTCATTTGTCACCTTCATTATCCCTTTCCCTAACCTAAACCCCTTTTTTGATTGTTTACATGACATAGTCAGCCACATCGACCTTGTATTATTATTGACAAAGCTTATTAGGGACTAGGTCGACCCATGGCCAAATTCATTCATAACCTAGTTTATTTTTATCAATTACAATACTAGGTCAATCAGGTTCACCTTGTTAGCCTAAATTTTTAAAAATATTTAAGGTTAGATCTGTCTATATAAACACATTTATTTTGCCATTTCTAAGAGAATAAAAGAAAAAGTAAGATATATTATGCATCTGCTTATCCACCATTCTACTTGAAGATCAAGCTTAGGGTTTCATACTTTTTTTAGAGATACAAATCTTGTCTTGTGGAGAAGTCTTTTGGATGCATTGATAGGTTGTGTAGCCTAGAGCTGATTTATCTTTATCATCCTTACATATCAAAACAACCTATTGTAAATCACCTTGGCCAAAGAAGAGATTGAGGCTTGATGGGTTCATCTTCAAAGGTAAGTATTCCCAACTTTATTTTTCCTTTATAAGAGTAGATATATTTGCATTTTCACTTCTCTTCCATGCATTAGGATTCTGTATATATTGATGCGAGTATGTATTCTAGGCATGTTTAATTTTTAGTGTTTATTACCCCCACTTTATGTCACAAGCTTTGGTGAGCACTAGATTAAATTTTTATTTACTTTTTATTAGTTTTGTGAATATGAAAACATAAGATCTAGTTAGGGTTATTACATAGTTTTACTTGACTGGAGGTTTTGAAACTCTCTCTAGTGAATTTATTATGGTAAGAGATCCCTTGGATAGGTCTATCGGATCCATATTAGTCATGATATCGATTATCTAATATATCCCCAATCGGAAGTATAAGTAAGATTTATCTTCTTCAAACTATGATTGATTTGTAGATATGTTGTATTTCCCATTGCATACACATCATAATTCTTGGGGTGTGGAAATAAATGAGCATATTTTGTTAATCGGTCCATGACTACATAAATGTTGCTTTGTCCTTGAACCATGGGAAGTCTTGAAATAAAATCTATAGATATGCTTTTCCATTTTTGAGTAGGGATAGACAAAGGTTGCAACAATCCAATGAGAAAGTTATGTTCTAATTTATTTTGTTAGAAAATGGTGCATTCCCAAATGTATTTAAAGACTTCGCTTTTAAGTCCTTTCTATAAAAATTGATCCCTTAATTATTTGTATGTATTTCTAAAAATAGGATGTCCTACTAATGGGTCATTATGTATGGCCTTTAGGATTTTATTCTTGATTTTGGAATGACCACTAAGAAAATTCTATCCTTATAGAAAATGATGTCCTCTTCTACTTTATAACATTCACCTTCATTTTTTCCTTCTAAGATTGCATTGGGCCACCCATTCTTAATCTATTTCACTGTTATGAATGCCTTCCAATTGATTGTAATTTCTACCATGGAGCATAAATGTGCTCTTCTTAATAAAGAATCAACCACTACATTATTTTGTCCCTTAACATACTCAACTTTAAAATTAAAGGCTTGGATCTTACTAAGCCATTTTTGTTGTCTTTTATTTAAGTCTATTTTCTCCATTAAATATTTCAATCCATTGTGATCAGTTTTGACCACAAATCTTCCACATACCAAATATTGCCAGAATTTAGCAAGGGCATGCATAATAGCCAACCTTTATTTATCATAGATTGAGTATCTCTAATCATATTCTTTGAGTTTTTGACTTTTAAAATTAATGGGATGCTTATTCTGCATTAAAACCACACCAACACTTTCTCCTAACACATCACATTCCAACACACAGGGTAATGAGAAGTCCAACATTGCAAAAATTGGGCATGAAATAATCACTTATTTAAGGTATTCAAATGTTGATTGAGCAAGCTCCATCCAACTAAAAGATCCCTTCTTTGTTAAATTGGTTAAAGGTGCTGCTAGTTGAGAAAACCCTTTAACGTATCTTCTATAATAGGTGCAAAGACCTATGAATCCTTTCAATTGGGTCTTATTGGTAGGAGGAGGCCAACTTATAATGGCTTGGATATTCTCTTGATTAACATGGATATAGGATGGAGGCCAATTTATTATATGCCCTAGCTATAGGATTTCTTTCATACCAAATTCACATTTTGACATCTTGGGAAAGATGGACTGCTGTTATAATATGGAAAGTGCCATGTCTAGCTATTGTAGATGTTCTTCCCAATTATTGCTATATATTAGAATATCATCAATGAAAACCAAGATAAATTTCCATAGATGCTTATTGAAAATGTGGCTCATGTAAGATTAAAATGTGGTTGGAGCATGCGTAATTTTGAATGGTATTACTATAAATTTGAAATGCTTGTAGTGGCATTGGAATTCCATTTTTTGAACATCTTATCACATTTATATTTGATGGTACCATAATCTCAAATCAATTTTTGAGAAGAAGGTGGATCCATGTAGTTCATCGATCCTGGGTATCAAATATTTATTCTTGATGATCTTTTTATTTAACTTTCGATAAAAAATACACATTCTTGATGTCCCATCCTTCTTTTTGACTAGCATGACTGAAGAATCAAATGGACTAGCACTTGGCCTAATATGCCCCATATCTAAGAGTTGTGTAATGGGCTTTTCAATCTAATCCTTATAAATCTTTGGATGTTGGTATGGTACAATTATTATTGATTTTGTTCTAGGTTCTAGCTCAATGATATGTTGGAAACCTATTACTGGGGGTAGTCTAGGTGGTAGGTTCTCAAATACCTTAACATGCCTTTAAATGATAGGTTGAATATCATTATGATGTTTTTCATGTTGTTCTTGTGAAAAATTGATCAAACATTATACTGCCCATGCTACATGTCCCCTATTAAACATTCTTTCTATTTTTTTTCCCATTACTATTTGAGGGCTACCATTGGCATTGCCTTTCAAAACTATTTCCCTTCGATTTGATTGGAACTTAATTTTCATTGTCTGATAGTTTTGGGTAAACTCACCCAACAAATGAAACCATTAAAATACTAAGACCAAATCTGTTTCACCAATATGAATGACATAGAAGTCAACATTTATTTCATATCCTCCCAAAGTCAAATTTAATTATGGAATTCCCTTTGTACATGAAAGAGTAAATCCATTAATAACCATTATCAAAAACCCTTGAATTCATCTATTTTTAGACTAAATTTTTTAGCCAATTTTTCATCAATAAAATTATGGCTAGCCCCACTATCAACTAAGATTGTAATTCTTTGTCCTCATAATGTTCCTCTTACTCAGAATGGATGATATCGAGGTGTTCTTGAGAGAGTGGTAAATGTTCCTTCTATGGTTTCTTCCACCATTATTTATGATTGGTTTTCATTGTTTAATTTTATTTCTTCCTCTTCTGTATCACTTTTCGAGCCAACCTCGGTGTAGTGAACTTGCCCTTTGCCCCAAAAATGGTGGCCTGGAGTCCATGGGTTTTTACAAGTAAAACATAATTTTTGTTTCCTTAATTCATTATGTGTTTCCATTTCTTTATTTGAATTTGGTGTCTCATAGGGATGAGGTCCACTTGTTGGTATTGGTCTCCTTTGCTCATATGATTGATTTTTTGGAGGACCACTTCTAATTTCCCTAGGTTGGATGGGTGACGTATTTATACCTTTTAAGGTTGAAGCTTCCAAATCTAAGGCCTTCTTAATTGCTTCTTGAAATGTTGATGGAGTAAAAGCTTTGAGCAAGCCTTTTATAAGTTCTATTAATCCTTCCATGAATAATACTACGAGTCTTTTTTTAGACATGTTAGAATCCATTACTACTAGTCTTTGAAATTCTTCCATGTGATCATCCACACTGTTATTTTGTTTTAATAGTGCTAATTCCTTAAAATGGACCTTAGGATCTGTCCTATCAAACCTTTCAATCAATTTTTTGACAAATTCATCATAGAAATTGATACGTCTATGTCCTTTAGTGACCCATCCATGGAACCATCATTCATGGGCTATACCTTTTAGATGGAGTGTCATAAATTTTATGGCTTCTTAATTCATCATTGGACATAACAAAAGATATGTGTCCAACTTTTGTATCTATGCTCTAGCCGTACATTTATTTGTACCATCAAAAAGTGATAGTGACATTTTACCTAATGCATGTTACATATCCCTTTGTATATTTTGGAATTTATATTCTAGTCGAGATGCACCTCCATTTTTTTTCATTGTCATTTAAGTTTGTAGGGTAATTCCCCTTTGTATTACCTTCAAAAGTGATTGATATGCTTCAAAGTAAGTTGTAAGATCATCATTAAATGATTTTGGAATTTCTTCATCTAGTTCTTCTCTCAGAATGAATGTTGGTTGGCAATGCTGATATGATGATGTGGCATTTGTTTTACATTTGAGATTAGAGATAGATGAACTAGTTTTTGGCTTTTGTGTATTAAATTTCATCATTATTTTCATAATATGGGCCATTTGTGCCATTGTATTTACCAATTGTTCTTGGCCTTGGATAAGTTTATCTACCCTCTCAATATTTCTATCATCTTTCATGTCTTTTTTTGGTTATATTGCCTCCTTAGTTTTATTTTTCTTTCGTAATACAAAATATTCTTATTGTTATCTTACATATAATTTTTATTTCACAGGTTAGCATGATGGAAAGATCTGATACCACTGTAATATTCCAAATCAGAATATTATGTAAGAATTTAGATTCCTTGGAATCACTTTTAAAAGAAATATTTATTTTAAACTTTAAATATTTATATAATAAAATGAATTTTAGTTTAGAATTTCAAATAATAGAGTATTAATCTTTGAGGTAATAAGGGTTTTCATCCTTGAGATCAAGTTATGCAATTAAGGGGTTACACCCTTAAGAACATTTATAAATCATGATGCTTGTAAAAGTTTGTATATTATTGGATGATTTCCTTCTCATCAACTCACTTAATATAAATACCTTCATATCTTTCCATTCAAATGACATGTCTTCTCCAAGGATTATGAGATTTCATCAAATGAATGTTAATGACTAATTAATTAATTAATAAATAATAAAAGATTAATGACTGTTATTTTAATGATTGTTGTTTTAAGACTGCTATGTTAATGACTGATGTTTAGGTGCTCCATCCATGGGTGATTTGCTAATTTAAATGGCAGTGATTCTCTTGAAATGCATGATGATTGGTGATTTGTTGGAGGGAATATTACATATCCTTGAGACTCTCCATCTTTCTAGTGAGTGAATTCAACTATCTTTCTTGTATTTTGGAGTTTGACCCACCTATGTACCTATATTTTTGTATGCATGCTTCTTTCTCTTGACTTCCTCAAATTACTCCAAGGTGGTTTAGAAGAGAGAGGTTTGCATGTTTAATTTATTTAAAGAGTCTCCTCCATAAAAATAGGCCTTAACTAAACTCCTTCATGCTTTCATGTTGCTTCTCCACCTTAATAGGGTTGATTGAATGTTTCTTCTTATTTGATTTGATTTTTTCCACAAATAGATCCAAAGTGGTGTAGAAGTGATAGAAAATGCTTGTTGATTTTATTGAAGAATATTTCCAACCTTGAGTCTTTTTTGAACACAAACACTTGACCTCTTTTTGATCTCCAAATGGTAAAGAGCACATGTGATTTACTTGGCAAGGTTGTTGAGGATTTCAATGCATTGATGGAGCTTGTGTTTTCTTCCTCCAAGGTGGTGTATAAGTGAGAGAGATTGAATGAATTATTTATTTAAGTATTCATGATCATGAAATAGCCTTTATTAGAGTGCATTTGATGATGATCATTCACAACTATCTATACTAACCTTTCTTGAAAGTGTATAACTCTATTTTAGCAAGCTTGTTGAATACACAATGAGAACTTGAAAATTGATGAATTTACACTATTTGGATAAAAATGAGTCTAAAAATTATTATAAAATAATCACCATAATGGCATATACCTTAAATCAAATTTTTAGCTTCAAACTCCACATACAATTCGTAAAAATGCTTTTTTGTGCTCTTTAGGCCTCAAGAAACTTTGATTTAGATTTAGGGGTCTAAAATGAGTTCTAGGTCTCAACATAAATTCATATTATTTTCATTGGATAGGTATCAATGGATAAAACCTATTTTTTTTGAAAATCTATAAATTTTTTCACCAAACTCTCAAACAAAAATTCACAAAAAAGGGTCTATTTGATGTCCACAAGGTTGCCTGGAGATGTTTTTCAATGTTATGAGCCTATTTTGAATTGGTTTTCATTTTATAAACACGTATTCATATTTTGAAATGAATTATACACCCTATAAAATCATTTTATGCCTTTATAAAGATTTAAAACACTCATTTTTCATTCCATTTATGAGTAAATTAGTCAAAAAATGCTGATTTTCTTCAAGGTGCAAGCCTATGTTTTTTCATTTTCTCTCTCATAAAGTATATTAAAGACATAAAAATACTTTAAAACATTAAATGACATCAAAAAATAATTCCATGCCAAATTTAAAGACATTTCACTTAGTAAAATCCAAAATATGAACTTCTTAGTGCTTTTTAACTTACACTTTTCTCATTTCGGATTGCCTATAGATCTAAGTTTTAGTGTTTTATTGAGTTTTATGAGGTTTAAATATCTAATTATTTTTTAATTATAAATTTTAGGATACATTTTATTCATTACAAATTTTTGATGCACTCAAACATCACTTAAACCTCTTAATTTTTTTTCTATCTTTCTTGCATGCTTAAAACCCTGCAACCTATACTTTTACCTTTATCCATTATTTTCATTAAAATTTTGATCAAATAAAGTGTATTAAAATTATTTATGAAACATAATATCTCACACAACTTTTAATTTATAACAAACAACTCAAAAATGTAATCACATCTCCTAAAAATGAGATATTGGAGTTTTAGAAGGGATTTAGAGCACCTTTCATTTTTTAAGATGATTCATAAAGTTGAGCCCCTATAACTTGAAAATAATGCATGGAATATTGAGGGAATAATGTCGCTTAGATTTACCTAATACCATTCAAACTAAATCTTCTTCTCCTTCATGAACTGGATACTTAAAAATATCCCTTACTAGGTTGTAACTAGCTTCCTAGAGGAATATAAGAAACTTTTGCCAAAATTTGGATCGATGAGTTGTTCCTGAGATTGGTTTTGGATTGATGAAGGCTATAAGATGTTGTGGAGAGTTTATTTAATTTTAATTCTATGAATGGAGTCTTCTTGAAAACTTATGTATAAGCAATCTTGACTAATGGTGGAAAACTTTGTCAATAAAACCTACATCAGTCTGTGAGGGATTATTATAAGTTATAAAATTTCCTATACCTTTGGGAAAAATTTATTAGATCTACTCAACACCATCATTCCCTATATTTTCAACTATATTTGTGAAAACATGTTTTAAGGCCATTTAAAATAATGTGTATCGTGTGTATATTAATGCACAATAAATGCACACTTAACCTAGAAAGTCTCGTAGAAGTAATACAATTGTATTGGGAGGTGAAGACACAAGACAAGACAAGCCTGACATGAAACCCTATTAGAGATGATCTACATACTTTTATTATCAATGTGTTATTTTTTATTTCAAATTTTATTTTAGAAGAGTGGAAGATTTATATGAAAGAGTGAATATGAAGTAAACTTACCATGTTGTCAATCACCATAATCCTACCCTAACCTTTTTAGAGACATAAATGAAGTGTGGAAGAAGTAAACAAAAAGATAGTAAGAGGAAATACCAAATAGAGGGGAATATAACATGTTTTAAAGGTCTATGTGGATTATACAACCTAAGACATAAATGCGAGCATATAAAAAAATATAATGAAACAATAAGGGAGGTCAGTGAAATGGGTATAGAGAGATAAAGGTAACATTGCAAAAGATAGTAATGGTAGAAGATAATATTAATTAATAAAAAATAAATTTAATAAATGCGTATGGGTGATGGTTATTTTTAACCATGTGGGGGAGTTTAATGTTATATTAGACAACATATAAAATAAAATAATAATTAAAAAAAATATTATTGATAAAACTCAAAACAAGAGAGAAATCTAGACACTTAAACATGTGGAACATTTTAAACAAAAAGTGGTGGTTCTTTATTTAAGAGTACAGGGTTTTGAATTTATAGGTAAATTAATGAGACCCTTATAAATTTGAGATTGTTGCTCCTTCCCTTGGATAAGTGTTTGATTGGCCAAACTATTATCAACTATGTTATTTTATCGATGCCTGTGTTGAACTTGAACTTCTTGGAAGTGTTGTAGTAGTGAAACAATTTTTGAAATAGATTTTGCAATTTTTAATGAGATAATTTTATAAGATACATTATTAGTGAAATTTATTTGTGTATCAAACTCTTTTTATTGATCTTATTGATTATCAATAAAGAGTCACCCTCAATAATAAGTTTGGAGATACCATTACTTCTTGCTAATTGGATGTATGTATAGAGGGCCATGAGTTCCAAGAAATTGTTAATGTGAAACCTATCATTTGAGAAAAACTAATACTAGGTTCCCATGAAACCTATCTTGCTATTCTTCCAATCCACATTTTTATTGGATTAAATTTTATCACACCAACAAAATTTAATTTATAAAAGTCTCGCTAAGGCAGATGCCATGTATTGAAATTGGATATTCCATTTTTTTCACTGTACAATATTTCATATTGGCAGATTTAAATCTATCTTTTTGCTTTAAGAGGATTAATATAGTTTTCTAAAGTTTGATGTTGATATTACTTAGAATTTGATAGTGATATTTCTACACATCCTAAAAAATTTATGAGTTTGATCCTTCCATATGAGCTAAAAAATAAAACTAGGAGCAAATTTAATCACAAGTTTTGGAAATTTCATATTAGATTTATCCACCTTCCATTGAATTTTAGTTTTCATAATATAAATCTTATTGAGTTTTGGAGAGTCAAATTGGAGAGCACATAGTTCCCAAATATGAATTGCTTGCGATTACTTGTAGAAAAGATGATTGAAAATTTCACTTGCTTTGTTATATAAAGGACACAAAATGGGTCTTATGAATATTTTTAATGAAGGTTATTAGTGTTAATATGGGTTTTATGCACACTATATAACCTTATGAGATAACCTCTAATGTTTTAAAATCAATGAAAAAAATTCACTCTAAGGCATGAGTTACAAGGTATTAGGTTTTATAGATAACTTATTGGTGAAATAATGGTGAGTAGAGCAATTGTTTACCATAGATAGTTCGGTTATGAATGAATCTAAATCTATCTAAAATGGGTGTATATATGATGTATCTAATCTAAGGTGGATCTGACCAAAAGAAACTCAAAAAGAGGGAAATATAAGGCATTAAAGAAGGCTTGTACATAAAAAAGATTAAACCTTTCTAAGCCGACTTTTGAACTAAAATTTGGACAAACAATTAGGAACCAATGTTTTCTACAAGATATTATAAACAAACCAATATTCAAACAAGTTTAAATGTCTAAGGAAATAAGAAAACACTAAACTTAAACATATATAATCAAAGGTTGTTGGGTTGGTAATATTGCATTTGCACATCTATAAGCAAAGATTATGATTAATACATCAAAGACATTCAAATTATCAATATCAAAATATGAATAATTGTATAGAAAATACAACTCATACACAACTAGAAGAATAATATACCAGAATGACATAACTACTTACAAGATTCATAGGTTTGGAGAAAAAATAGATTTTGAACATCAAGATCAAATGTACAATAATCAGTATAATTTCCTATTAATATTAATAGCTAAAATTATCATCTCTTTGGGATACAAAGGATACAAATATATATAGGCTTGGGGAGGGGTCATCTCATCCTCAAAGTGAAGTTTAAATTCACATCTCTAAAAATAAGATCATGTGTCAAAAATCATGTAAAACATGCATGTACAAAAGTATTTACCCAAAATAGAATTCATCATATATATATATATATATATATATATATATATATATATATAAGGAAGCAATAGTTATAGCTTAACTGAAACATGAAAATATATATTTATATTTAAAGTGGTGCTGATTTTGTATTACTAGTAAAAGATCGTTGAGTGATAGTTGTAGAAAAAAATAGATATTTTAGGCCATTAGAGAATCAAAACTAGCCTCATTAGAGTATGCATAGTTGAATATCTAGAAAATTAGGGACCCTAAGATAATGCGATAACATTTTTAGTTGCTTGCATATTTGGTGCTAAATCTTATGTTCCCTCTGTATCTCTATTTTTTTAAAATAATGCATGGATTATATCAAACTCTTTATTAACAATATCAAAATTGTGCAAGGCACACTTGAATATTTTGATGGCTTCAACCATCAACATTATATATTTTGCCTCTGAACTCTTAAATTTAGCTTCTAATACTTCAATGTTTATGGCTTTGTCTTTATAAAAATTGATAATCTATATGATATCATCATTGGTTTTGTATATTGTTCCTTCTACTTCCTCTTTAAGGTTATTTGTAGCTTCTTTAAGGAGTATCTCAAAATTGGTCATGGTGACTAATTCTCTAGTGGAGGTAATCACATCAGTGACCCTCTTATTTTTTTAAATTTCTAAGGCCTCATTTTTATAGTTTCAAAAATCTCCCATTAAATATTTCATCTATGTATGTCAATTAAGGGCAACATCCCTTTTTACAATTACATAACCGAGGGCCCATGCAAAATCTTGGTTGGACAATAGGTTCAGGGGATTAAACACACTACTCATTGAAAACTAAATTAAAAAGGTAAACTTTTTTTATATTATTTTAGTTGGAGAAAAAATTTAAACACCTTTATCTTATGAGATTGGCTCCTTCATCTGAAGCCTTGAATATTATTCAAAATATTATACAACCTAGTGGTTGCAATTTACACACTATATACAATTTTTTGAGGGGTATGGATAATATTTCTTTATAGTATATTTTAATATACCTCCTCATTGATATGGAATATTAATTTCATTGTTTTTTTGGTTGAATCCACAAAAGCAAAAAAATACTCTATGTACTCTGTTGGGTCAGTTGGATTATTTTTAACCTTTTTGGCCAAGGGAAACATGTTTTCCCTTTGTTCAAACTCAATTTATTCTTGAGTATTTATATTCATCACCTTTATCTTCTTCACCTTCTATATAGTGTCATTTTATTTATCAAATTAGGTAGAGACTGTAGCTAATTCAAGAATGACCAAGTTTTATCTTTAATCTCTTTAACCTTGCATCTCTTACACCCATTGGAGAACAATAAGTTCTTCTTCTGGTGGACTTGGGTCTTCAGAGACAAAGGGTGGAATGATCATATGAGGAGTTAGAACTATAGATGTTAATGAAATAGTTATTTAGATTAAGCATTGCAGGGGAGGATTAAAAATTCTTTACTATAGTGAGGATTCCCTTTAGGGAGTGACTTTAGCCAAATATTTAGCCAAACCTAGAGTTGTTATGACCGTCATTATGACTGAATATATTGGTGTGGAATATGGCATTTTTATCTTCAATTGAGATAATTATGTAGGAGGAATGATGGCCCTTTAAAATCAAAAATAAAAATTGAAACTAAAATATCAAAATAAACTCCCTTATTTGAAGCTTTTATTTGTATGAATGTTGAAATAATAAAATAATAAATTGAACTAAAAAGTGAAGGTTTTGGAATAGCCAGAGATAAATATATAACAATGTATTTACAATAGTAATGAAGAGAAGAGACTACCTTATTGATGTTTTATTTTCCTTTCTTGGTGAGGATACGCTCGATTGATGTTTCAGCTGGAGTTTCTTCCTTTTGTAAACTTTTGAGGTTCAATGTTTTAGCCTTTTTTATTTTTGATTTGTCATCTACTTCAATTATGATTCCCTCCTCACTTTATATTTGTTCTGGTCCCATCCTTATGTATTTATTTCTTTCTCATCAATAGAATAGTCCACTAAGCATATTACATGTGCATTCCCCTCCTATGCTTCCTCCTCAGCAGGGGATTTTTTTGTAATAATAAGAATTAAGGACAGTCTTTCCTCTAATTGTTAAATTTTGGGTTGGAATAGGTTTGGACTTCCTTTGGTAGGTGACTATGGAAGGAATGGTAGGTGAAGGGGATGATGAATCAAATTATAGAGCCATAGTATTAAAACAAGTAATACGATTGCATACAAACACCGGATCTAGATGTGAGACCAATAGCAAAGATATTCACCATGAAACAATGAGAGCAAATTTGAATACACCATAACACAAATATACGTGAATTTTTTTTTAAGAAGTTAAAAACTCACAATAATTATTTATATTATGATAAACTAATAAGTACCTAATACAGTCTTTCTTTCTCTCACTTCTTTTTTTCATTATATTTTACAATATAAACTCTTTATTATATAGACAAGGTAATCTACCTATTATAAATAACTTTTTTCAACCACCACATTAATGGGTCCAGCCTCTCCAAAGATCATTTAATATATTTTATTATTTATTTACATGATGATAAATTCATGATAAATAATAAAATATATTATTATTCAACTAATGTAATTTAATGTATTAAGGGTACATAAAGAACATAACTTAATCATTAATTATTTCAATAATTCCCTTTAATGTTAAGTGGGGATATATGGTGATTTTAAAGAGGTAAAAACATAACAAACTTACACTCAATGAACCATCCACAATGTCACTTCTTAACAGCCATGTGGGTTGTGTGTTTTCTTCTATCTCTTTATACTTATTCTTATTGTAAAACATTGTAATATATCATTCTATGTGATTTTGATAAAATTCATATGGTAGTCTACATTATACCCAACCCATAGTAGCATGGAGGTATTTATGTTATAAAAAACTCCAATATGTTTGGTTGATTGTTCATGAGAAATTATGAGATGTATTCTTATTGTGTGATGTAGTCTCACAATCATGCTAATCTAGACTCACTTTAAGTGATTTATGATAACATAATATAATTTATTTAAAAGTGTCTATGGGGACATAGTGCAAAACATGTAGGTGTCTATGGGTGTATAGTGTAATTCCTTTAAAGATGACTATGTAATTATGGTTACATAGTGTAATACCTTTGGATGTCTATAGTTGTATAGTGTAATTCTTTTAATTATGACTATGTGATTGTGGTTACATAGTGTAATACCTTTGTGTGACTATGTTTACATAGCATAATTATTTTAAAGGTTACTATGGCATGATGAAAGAGTTTTCTTCATCATGTCATAGTCACCTTTAAAAGAATTATGATATGTAAACATAGTCACCCAAAGGTATTACATTATGTAACCACAATCACATAGTCATATTTAAAAGAATTACACTATACAACTATAGACATCCAAAGGTATTACACTATGTAACCATAATTACATAGTCATCTTTAAAGGAATTACACTATACACCCATAGACATTTCCTTCATCATGTCATAGTCACCTTTAAAAGAATTATGCTATGTAAACATAGTCACCCAAAGGTATTACACTATTTAACTATAGACACCCAAAGGTGTTACACTATGTAATTGCAATCACATTTACTTTTAAAATAATTTTACTATAAAACTATAGATACCCAAAGGTATTACATTATGTAGCCATAATTATATAATCATTTTAAAAATAATTATACTATACACCCATAGACACTTAAAGGATTTGCACTATGTCTCCATAGACACCTTTAAAAGAATTACACTATGCTATCCTAAACCACTTAAAGTGAGTTTAGGCTAGTATGATTGTGAAACTACATCCCACAGTGATAATACATCTTACAATTTTTTAAAAATAATCAACCAAATATATTGGAGACTTTTATAACATAAAGACCTCCATACTACTATGTGTTGGGTATAATGTAGACTTTCATATGAAGTTTATCAAAATCACATAAAGTGATATATTACAATATTTTATAATGAGAATAAGTATAGAGAGATAAAAGACAAGACACAACCCACACGATTGTTAATAAGTGACATTGTCATGTACACTCCCCCTCAATGATAACTTCGATAGGGCCAACATTGAATAAACTTCTATAGACTTTAGTTTGTTAGTGTTGCATTGGATTTTTCATCAAATTTATAAAATTTTAACTATCACCAAGAAGGTTTATACAATGAAAAACTTTCTCATGATGCTCTTCTATCATCCTTCATAACCATAAGATTTCTTTAGCAACTTTCACATAAAATGCTTTAAGTGATAGTACCTACACCAAACATAAACACATATCTAGAAGTAGACTCATCATAGTATGGTTAGCATCATAATAACCAAATAAATTAGTATAATAAAAAAATAATATAAATTAATTTTTTTTTTTTTTTTTATATACCGAAGTATTCATCTTGTTAATTTTTAATGATCTAAGTATGGATCTTGCATGAATCTGAAAGCAATACCCACATGTTATGAAATATATATCCTAGTAATGGTTAGATAAATTAAAATATTAACAAGATATTTGCAAATAGAAGTTAAATTTATTGCACACAATTTTTAGATCAAACTTTAACACAACTTTCAATAGGAATATATGTAAGCTTGCAATCAAGCATGTTAAATTTGACAAGTAGGTTATGCGATGCATATACAATAAATTTACTAATAGTTTGATACTAAGTTAATTAAATATTACATATATTACTAGATACAATATATATTTTAAGAATAAATATGACCAGGGCATAACCAAGATTTCACACTTCACTCATGAAACGTTATCACACAAAATGCACAAATGCTCTAAATCATATACAAGATACTAAATATAGATGGGAAAGAGACTTCAAATTTCATTCTAAATAATTTTTAACTATAAGGATCAAATGGAAAAATACAATGCTGGGAATTTAAATAGAAAATTACAAACACATTTAAAATATGCAAAATCTTATGCATTTATAAGTCAAATAACACTTATAGTATGCAAAAGGTATATTATTTGTAGGGTAGGATAGGGTAGGACAAGTTATATAATTATAAGAGAGGAATGTGGCATGTTGGTTATCTTCAAATAGTAGGGTATCTTTCAAGATACATGACATCATTCCTTAGCACAGATATAGAATAACTCAAATGCAAGCTAGTGGGAAATACCAAATCATCCTTGAAAGAATATAATATACACTTCAACTAAACCTATAAGAAAATCTTTCTTATCAAATCTATAAACCTAGGGTGGCCTAATAAGTTATTCAACAACGTGTTCTAAAATAATGTAGAGAGGGTTTTATAACCCAAATCCATGCTCAAAATGATAACTAGTAATGAACATAAAACTAGATATCTAGTCAACAATATTTGCAAAATAGATTGTTTCACTTTATCAATAGGAAATTAGAAAAAACCACAAGCATTTTCATTAACTTGAAAAAAAATATTACAAACATCAATACTTCAAAATATTTTCATAGTGACAAGTATGGTGAGATTTCTCTTTTAACAAGGGAGACATAAAGATGCTCTCAAAGCTCACTAATGGTTGTACAACAATAACCACCTTAGTAGGAGAGACAATATATACAGACAAAAATTGATTCCAATTTTTTTAATAACCTAGACTTAGAAAAAATGAACACCTAAAACAGTGATTAACAATAAAATTGAAAAGAGGATAATCCTCCTATTTATATATTTTTAAATCTAGGACTATGGGTCATAGTTTGCAAAATTTTAAAACAAACTTTCAAGTTTACCAAGATGATTTCAACTAAAAAATATTCCCTTACCATATATAATAAAAATCTTCATCCATATATAATAAAAATCATAAATCTAACTACCTCTACGAGGAATGATGAATATTTGGAGCACATCTTTTAATTTCATTGTCAGATACACCTTTAACATAAGCTGGAAGGAGAATATTTCATGGTAGAGGATTGAACAAACTTTATCTTTATGTGGAACTAATTGAAGATGCCTTGGACCACTTGATTTTATAGTTAAACTTATTGGATAGTTGTCCTTCCTCTTATACATGCCATGGAACAACCTTCTCTTACAATGATTCCCTAGGAATATTTTGGATCCATGGTCCTTAGAATGATGTTCTCTCAAGTGGCCCACCTTGGATTTATAAGCCTGCAATTTATCACTCATGGAGGAACTTGGATAAGGATAGTAATGAAATAATGTAACAGACATTTTCAACTCTTTACCTTTTGGCTCCAACTTTTTTTTCACATTTCACATTTTTCACCTTTGCTTTTTTGCACTTGGTCTTTTAGGGTTTCCTTCATATATATTTTTAATGCAAAAAAACATTATTTTCAGCTTTTGATTTACTTGGGAAAATTCTAGACCCTCTCACTAATTTGTAAATTACAAATTTATAGGATGGAAATATTCAAATGAGCACATAAGGGATTAATAAATCCATATTAAACTATAATACATTGAGAATTGATTGTTTCATTTTTTTTAAATGTAATTTTCTCTTCTTATACAAGTTTTATCTAAGGTCCACACTAGATCATCAATTATGCGAGCATAAAATCCTTCATACTAGCATGCCATATTTATAGAAGCAACATCAACAAGTTACAAGTGCTTTGTCATCTTCAAATTTCTTATAGAGTTACCATGCCTCATTTTCTATTTAGCCTAGTCAACATACTACCATTAGTGAAAGTTCCACTAACTAGTTTGCATAGGGTCTTATTCTTTATATGATATGTATGCCAATGTGGAATCACCATTTCACTTTTTTCAATAGCTTTAAACATGATTGTTTCCCTTAGGACATGTGTCGATGGATCATCAAGTCTAGATTGTTAAATAGTCCAATTAAGACTAGCGTTGTTAGGTCCTTATCTATGTGATGAATGTGAGCATGCCACATGGAATCCCTTTAGGTTCTTTATGTCCCCTTATCATTATATTTATATTAATATCCATTATATCCTTATCAAGACCCCTAAGATCATGCCACTTGGATAATTTGTGGGCCTTCTCAAACCATACATAGTCAATCTCTATCAGGCTAGTGCCCTTTCACCATGTGGTTGCTCCTCATTCAATCCAAGTCCTTTGACAAGTCAGCTCTCACTCACACTATTTATCTTTAAGCATGATCAAACATAGACCATCTATCTAGATCCAAAGGACCAAATGCCATTGGCCATATATTATAGATTAAATTTGACATCTACGTGCCCACTATTTGACGTCTCTATGAACGTCTTTGATGAGCATGCAACTACCAAATTTAAGACCCAATAGATAATCATTAAGATTAATTTTAACATCCATGTGAGTGTCAAATTTAAACCCATGATAGATAACTACCATGGCTTAAATTTAATGTCCATGTGCTCATCATTTGATGTTTTCATGACCATCAATGATGTCTATGTGACCATTATATTTAAGCCCTGATGAATAATTAATGTGGCCTAAATTTGACATCTACATGCCCATAATTTTACATTCACATGACCATCGATGATGTCTACATGATCATCACATTTAAGCCCTAATGGATAATGGATGAGCTTAGTTTTGACATCTACACAACTATCAATGATGTTCATGTGGCCATCACTTTTTGAAAGCTTGCATCTTGAGTTAGAAAATACATGAAGGCACCAAACTTGTAGGAGATATTCATGATGTCCAAAATATTTATTCTATGTGTTCTTTAGACCATGAGATGCTTTTCATGTAAACTAAAAATATTTTACAAGTACACTGACTAGTCTATTTATACATTAGCCTTGAGCTTTGCTAAATAGTCCTCCATCGAGTTTGCACCATCAATCAAGACATGTATGGATCAAATGCAAACTTTCGATTGACAAGAACATGATTAAAACTTATGAAAGTTATAAATTTCATTCATGACTTTGTTCATCTGGCTTTTGACTCCATAATAACTTGGCTTCATTCGGCCTTTTGGTCTTTAGAAGAATTATTTCAAAAAAATTGTTTGTGGCATTCCTATTTGCATTCAACCTTTGGTCTTCATGACAATTATTTTGAAACATTTATTCAAGAATTTTGTTCTAAAAAAATTTGGTTAGGATAATTATTTCATACATTTTTTTTGAAATAATTTCCTTGAAGTAATTAACCTTTACATTTTTCCTAAAAGATTTTGACATAACAATTTTGCCTAAACAATTGAATTTTTTTAGGATTTTTTCATGGGAAAAATTCCCAAAGTAATTAAACTTTCAAACTTTTTTCATGGTAAAAATTTCCATAACAAATAAGGACTTTACATTTTGTTCAAAATAATGCAATTTCATCAGGATTTTTATCGTGAACAATTTGCCTGATAGAAATAAGTCTTCAAAAATTTTGCACAAAAAAAAGATTTAATAATTATTTTCATTAGGCAAAATGTCTCAAAAAAACCTAAAGACCCTAAGGCTTTATATAGACTAAGTAAAGACCAAATTAAGACTTATCCAATTTAACATGAAACTTGACATATAATGAACATTCAAAACTAGGACTTAGGCATTTAAACTTAGTAAGAGATCAATCACTTTAATGCAATTTTGGGCACTAATATTAAATTCATACTAAGCTCATTTTTCTTGATATATTACTATTTTATAACATACTCCTTGTTCAACCATGGACACATCATGTGCAGTCCATTGCATCTTTAGGTAGTCAATGCATAAAATTAATTCATAATGGAAAATGCTACAAACATGAAACTAACCCTAATACATGGTGTAAACAACTACCAAATCTTAAATCTCAATATCACATTCTAACTATTCCCCACATTAACCTCGTACCTCTTCCTAAATTTGTTAACATGAATCATGATTTACATGTTACTCTTTTAGATTTATATGATGATGAACCTAATGAATTAATAAAGACTTATAATACCACTAGACCACCTCCTTATATTTCATAATGGCTTCCTCCTTATTTAATTCTATGTGATTTCACCATTCATTTAATTGACTATATTACTAAGACTCCCCCTTCATGCAATGCATATGAAGTTTGTTATAAAGAAGATGACTTTACATGTGATGAATATGGAGTGGAAAAACTATTTCAAGATCATTTAACTATGTCTCCTTAAATTTTTAGCAATTTAGGTGTTTCAACTACCAAGTCTCCTAAAAAAATGGAAGCATGGACTATTTCTCACATTTATGATGATTATTATATTTGGACCAAGCCCAATCATGAGATTTAGATGTAAAACATTATCAAAAGACATTAGAAAAAACACATGCCTTCAACTGTGATGTCCATGTCATTCATATATCATCTAATATTGAATTAAAAACTAAAGGACATGGAACTCCACATAATCCTCCTTTATTAGATACCCCATGGTTAATTTAAGAAATCTAGATCCAATAATTTTTTTAACTTTATACACAAACTAATATAATATAACCTATTCCTCTTTATTATGATTTCATCTATACCACTAAAGTTATAAAATTCAATACGACTAAAACTTCACCTATTGAATAAACTAAAATGAACATTACCAATATGGTTGACTCTACTCAACCATATATCCCCAATATGGAATATATAACCACTATTACACCATAAACTACCTTATATGCTAAAGCCACTGAGGTATATAAATGCATTATGAATATAATATCAACGATAATCAAATCATTGATTTTGATCAGATGTTGAATATTATGGATCCTTACCTACTCTTCCTAGTGATGAATCTATACTTGAGCTACTCCATGCTAGAGAACCTTCACTTCAACACCAACATCATAAACTTGGTAAATTAAAATAACAGGTTACTTGCTATAATAATTTCATCACTAGTGTGGATCCTAAAACACATCTTATTTCTTCCCTTCCTCTTAATACATACCATTTCCAAGATGGAAATGATATTCTAATTAATGAAAATAAAAAATAGAATATGGTACACCAACATGTCCTCACACTATTACTATTTCTAAAGATCTCACTCTCGATGAGCATTATAATTTTTTTTTGAAAAATATCATGAATTATTGACTTGGTCATATGAATATATGTCAAGAATTGGTCCTAACATCATTTTTCATTACATCATCACTTATCAAGATGTTAAATCCATTAGACAAAATAAATGAAAGTTCCCACATGAAATTTATACCTTATGTCATAAATAAATCATTAAAATTTTTGATGTTAAATTCTTTAAAACCATGGACTACTTGGAATGGGTATCAAACACGTTTATAATTTGTAAAAACATCACAATGGTTATTTGTATATGTATTGATTTTCATAATCTAAACTTAACATGTCTAAAATATAAGTTTCCCTTACCTTCAATGAATGGTATCATCAATTATACCACTAGGTATGAAATGTTATCATTATAGATGGTTTTTTAGGTTGTAACCAAATTTACATAGCTCCTAAAGATCAACTTAAAACCACATTTACTATTAAATTGGACACCTATTGATACATTAAAATGCCTTTGGGTCTAAAAAATGCTCGAGCCACTTATAAATGTGTAATGACCCATATTTTCCATGATCTTATTCATATTTTTTTTGAAATTATGTGGATGATCTCATTACCAAATTTAAAATCCATAAAAATCACTTTCATGATTTATCTATCATTTCAATTGACTTATTAAATATAAAGCCAGACTTATTCCATATAAATGAATATTTAAAGTTACATCTATTAAACTATTAGGCTTTCTAGTTTCCCTTCAAGGCATTGATGTCTATCCCAATAAAATCAAATCTATCATCAACATGCTTAATATTTGATCTATTCCTGACATATGAACATACCTTGGAAAACTAGGGGTAATTTATTAGTTTATTCTGCAAATGGATTTGTTAAGCATGAAAAATACTAAGAGGGGGGGTGTGAATCAATATATTATATATTTTTTTTACTTAATCAAATTCATTTTCTTTAACCACTTAACCACACATTCAAGATATGCAATAAAAATGAAACAATAATATGCACCACACAAGAGAGAGAGAGACCAAATTTTTACGTGAAAACCTAAAGTGAGAAAAAATTACAAAGAACAATCTCAAGTATATGAATGATCACCAGATCAAATTAAAATTTTTGCAAGCACCAAATTGCAAGAGCACCAACCCCTTTACCAAGCAATAACACAATAACTATTTGTGAGAACCAACCCACAGTAGCACCAACCCCTTGCAAATATTTATGAGTGTCAACCCAAAAGAGCACCAGCGCCTCTTGTGTATAAAACACAACTATCTCTCAATGTTTCTTACTCAACAAATGATAGAACTCTATAATATCTCTTACTTTTCTCTCTTAAAAAACAAATATAAACCATGCACTCTCTTGTATATTACAAATGGCTTCTCAAGCATTTATTTATAGCTTTGTAAATGACCTTTGGCATTCACCCTTTGGGACCCTTCAATCCTCATGGAAAATGGTGACAAACCTATATGACCCTTCGTATCCTGACATTTGAAAATTTATATGGTGACCCTTCATAAGCAAATGCATCTTTTCCTCTTTTATCTTTATCTTGGTGATGTTTCATATTCCTCAAAGTGTCCCTTCATGGAAAGATGTGCCATACCCTTTTTTATCTTCACATGATGACTCTTAGAATTCTTGAAGATGACTCTTCATGAGAAAATGTGTCCCATTTCTCTTTTGTCTTTTACCCCATGACTCTTTGACTTCTCCATGGCCCTCTTTTGATTTACATGCAACCAAAAATATATTCATTAATATTAAATAAATATTAACATATATTAGCCAAGATATGAATATTGAAAACACCATTAAATGCAATGGGGCCTTTATCACCAATAATGCTAGACCTTTGGCATCATTGACAATATTTTCAACAATCTCGCCTTTTGTCATTGATGGAAACCTCAAACTAAAACTACCACATCTTGAAACCTACACATACTACCATTTAAAAACATATAATAACTCCTCCTTACTAAACAAATCTATACCTATTCTCTGTACCTATTATACACTTGTTCATGTACCTGTACCTATTTCTATTCTTCTCTCCCTTTGACATCAATGGCAAAGGGCCTAGCCTGGAGCTAACACTTAGCTCCCCCTCAACTGATGCTAATCCTCAATAGTAGGAAGTTAAATAAATTACTCCCAACTTCTCTTGTAGATACTCAAATGTGTCTTTTGATAATGCCTTTATGAAAATATCTACAATCTGCTCTGTAGTACTAATATATTCCATCTTAACTTATTGATTTACAACCTGATCTCTCAAGAAGTGATATCTAATGGGAATATGTTTTATTCTTAAATGCATCACTGAATTCTTTAAAATATTAATAAAACTTGTGTTTTCATAAAAAATAGAAATAGGTTCATCATATTTTACCTTGATATCTTCCAAAGTTTGCTTCATCCAAAGCACTTGAGTACAACACAATACTAGTGTAATATATTATACTTCAGTTATAGAGAGTGATACTAAATTCTTCTTTTTTCTTAGCCATGTTACTAAGCTATCACTAAGGAATAAATATCCTCCACTTGTACTCTTTTTATCATCTAAGAAACCTGCCCAATCTGAATTTGTATAAGCAACCAAAGTGAAATCTCTACTTGAGGGATACCACAATCCATAATCCAATGTCCCCTTGATATATTTGAATATTATTTTTACCAACTAAACATGATTATCTTTTGAAACTAACTGATGTCTTGCAACCATACCTATTGCATGCATGATGTATGGCCTTGATGCTATTAAATATAAAAGACTACCAATCATAGATCTATACAGACATTGATCTGTAACAGGTGAATCTTCATCCTTTCTCACCTTATTTCTTGTACACATTGGTGTGCCAACTGGTGCACAATCCTTAAAACTAAATGTATTCAATATTTTTTTGGCATATTTACTTTGAAATAGGAAAATTTCTTTATTTGATTGAAATATTTGTAATCCTAAGAAAAATGACAATTCTCCAAGCATAAACATCTCAAATTATTTTTGCATATTATCATAATTTTTTTTGTTATCTTTCTAATATTTCCTTTAAAAATGATGTCATCAACATATACCACAACAATCAATTGATTTTCACTTTCTATTTTGATGTAGAGATTACTATCAACAATTTTTCTCTTAAAACTTTGATCCTACAGGTACTTATCAAGTCTTGCATACCAAGCTTTGAGAACTTGTTTTAATCCATACAGTGCTTTCTTCAATCTAAATACATGGATACTAATATTTGAGATAGTAAATCCCTTAGTATGCTTAATGTAGACCTCTTCTTCTAGATTTCTATTTAGAAAAGTAGATTTGACATCCATCTAAAATCCTTTAAAATTTTTAAACACTACATATGCAAGAAACATTCTAATAGCCTCTAGCCTTGCTACTGGTGCAAAATTTTCTTTAAAATCTATTCCCTCAATCTGAGCATATCCTTTACATATTAATATTGATTTACTCCTGGTCATTTCTCTATTTTCATTTAACTTATTTTTATAAACCCATTTTATTCCTATCACATTGTAATCTTTTGGTCTAGGCACTAATTCTCAAGTATCATTCTTTTCTATCTGATTTAATTATTCATCCATTGCCTTAACCCAATGTTTATCATGTCTAGCTTATAAAAAACTTCTAAGCCAAATTTTAGATAACAAAAAAAAAAAAAATTGCTCAGATTCACTTACCATCATTCTTTTAGTGTGAATTCTTTCATTTATGTCTCTGATGATGTCACTTTCATTATGATTTATTTAAAAATATTTAGATGGATTTTTAGTGTCTTTTTTCTCCTTCTTCTCATCTTTATCTGATTCTTTAAAATATTTTTCTTTAATTATTTTAGGAATGTCTATTGGATCACTGATTCTTTATGTTTCAACTTCTTCTATCCTGACACTTATATTTTCAACAATTTTCTTATTTTTTTGTTATAACATTTATAAGCTTTACTTTTACAAGAATAACCATGAAATATACCTACATTTACTTTGGATTCAAACTTACCAAGTTTTTCATCATTACTTTTTAGGAAGTATCTACTACCAAAAACTCTGAAATAATCAATTATTATTGGTTTGTCTTTCAATAACTCATAAGGAGTCTTGTCACTATTGACTCTCACTAATGCTCTATCATGAATATGCATTGTTGTAGCAACTACTTATCTCTAATATTTATCTGTTATCTTATATTTATTTAGCATTATCCTCACCATTTCTTGAACTATTCTATTTTTTGTTTAACTGCATTTTGTTGTGGAGTTCTGGTTGCTGAATAATGTCTCTTTATTCTATGGTCTTAAAAAAATCAATAAACTAATCTGACATGAATTCTCCTCCTTGATCTGATCTTATACACTTAATATTCAAACTAGTTTCATTCTCAACTAATGCTTTGAAATATCTGAAAGCTTCTGATTTTTTCTTTAAAAACATTACCCAAGTCATACATAAAAAATCACAATAAGCAGCATGAAATATATCTCACCTTGATTACTTTGAGTTCTCATAGGTCCATATAGATAAGTGTGAATAGGCTATAACATTTGAGTGGTTGAGTACTCTTTTGTTTTGAATCACCTTCTAGCTTGCTTCCCATGCTAACAAGGTTCACAAAGCGTGTTTGATGGCTTTGTAATTTTTAGAATATTTTTGACTGCTTGCTTCTTGATAATGTTAACAAGATTGTCAAAATTTATGTGTCCCATTCTCCTATGCCATACACAAATTTCTTCAATCTAACTCAAACAACATCTTTGACCTTTGATGTCTAATAATATATACAAATTATTGCCTGTTCTCTGAGCATCTACAACCAACACATCTGAATATTTTCTCCTAACTTCACAACTTTTTACATATAATTTTAGTGTGTACCCCTGATCACACATTTGAATTAAACTCAAAAGATTATGCTTAAGACTTTCTACATACAAAACATTTTTAATTTTAGTTCTACCATTATCCAAACTTAGTGTACTTTTTTTAGCAATTATGGTAGTAGAATTATCTCCAAATTTTACTATACCACCATTAATCTTATTAAAGGTTATGAACTTGATTTTATCTCTTGTCATGTGCCTGAAACATCTACTATCAATGAACCATGGCTTTTCTTCATTTCTTACATGCAAAGCTATCTATACCAACATAGATTTTTTAGGTTATTTTTTCTACCATGAACCTATCTGAACTTTCTTATTGATGAATGGAGCATTGAAACTTTGGTCTTTCTTGACTAACTCAAACTCACTTCTAAAGTACCAGGCTATGTGTCTATAGTTTTTTTACTTATAACATATTATGGCCTCTTCATTAAAGCCTGATAGAGGATCAAAAGAGTTGTAGCTTCTACTTGACTCTACATGACTTTCATTCTCTTTATTTCTAAAATTATTATCCCTTTTTTAACATTTTATTTTCTTATGACCATATCTATTACAATAAAAATAGTAACCATAAAAGTAGGACCTATTTAGGTATCTTTAACCTAATTGTGTTTTGTAGCTGTATTCCCTCCAAACTTCTTTGTTTGAGATGTCCTCTATATTCTTAATTTCTTCCCTTTTTATTTCCTCTTTTGTAAGATCTTTAGCATAGCTCTTTAATTTTTTATTGTATGTGAAAGTAGTGGCTTTCCCTTTCTCTTTTTCAAATTTGATACCTATCTTATCTGGTATTGATCTTTGACTTTGTAATATCTTATTCAAAAAATAGTGCTTTTCTCAAATTTTGAATCATCGATTGCTCTATCATTGATTGCTTTATTTATTTTCTCAAGATCTGCTTTTAAAGAAGCAATTTTAGTAACACACCTTTCACATTCTTTACTTTATTTTTGCAACTATGTCATTAGATATTTTTCATTCTCCTTAGCTTCTTCAAAGTGTTCTTGTATATCTTCAATTGCTTCTTTTGACTCCTTTTCATTTTTCTCGATTTAGAGCTTTATTCTTCAATTTTTCTTCTCAAAAGATTTTAACTATTCTAAGGCACAAACAAGTTCTCCTTCCAAATTTACTTTGGCTTCATCTTTTTCTTCTTCTTGATCATCTATACTTTTGCTTGCAGAGGCATCTTCATATATAGCCATGCATAGAATCTCTTCTTCTTCTGAATCACTGACTCCACTATCTTCAGTTGAGCTAGGATCTTTAGAATATAAACTCTTCTTCTCTAATCCCTTCTTGAATTTTCCTTTGAAATTCTACATGTATGTAAACTTTCCTTCTTCAATATCACCATTACCCTTATTTGGGCACTTAGCTAAAAAATGTTCAATCTTTCTACTATTGAAACATTTAAAAGGTAATTTTCTTTGATATTTACCTGTAACCTTTTTTGGCTTGTGAATGAATAGAGCTCCATTGTCATCTTCATCATCACTAGAACTATCACTTAATTCTTGAATCTTAGCCTTTTATTTCTCTGATATCTTGAAAGCAACTTCTCTCTTTAAGAATTTCTCTTGTTCGATCCACATCTCATATGATATAAGTATACCATGTAGCTCATCCATCTTTAGCTTGGCTAAATTCTTCATCTCTTCAATTGCTGAAGCTTTTGCATCATATCTCACTGGTAGATATCTCAAAACTTTTTGAGCTATAATTGATTCTTCTAACTTTTTTCTAAGACCTTGAATCTAATTAACTATTTGATCAACCTACAAAAGATAACTTTCTATATTTTCTTCCTCTTCCATCTTCAAACTCTCAAGCTATCTCCTAAAAGTCTAAAACTTAGCTTGCTAAAACTTTCCATCACCTTTGTAAATATTCTCAAGTTTTACCCAAATTTTATGAGCATATTTTCATTACATAACTTTAACAAATTTTGATTCACATAAACTACATAAAATAACATTTAAATCTTTAACATTATTTTCACTTGCCTTCTTTTCTACCAAAGTAGTTACAAGTGTTTGTGGCTCTTCATATTCCTCCACCACTACTTGCCATATGTTGAATCCAAGGGCCATCAAATAACTCTTCATCCTTATGCTCCAAAAAAATAAATTGTCCCATCAAAAAAAGGTGACTTATTTGTATAAAATCCTTCATGTGATCCAACCATCATGTTTTCCTGATCTACCTTCAAGCTGTAAATTTTTTTCCAAGGAATCTACTCTGATACCAATTGTTAAACATGAAATATACTGAGAGGGGGGTGAATCAGTATATTATATATATTTTTACTCAATCAAATTCTTTTTCTTTAACCACTTAACCACACATTCAAGATATGCAATAAAATTGAAACAATAATATGCACCACACAAGAGAGAGAGAGAGAGAGAGAGAGAGAGAGAGAGAGAGAGAGAGAGAGAGAGAGTAGATTTTTACATGGAAACCTAAAGTGGAAAAAGACCATAGAGAATAACCTCAAGTATATGAATGAGCACCAATTTAAATTATAAATTTCTCAAGCACTAAGTTGTAGGAGCACCAACCCCTTTGCCGATCACTACCATAGTAACTACTTATGAGTACCAACCCCTTGCAAAGATTTGTGAGCACAAATCCATAGGAGCATAAAACCCTCTTGTATATAAAACAAAACTATCTCTTAGTGTTTCTTACTTAACAAATGATAGAACTCTACAATATCTCCTATTTTTATTTTTTCAAAAGCAAATACAAACCATACACTCTCTTACATATTACACATGGCTTCTCAAGCCTTTATTTATAGCTTTTCAAATGACCTTTGGCATTCACATTTTGTGACCCTTCAATCTTCATAGAAAATGGCATCAAAATTGCATGACCCTTCATATCCTTGCATTTAAACATTCATATGGTGACCCTTCATAAGCTAATGCATCCTTTCCTCTTTTGTCTTTATCTTGGTGACTTTTCATATTCCTCAAAGTGTCCCTTCATGGAAAAATGCACCATACCCTCTTTTGTATTCACATTATGACTCTTGGAATTCCTCAAGATGACTCTTCATGAGAAAATGCATCTCATTCTTCTTTTGTCTTTTACCCCGTGACTCTTTGACTTCTCCATGGGCCCTCTTTTGAATTATATGCAACCAAAAATATATTCATTAATATTAAATAAATATTAATATACATTAGCCAAGATATGAATATTAAAAATACCATTAAATGCAATGGGTACTTGATCACCAATATTAATAGACCTTTGACATCAATGACAATATTTACAACATGTTTATTATATTTACTCCATCAATTCTCTTTTTAAAATGGTAATGCTCTAGAATGGATCTATTCATGCTGACAATAATTTTATAGTATGAAACAATCTCTAATTCAACCTCACACTCTTTGTCCAAATTATAATGACTATCCACTAATTATATATACATCTTCTCCCCTATATTAGTTGGGGTAATGCTTGCCTAAAAAGATGACATTGATAGAGAATATATTATTATTATATCAGTTGAGGTTTTAATTGATTAAATTTTTTTTATACCAATGTAGAACATGATTGTCTTTTAATATATTTCATAACTAAAAATCTATTTCATTATATGCTCTATAAAATCACTTATGTCATTGTCCATTCCAATCTACTTCATCATTTCTTCTCCAAAACATTCTTACATGGAGATATAGCTAGAAAATAGAGAGTCCTATTTATGGAATTTGACCTTTAAATTGTTACACAAAATTATGTCAAAGTACAAGTCATTACAAACCAACTCACAATGGCCTCCTTACCAACTAAAAATCACCTTCAAGATACTCTTCTTGATGAATAAATTATTTATATTTAAGGTCTTAGCCAGAAAAATTTATCTTAGATATTAGTTTCACAATTTCACTATTGATCTAGTAACAAATAATATAGATGAAAATGATTACACTCTTAGTACCACTAAATGTAAAGTAGTCATTGAAGAATTACCAAAAAATATTATTTAATTACATGAATATAATTGGACATTTCACTTTAATGGTGAAAAATGCCTCCAAGGAGTTAGGGAAAGAAATTATACCTTTATAATTTTGATTAACTTTTGATGTCCCCAATAACATGAATGAATATGAACCTCTAATAATAGGCATGCAAGTTGTAATTGATTTAGACATCCCATATTTGCATGCATTGGGTGGTTCACAACTTATATGTCACCAAGTTAGTGGTTATTATCAATGTAAAAGTGAAAACCTAATCACGTACCATCAAATTGCCACTACACTTGTAAAATATGTTTCCTCTTTTATCATCAAACTAATTCCAAGAGATAAAAAAGTTATACTTGATTTTGATACTTCATCATCATCTTTATTTCACCCTCACCAAATATTTCATGGTTCTCAATTTCTTATTCAAATAATAAAAACACCTTATTATTTACAAGACAAAAATGATTCTCTAATTTGTCACATCTAGGTTATTACTATTTGATAAAGCCCATGGTATAAATACATAATTCAATTTATTGAACATTAAACTTACCCTCTAGATAGGGATTCTTGTAAAAATACTCTAAAACATAAACAAGATTTCAAGTACGTACTTCAATACACCACCCTTAACTATAATAATGCATAAGGAACCCTACTATGTTTTGTAATGATAGAGGAAGTTCTTATTCTCCTAGAAAAATCACATGGGGGCATTTCCAGTGATCATGCTATGACCCATAAATACTTACGTATGACTTAATTTTGGCCTGCTATAAGAAATGATGCTATTAATCTTTCTAAAAAGTTTAATCCTTGTCACCTCCATGATGATTTAATACATTTTCCTCCATATAAACTACAAATAATAGAGTCTCCTTAGTCATTCTCTATGCGGGGATTATATCTTATTGGAAAATTACCTAGATCACAAGATGGTAATGTATTCATTATAACTACTATTGAATATCTTATCAAATAGGTATAAGCCATGCCTCTTGTTAATGTCACTGATATTACCATTTCCAAATTTATTCTCAATCAAATCATCTATCTCTTTGGATTTCTCCATACCATCATTTTTGACAATATTGGCAACTTAAAAAATAAAGATGTGAAATAGTTATGTGTGAAATTAAAAAATTCCCAAAAATTGTCAACACCTTATCATCCTCAATGCAATGGCTTATGATATGAAAAGGATGTGAAAATGATACAATGAGAAGTAAGTATGACTCTATATCATAATAAATAATGGATGTGAAAAGGATACAATGACAAGTAAGTATGACTCTATATCATAATAAATTAGTTTTGTTTCTTCTATGGTATCATCCTCCCATGTTGTATCTTCAAAATGTAGGTTCTTCCATTTGATCAAATACTGTTTAATGGCTTTAATTCATAGTTGACTAGTGCATATGTGAATGATATCATCATGATATAAAATTATTTTACCTTCTTCAACTAATTCAGGTAATTTCATCTTAGTGGAAAATATGTGTTAAATTAATTTCTTCAAAAAAGATACATGGAATATGAGATTTATGCAAGTGGTTGGGGGTAATTTTAAATTGTAAGCTACACTACCATTTTTTAACAAGATATAGTAAGCGACATAATACTTAAGTGATAGCTTGTTATCTATTTTCTATTACTTTAGATAGATATACTTATATGGATGCAAATTCATAAATAACCAATCACCTATATCAAAATGCCTCTCATTGTAGTGGTGATTTGCTTGCTACTTCATTTGATTTTGTAGCATTGCTAAATTCTTTCATAAACTGACTAACACATCTTGTTGATGGTGAATGTGTTCCTCAACAAATTAAACCTTAAAATGTACTATAAAAATTGAATTTATGGATGGGGGTGATATCCATACAATTATAAAAAAGGTGACATCTTGGAAGAAGTGTGAAAAGAAGTGTTATGCCACCATTCAACAAGTGGTAACCAATGAACCAATTTGTCCTATTTACCAAAAATTTAAAAAATAAAGAGACATTTTTTGACTAACTTTATTTGTCCATCATATTGAGGATGATATGATGAGATATGAGCCAATCAGGTATCCAAACATGTAAATAATTAAATCTAAAAATTACTTGTAAATATGGGATCTTGGTCACTTGCAATGATCTTTAAAATGCCTTGAAAATTTTGAACTATACTGAGAAAAGTGGAAGCTAATGTATTAGTAATAAATGGATGTGATAAGGAGAAAAAATGAGCATACTTGGTGAGTCTATCTAGAACTACCATCATAACATTTTTACCCTCAGATCTTTGTAACCCTGTAATGAAATCAATGAAAACCTCTTCCCAACACTGGCTAGGGATGGATAAAGGCTAAAAAAGATGTGGTCTTAATGTATTCACCTTTATTTTGTTGGCATAATGTGAATTTTACCACATAATTCTTAACATCCCCTTTGATTCCTTTCCAAAATAAATCTTGATTGATTCTATGATATGTTTTCAAAAATATTTAGTGTCCTCTAAGTGGAGATGCATGAAGTTCATGAAGAATTTTATGTTTGAGAAGAGAATGCTTACAAAGGTATAATCTATGTTTATACCATAATATGTTCCCATTACATGTAATTTTTTTCATATTCATTATAACCCTGATGAATATTTTGAATCAAATCCTTGGTAGCACTATCATTCTCCCATTCTGATCTTAATTCCTCTAGCCAATCTTCCTGCCACATGGTCATGGTACATAACAATCCTCAACTGATTCATCCCATTAAGAGAGGGCATCTTCCACCACATTATATTTCCTTTATTATACATTATTCAAAATCATAACCTAAATTTTTATTCACCCATTTTTTTGTTCTTCAAATGACAAGCATTGTTCCAAAAAATATTTGACACTATCATGATTAGTCTTTACTTGAAAGTGATGACCCATAGGATACAATCTCCATTGCACATGAAGAATAACCATAATATCTTTCTAATATATTGTTTTGAGCCTATTTCCCCCATTAAGTTGGTGACTTTAAAATTCTAGTGGTCTACTTTCTTACATGAGTAAAACCCCCATACCATACCCTAATGCATCTCACACCACAACATTTAAAAAAAAATCAGGAGTAGACAAAATGAGAGTTGTACACAACCATTTTCAACTATTAAAATTCATTGGTAGATGAATTAGTCTAATAGAAATAATGTTTATTCATCAAAAAGGTGAGTGGGGATGTAATACTACCATAATTTTTAACAAACCTATGATAGTAACCAATTAGCCCCAAAAATCCATCGAGGTTCTTGAGGGTCTTGGGAACCTACCACTCCAACATTTCTTAGATTTTCTTAGGATCAAATTTCACTCCTTCATGTGAAAAAATATGATCCAATTACTCCACCTCATGGACACCAAATTCACATTTGGAAGGTTTGGTATAATTCTTATGTTGTTCTAAAACTGAATGCACCTATTTCACAAACTTCAAATGGTCTTCACAAATTTTGTTGTAGATGAGGAGATAATAAAAAAACACTAATACAAACTTTATAAAAAATGGACTAAAAATAGTATTAATCAAAATCTAAAATGTAAATGGTGCATTTGTGAGGCCAAAAGGCATGACCATAAATTCATAATGGCCTTTATGATTTTTGTAAGTTATTTTAGGTATGTCCTCATTGCAAATGCAAATATGATTATATCTAGAGTGAAGATCTAACTTGGTAAAATATATAGCACCATGAAATTCATATAATAAATAATCAATTAATATAATAGGAAACTTATATTTGATGGTGTATTTGTTGAGTTATTTGTAGTCTAGGAAAATCCTCTATCATCCTTCTTCTGCACCATGACCATTGGGGAGGAATATTCACTTTGAATATGTTGGATGATTCTTGCTTCCAACATCTCTTGTACCATATTTTTGATGTCACTCTTTTGGGCATATGGATATATATAGGTTCTAATATTATGTGGTGTAATTACTTGAATGACTCAAATGGAATGAACATGTGAATGACTTGGAGGAAGTCTTTTTGACATGTCACAAAAAATAATAGAATAGTCATCCAACACCTTTTGCAAATCAGGATGTGTAGACTCCTTAGTTGGTTATACCTCCATGGAAAATAAACATGCCACAAAACCTTTTGCACCTTTTTCTAAGAATATTTTTCATCTGGTGGGAACTAACTAGTTGTGAAGATTTATCCCATAATCCTTGTAGTTCAAAATTCCTTCCTTTTAAATGGAACCTCATGAATAATTCTTGGAAATTCATTTGAATAGTACCTAAAGTGGTGAGCCATTACACTCCCAAAAAAATGTTAGCTCATCCCATGGGAATAGAAAACATAGGGGGAATATAAAAAATAGCCTCCCATATTAAGATTAATACTATGTAATTTTATAGAATAGTTGACCATACCACCATCTATAATCATGACCTAAAAGTCTGGAGTTGAGTGAATGAAACAATTCAAATGAAAAATCAACTTACTATTGATGAATTTATGTGTACTCCCATAGTCAATTAACATAGTCACCTTCTATAGCTTTAATAATCCCACTGATTTAAAGGTTCCACTCTGAAATTTTCAACTTATAATTCTTTGCCAAACACACTATGCTTTTGACCCCTTTTTACTAGCTATATTTTCCCTATTTTATTGATGGTATGGAAAAATTACAATGTTTTAATATAAAAAATTATATTTTTGAGTACCCTTTAATTAAATATACCTGTGTTCTAAATTTCAAGACCTAAGTACTTTTGTAGACCACTATCCACCCATTAGTCTTTCTAATTAGGCCTCCTCAAGCCTAATTGCAACTTAGTTAGCAAAATACCATACCAGAGACTATACACACTTGGAACCTTCAAAATATGTTATATAAACTCAAATATGCTTATAATATTAAAATTGGATAATTTTTTATGGTTCAAACTTTAGGTATTGATGAAACCCTAATTTAGGGCTTGAAGGACCATTAAACTAGCCAAAACACTAAAAATTAAACTTTAGGTGATTAAATAAGTTTAAGAAGACAAAATTTGTTTTTTAAGGTCTTTATAAGCCCTAATAAACTTTCCCAATTATTTTTAGGCATTGATAAATCCATTATTCATATTAACTAAATCAAAATATGTTTGACTGTGTTTAAAATATGTTGTTCTATAGGCCTGTGTTCTATATGAGTAGGTTAGCAACACACAACCTTATAAAAAATAAAAATAAGCTATAATTACATTAAAATGAATCAAATATATATTTTATAGAATATTTAATTGGATTTTGTGAATCTTCTAATCCTGTTGTAGATTGGACAATTTGTGCATTAAGAGTTTTCTACAAGAAAAAATAGAGTCTTTGATTTAGAACCCAATAAATAGAAGATTACTTGTCATATACAAAAATATATATCCTTAGAGAGTGTCAAGTAAGGTATAAATTAATTTTTAATAGTTTTTAAAATAATCCAATGATCATTTCTTTCACAATGGCTAGCATACAGTCTAATTCATAATGAGTATTCAGGAAAGCAAAGGTCAATTTGTGTATCCACCAGAACAATAAATGATTCACTATTGTTTCATGAAAATATAATATAAAAATAGATTCAATAACCTTACAAACACAATATAACACTAAAAAAATCTTGTTTTTGATCATCAAACATGAATAATATGGTCTGCTCCCAATACAAACATGCTCAAAATAGGGTCTATATGATAATCTTCCAAAATAGGTGCTTATCTTTCTCCTTTCCTTCCAAGTATTCTATATAAATACATGAATATAACTTTATACCTTCAAAAATATTTCCTTTTGTATGGATACAACTATTTCATAACTACTTTGGAGAGGTTTACCAATGGTTTTATGACAAATTTGAAAAGGTGACTAAGTACCAATATTGTTTTCTTACCTACATGTCACTTTGAACCTTATCAAGGGTCAAAATAGACCTCAAATGATAGTTAAAACATGTCAATAAACTTATTGAAGCTTAACCATACCCTACAAATCCTAAAAATCACACTATAAATTCAAATTTTGAACATACTAGTTTTGGTGAGAAACCAAAATTTGAAAATTTAAATAATCTAGATGCACTTCTAAACTACCAAATTGAAACCTAAGAATACTTGTGGCCTTATAAGGAAATAAAAGGTATTATTAAACCTACATGAATGCTTTAAACCAAAAATGGACAAAATTTGTTCCCTAAGAGTGATGCTCCTACATCATACTCCTAGGGAAAGGAAAAGAGAACTCATGGGTTGTTATCCATGAGTGATTTTAGATTAATCCGTTTCTTATATATGTCATGATCAGTCATCCACATGGCATATTATGCTATATTATTTTTCCATTTGACCAAATATTTGAAATATTACTTGTCTTTAGTCTTCTTGATCACCTACTTGTCCAAAATGTACTCAATGTCCTTTATCTTAGCCGCAACCGCCTTGCCCAATCTAGGCCTACTATATCTAATTAATATATTGTGTTCCTCCTTCATATCCTTCTATATAAGGTTACAAGTATGAAACATTAAATATAGGTGAAATTACAACTCCATTAGGTAACTCCAATTCGTATGCATTATTTTCAAACTTCTTGAGAATCTTGAAAAGACCTATCTTCTTCATCTTCAGCTTGTTGTATTTACCCCTTGGGTATATTTACTTTTTGAGATGATCTATGACTAAGTATCCAACCTAAAAATTCACTTCTCTCCTACTCAAATCTACATGTTTCTTATACTGGTCAACACTAAACTCCAAATGCTTTCTTAACTATTCATGCACCTATGTCATTGCCATTATAAACTCCTCACCTTTATCACTTATCTTATCCATATGTTTGAGGTATCTAACCTAAAATACAACTTTTAGATGTATGACATAGATCACCTAGAATGGACTCATACCAATGCTCTTATTGGTAGAATCATTGTAAGTAAACTCTACTTGAGGCAACATAAGATCCCACTACTTGGGATGGTCTTTGGACAAACACCTCAATAAGTTCCCTAAACTTCTATTCACCACCTCAATTTTCCCATCTATTTGAGGATGATAATGTGAATTGAAACTTAAGTTTGTGACTATATTCTTCCATAATGTCCTCTAGAAGTGACCATAAACTTAGTGTCCTTATCATAAAAAATGTTTATGGGCTATCCATGAAGCCTCACTACCTCCTTGAAAAACAAATTATCCAAATGTGTTGCATTGTTATTAATTCTACATGGTATGAAATGTGTCATTTTATAGAATATATCAACAACTACAAAAATTATATCAAAACACCTTTGTGTCCTAGACAATCCCATCACAAAATCTATGCTTATAGAATCTCAAGGCCTATTTGGGACTAGTAGGGGCTGATACAAACTTGAATTAATGCTCTTACCCTTAGCTAATTGATAAATTTTACATCTCTCTACATCCTCTTTACTTCTACTTGGATTCTAGGCCAATAATAGTGCCTAGTTAGCAACTCCAATGTATTATCAAGCCCAAAATGGCCTACCATACTTCTATTATGATTCTCTTGGATCATATTTCCTTTTATAAATATTTTTGGCACACACAACTATACTCCTTTGAACAAAAATCCATCTTGAATTACATAATCCAACCATGACTCCTTATTTAATGTACCTGGGTGCTTTTGTGAATGGTATACTTCTTTGAAGTCTTCATCATCCTCATACAATTATTTGAGTGCCTCAATGCCAACACTCTCTAACTAAATTTAATGTACCAATAAGACTCTCCTAATCAATGCATCTACAAACTTATTTCTTTGTCCTTGTTTATGATTGATGGTTAAAGTAAAGTTTTACATGTACTTCACCCTTTTCACATGTATTTGGTTCAACTTAGGTTGATTACATATGAACTGAAGTGCATGGTTATCTATGTACACTATGAACTCCTTTGGCATGAGATAATGCCTCCATTTCTTCAATGCTTTCACCATTGCATAAAACTAGAAGTCATATGATGAATACCTCTTCTTATCATCATTAAAATTCTCACTAAAATAGGCTAAAGGTCTATCCTCTTGGCTTAGGAAAACCCCTATGGATACACCACTTGCATCACTCTATCTAGAACACCTTGTTGAATCTAGAAATGCTAGTATGGGTTGCTCCATGATTCTTTACTTCAAGTATTGAAAAATCTTTTTTACCTTCTCATTCCAAACAAAGTTTTCCTTGACTCCCTTGATGGTTTCAATGATGAGAACACATATTCCACTAAAGTTACTTATAAAATTCCTATATAAACTTGCTAACCCATGAAAACTTCTTACCTCTCTTGTTTTCCTAAGTGTTGGCCATTCTATATTTGCCTTCACCTTGTTCTTGTCCATTTTCAGCATGCCTTGTGAAATTTTAAACCCAATGTACAACGTCTCTCTTTTCATGAAATCACACTTCTTGAGGTTTATCAATAACCTCTCTTCTTGTAGCCTCATTATAACCAATTATAAATGATGAAGATACTCTTACTTGTTTTTATTGTAGATTAGTATATCATCTAGATAAACCAATACAAACTTGACTAAGAAATATTTTAGGACCTCATTCATTAATCTCATTAAAGTTTTGGGTAAATTAATCAAACCAAATAGCATGACTAGCCATTCATACAAACCTTCATTTGTCTTGAAATTAGTCTTCCATTGATCACCTTGCCTGATTATTATTTAGTAATACCCACTCTTAAGGTCTATCTTTGAATAGTATCTTGCTCCACTCAAGCAATCCATCAAAGTCTCTATCCCAGGAAGTGGATACCTATACCTTATAGTGATCTTATTGATGGATTTGGAGTCAATGCACATCCTCTACTCACGTTCCTTCTTTGGCACTAATATTTTGGGCATTACACATGGACTCAAGCTCTCTTTGATTCACCCTTTGTCAAACAACTCCTGTACTTGTCTTTTGATCTCAACATTATATTATGGGATCATATTATATGCAACCTTGTTAGGTAGACTTTCTCCTATTAGAAAGTCTATATGGTGTGATAACTCCTCATAGGTTGCAATGTGTTGGGTAGCTCATCAATAACTATATCATCATACTTCTTCAACATTTCTTAAATTTATAGGGGCAGGTCATTGATCTTAATGGTTGGCATAGTAGTCTTAGGCTTGATTACCAAAACAAAGCATATTTGTTCTTCATGAATGACATTCAAAAACTCTTTTATACTTACCAACATTACATGTGAACCATCTTATTGATCATCCTCCTTATCCTTTAAGGGAAACAAAATGTGACAAACTTCATCCTTCATCAAAGTGTACATATTATTTCTTCCATCATGAGTAGTTTTTCTATCATATTGCAAAGGGCTTATAAAAATCACATGGCACACATCCATGGGGATGACATCACAAAACACCTTATCCTTATATGTGTCAATTTGAAACTTACCCAACTTTGATCACTAACCAAGACGTGTTGTTATTTATTCAACCATGACACCTTATATGGAGTGGGGTGAGGTAATTTATTTAGACCAAGCTTGTTAATCATTTATACTAAAATAAGATTATCCATACTTCCTAAATTAATGACCATTTTGTAACACTTACCTTGACATTTGCAAGTTGTCCTGAAGAGAGTCTTCTTTTGTGGTTTCTCCTTCTCCTTGGGTGGTTTGATCAACACCTTCATCATAAGCAATGATTCTCCCACTTCAAGCTCTTTCATGTGTGATGGAAATAAAACACTCTCTTCCTCTCCTCATTATGCAATCTAATTTATCCCTTCATTTATTGGGATTCTTGTTGGCTGATCTTTTGGGCATTCCCATTGCTTGTGGCCAAAAAAATTGTTACACTTGATACACTTTCTTTCAAATCTTCTTGATCCTCTACCCATTGATGAATAACCACCTCTATTGAAAGGTCTCCTACCTCTAAATCCACCTCTTAAATTAGTGGACTACTATTGTTAATTGCTTCATTCACTTTGAATATATATTTGTGACAATTTTTTTCCCCCTTGCTAACATATACCTCTAAAATTTATTCTCCTTCCTCTATTCTACTGATTATGTTTCCTATTCAACTTATCTTTAGCCTTGAGTGCAAATTGGTAGCATTCCTCTTGTGTTCTTGGGATCACAAATGCTAGTTCATCTTATAGGTTATACATAAATTCATTTAGGTACCTTGAAAACTTATCTTTATCTTCCTCAACATGACCATACCTGATGGTCAGCTTATATAACTCCTTTATTTATGGTTTCACACTCATTTCCTTTTGCTTCAAATTCTGTAATTGTCTAAACAAGTTTGTCTCATAGTCACCTAGCAAGAACTTGCATTTGATCTTGGAAACCATTCTATCCCAACAAGTGATCTTTATCATCCCCTTCTTTCTTCTCTTATCTTGTGTGAATTCCCACCATAATGAAGCATTCCCCTTCAATTTTGTTCTTACAAATTTGACCTTCTTATCATCAGGTACCTCCTCATATTAATATTTATCTAACTCACTCACCCAATCCATGAGTTCATCTACATCAATAACACTTTCATAGGTGATTAATTACACTTTTGGTTTGGACAATTGACTCATGATGACCTTCATGAGTCTCTTGATCTTTAGGTCCATCAACTATCTCTTCTCCCTCTACTTCATCTTGGTCTTATGGCTCATCTTCCCTATCACTCAAGTCCCTTATTAGGAATCCTATTATTTGGTTTATTTATATATAATTTATCCTTGCATCTAAGTTGACTCTAAGTTCCCTCATCTCTACCAACACAACATCTTGATTTCCTTGGTTCCTTGTTGTACCTCCTCTATTTCTCCTAGGTGGAATTTTAAACCTTGTTTAGGTGTTCTATCATACAAGTACCTATTATTATCTTCTCAAAAAAATATTATATATTCCAGTTTTTCTCATGTATTCAAACCTATATCTGATGCCAAAATTATGTAGATGTTCCACTCAAAAAGTTTCAACTTGTAATTGATTACCAAACACACTATGCTTTTGACCCGTTTCTACTAGGCTTGTTTCCCCTATTTTATTGATGGTAAGGAAAAATTACAATGTTTTAAGAGAAAAAAACTATATTTATGATTACCCTTTATTAAAATATACCTATGGTACAAATTTAAAGACCTAAGTCTTTTTGTAGACCCACTATCCACCTATTAGTCTTTCTAATTATGCCTCCTCAAGCCTACTTACAACTCAGTCAAAAAAATACCATACTAGAGACTATGTACACACCTAAAAACTTAAAAATATGTTATATAAAATTAATTAGGCTTATAATACAAAAATTGGCTAATTTTTTATGTTTTAAACTTTAGATATTGATGAAACCCTAATTTAGGGCTTGTAGGACTTTATAACTAGCTAAGAGCACTAAAAATTTAATTGTGGGTGCTTCAAGAGGTTTAAAAATACCAAATTTGTTTTTTAAGGTATATATAATCCCTAAGAAACTTTATAAATTTTTTAAGGCATTGATCAATCTACTGCTCATATTAACCAAATAAAAATATGCCTGAATGTGCTCAAAATATGTTGTTTTATAGGCTTGTGTTCTATATGAGCAGGTTAGCAACACACAACCTTATGAAAAAACCAATATAAGTTAAAATAAAATGAAAATGAATAATGTATATATTTTAGATAATATGTAATTGGATTTTGTGAACCTTCCAATAATGTTGTAGATTAGACAATCTGTGCATTAAGAGTATTCTATAAGATATAATAGAGTCTCTGATTTATAACCCAATAGAAAGAAGATTAATTTTCATATCCATGAATATAAATCCTTTTAAAGTGTTAAATAATATATATATTCATTTTTCATAGTTTTTAGAATAATCCAATGATCATTTCCTTCATAATGGCTATCATACATTCTAATTCACAATGAGTATCTAGGAAAGCAAAAAGTCAGTTTGTGTATCCACCAAAATAATAAATTATTAATTTTTGATTCATTAAAATATAATATAAAAATAGATTAAATAACCTTCCAAAAATAATATGGAAAACAAACAAGGTTCTTTTTTATCATCAAACATGAAAAATATAGTCTTTTCCCAATACAAACATTTTCAAAATAGGGTCTATAGGATAATCTTCCAAAATAGGGGTTTCTCTTTTTCATTTACTTAAAATTATTCCATAGAAAATTATGAATCTAACCTTATAACTTTTAAAATATTTCCTTTTTTATGAAGAAAACCATTTGGTAATTACCTTGGAGAGGTTTACCAATGGTTCTATGACAAATTTGAAAAGGTGACTAAGCACCAATATTGTATTCTAACCTACATGTCACTTTGAACCTTGTAAAGGGTCCACAGGGACCTCAAATGAAAATTAAAACATTTTTATAATTTTTTTCAATCCTAACCATACCTTGAAAGTCCTAAAAAGCACACTAGAAATTTAAATTTTGAACATACTAGTTTTGGCGAGAAACCAAAATTTGAAAATTTAAACAATGTAGATGAACTTCTAAACTACCAAATTCAAACCTAAGAATTATTTGGGAATTATAAGGCCATAAAAAGTATTATTAAACCTACATAAATGTATAAACCAAAAATGGACAATTTTTTTCCCCAAGAGTGATGTTCCTGCATCACCCACCACATTAAATGTTTGAGGAGTACTAATGCTTGAAAATGCATGATAGGAAATAGTAGGTTGAGAATGTTTAGTTTCATCCTCAGTTTATTATAAAACCTCCCCTAAATCCTCCTCTTATTCTTCCTCATCATTAGTACCATCAATTTAAAATATATTACCATCAATTTAAAATATCTTCTTTTCAGTACATCAATGCCCTTTGCTCCATTTTCTATCACAATTAAAACACAAACATTTTGCACACTTTTCTTCCACTTGTTTAGGTGTCAATATGGTAAGTTGATGAAATGATGGTGATGTAAAGGTGAATTCATGAACATTTTATAAGGTCTTTATTTGATCATCTCTTTTTCCTAAACCATGCATGCTTTTGGTATGGCCTCAGATACAGTACTAGGATGAAACATGTGAACTTCTAATTGAATGCTATTTTTGAGGCCACCCAAAAATAGGTCAGTCATATTTTCCTCAGTGATGTCTACCACATATAAGGAGAGTTTATAAGATTAATTAATGTAGTCCCCGATAGTCCTAAATTAACACAACTTGGCTAGCTTATTGAGGTAATTTTTAGAGACATTATTGTGATAGTGGATATGCAACACCTCAAAAAATATTGACCAAGAAATAGGGACACCTTTCTTTTCCTTTCAAGCACACAACTAATGAACCATTACACCAAAACCTCAAGGTGTTAGTGAAATACTCTCATTATTTATTATTTTTGAGAAATTAGATGTTTAAATCCTAAATAATAAATGGGTCTAAGTAGATAAAATCAGTAAATAAGCTGAAATTATTAAGCCACAAATTTATTTAAATAGGCTACATTTTTGTATTTTCTAAAAATAGTAATTTCACATTTACTTAGCTTATTTTTGTATTTTCTAAAAATAGTCATTACACAGTGTCTATGTGAGCTTGTGTACCAAATTTTAGATCCTCACTGTCAATAGAACTCCACGTAGATTTGATTATTCATGTACTTGTGTCTTTTATGCAATTAAATGGAACTTTAGAAAATAAGGGAAAGGGGTTAGTTTGTAAAGGATATTCTAGATGTACTTCACACCCTATGTGTGGGCACACTACTTACATACCAATATAATGAGAAAGGATCAAGCTATATGTATTTCTTCCATTAAAGTGTTCGATGTAATAGTGTGATGAAAATGCTGGTAGATGTACTTGGAATGACTAGGGACTGGTGTAAAGGTTTGAATAAACTTGAAATACTGTTGGATTGCTATATGTAGAGAATGGGGGAAAGTGCTTGAGTAGTCTTGCTTGTATTCTTACTTGTCTTTTGTAAATGAGTGCCAACCCTTCTAAATGGACTTTGAATGGCCTTTTATAGGGGATTTAATTATCGTGGGTTAAATGAATTCATGTTAAGTTGACATGAATTAGGATATAGATCTAGGATAATATGATTGATTGAACCAAATTTTCACTTGGACAACAATGTAAAAAATATGACACCCTGAGTTTTAGTACTGTAGTCCAAGTTTGCATGTTGTTATCCTAAGGGTAGGAGACCTAAGGGGATGGATTTTTCATGGAAAGATCAACCTAGATCATCAAGGTTTTATTTTTAAAGGTTATAGATGATTGGGAAATGTGAAATCATAATTAAGAGGGTCAGGAGAGAAAATAAAATAGACCCATGGGTTGGGTGTCATTAGCCATACTTAAGTTACCAAAATTTACATTTTATATGATTAAATTTGCCTCCCCCCTTTATTTTAGTGATGTAGAAAAGTGAAATACTTGGATAAAGGAAAAAAGGAAAGCATACCTAAAATTACCTATAAAGGTGAAGCTCATGTAGCTATGTGATGTTAGATGTTTTTAGAGAGAGCATGGTGTGAAGTGTGAATCTTCAATGCAAAACATAGAGTAGATTAGTCATTACTAGATATGTTATATATAAAGTAAGAACATATAAAATATAGGTAAGATAAAGAGGAAGAGAAAGGAATGAATACACCTCACTAGGTATACAAACTAATACAAAACCTATTGTGATGCTGAATTATGCTAGGTGTGTGATGTACCATAAGTAATCTCATGAATGGAGTTGAGTGATCAATTCCCTAGAAGTGGCTCAATAATGCAAAGGTAGGCCCTTTAGCTCCATCATCACCTACTAAGTGAAGCTAATGAATCATGTGTATGTCAATCAATGTTTAGACTATGTGTCCAATCCCTCTAAATAAGTGGCTCAAGAATACAAAAGTTAGTTAGTCCTTTGGATCCATCATTACATTGTGAAGTGAAGATATGAAGTGATACTGGTATGGAATAGATGTCATATGAGATGGCTCTTGAATCCCATGGATATAATATGATCTAACAATGTTGGCATGGATAGTTAAATGTATGCTAGAAACTAGGCCACTCTTGGCCATTTCGAAAGATGAAGATTGGGATTGTATGAAAGCCACTCCAAAACTAGTGCAATAGGCTTATGTGTAAGCCAACTTGAGAACTTAGGTACTTAGGAATTTAAGCTTGTATGAAATCCAAAATTAAAAAAGTATGCCAACCACTTATAGATGGATTAAGGCATGCAACTACTAAGAAATTCTTTGTAAATAAACCAAACTCAAAAAAGGAGAAGAATCAATGAGTTGTGCACATTTTCCCCAATCACTGGTGTCTAGAACATGGATTTTGATCTAGAAGTTGTATTAACTACCTAATCTAAAACTGAAAGTGAGAGCCATAATGTTGTGCATGATTCCCCCTATATCTATATTTTGTGATAAAAAACTATATTGAAACATGTTGAATATGGATTATGCTAAACTAACAAACCTATGACTAAAATCACCCTTTTTTATTTTTTGGAAAAAATAAATTTTTACTGTCTAGATAGGAGTGTTGAAAATAAGACACCTTGCCATTTGGTGTTATTTTCCAACTTTGGCACTATTTTCCTAAGTCAAATATGATGACTGGTCTATATTATCTGATGTCTACCTGGTCTGATGTCTGGATTATGTTGTAAGTGTTGCAAAAACTACTATTTTGACCACTATGAGCTTTGATCTCTGTGATAAAACCTCTATTTATTGACCCCTCTTCTGAGGGTAGGAATAAGTAACCTACAATAATTTCTCTCAGAAGAAAAAGCCCTTTAAGTGTGTTAAGTTAGAAATATACATGAAATAGTAATGATAATCAACAATATATCTCAAGATATAGCAATATTTGTATTGAGAGGTTGTTAGATCAAAATGGGTATGCTTAGATAGATATATTAATTTAAAATCATGTGTAATGTACTGAACTAGAATCAAAAGTGTTATTTGTTAATTGTTAGTTGTCAAGGAGGGATGGATCATGATTTCCATCATGGCATCCAAGAAGGTAAAGTAAATGCATGATATGGATCACGGCATTGCAAACAAGGACAAGCAATCAAACAAGAAACCTAAAAAGCAAGATGAATATAAGGGTGGCCAAGGGGCCAAGTAAAAAAGGGACATGGGCACATGTTAATCATATTGTAAATAAAATATATAATGTATATTCAAATGTTGCATACAAATACCATAGAAACAAACAAGATTGACAAGAGGGTCACATGCACATAAAAGAGTACAAGAAAGGGACATTAGAAAATTTCCAAAGGTACATACACACAAATAGAAGCAAATGACATTAGCAAATGTCCTAAGGCACACATAAGAGATAAGCAGGTGCTTTAAATGCAATCTAACAAGCTACACTAAGCAAGAAGAGAAAGCATGTAATAAATGGAAAGATAGAATCACATCTAACTAATCAAACCAAGAGTGAAAGTATGAAACACATGTTTAGTACAAGACTTTGTATATGCTAAAGAGATACACAAGTGTTATATACTATTGAAATGTCGATATAGTAATCTGTGTAATCTAGTAAGTAATGTACATGAACATGATAACTTGGACTGTGTAGTGTATGAATTACATAACTTGGATGGTGTAATCATGTAGAAGATGCTCCCAATAGGTATGCATATCTATGTGTGTCTCAAATGTTGAAGTAGGATGCCCTTTCAATGGGTAGAGTGAATCAATCAAGCATATGGATGTCACTACACACACTCAAAAAAGGTCAAGTGAATTAGGGTAATGTAGATAAGTTGACAAACAATAACATGATATAAAAAATGTAAGTCCTAACTAGTAGTATCAATGTAAAGCATGGATGATGCATATAATCAAAATGTTTTTGTGTTTTTGATATTTTTGAATGTTTTTTAGATTTTGAAATGTTATATTATTTTTGTATTTTTGAAATAAGCTATGTATAGGAAAGACTGAGAAGAAATGATACTAACTGAAGATTCTCAGATGAGACTCCCTTTCATGGTGTCCTTTATCAAACAAAATTATTGTGCATGATCATGAAACATGATGGAAAGGTTGAGACTATGATTCTAAAATCTATGTGCATTGTAAATGTTCTATAATATCTAAAGTAGAACCTGACTATGGGGTCTTATATATCTGAGAAGTGGATGAAACTATAGGTCTCTTAGGGACCTATTTGGAAGTAGAAGAAGCTCTCTAAACATGTGCTCTATTTTTAGACACATGAGATCTCAATGACACTACTCTGAATGTTAATACTATAGCTAGAATCTATCTATAATCCCAAAGTGAGGATGTGTATGAACCCTTTGTACTAATGATGGATTCCTCAACTATGTCTAAATCTATACCAAAGGAAGAATTGTAACTAGTGGGGAAACTAAAATTGGTGGAGAAGTTGGAACTGGTGACTGCAAAGGAGATGGCTCTAAAGTGGGGAGTCGTAACTCATATGGAACTCCACTAACTATAATAACCTTATTAGTGTGAATAAATTTCATGCATCTATCAATTATAGATGGTACTACTCAAATTTTCTAAATCTATGGGTGACCAAGTAACATATCAAAAACTCTCACACTAGGAGCTATAGTGAAATGTGTGGTCACATGTATTGACCTAGTCTATAGAGGAAGTACAATCTCACCTAATGAATTTGTATGTGCCCACTAATTCTAATAATAAATATATCTATCAGAGTGATATCCTACTCTGAATAGCCCAAATTTTGTGATAATGTAATGGTACACATGTTGACATTGGAACCATTATCAATGAGAACACTGTGAATGGGTTGATTATGAATATGTGATCCGATAAAGAGTGAATTATAATATAAATCATCCTTGATAATATCCTAATCTAAGAAGGATATCAAAGGTCAAGTTAGAACCCTATACTCATACACACCTATCATACCACTCAAAGGATGTGACTGAACTGAAGGTGCCTAGTATGTAGCTAGTGGAGGATGTGCATGGTATGTGTGAACACCTAATGTGTCCCATTTATATTGTTTAGAATGTCATGGAAATGGATCTAAGAAGATTTTCAAACATTTATCTTATGTTGGCTTTACCTATGGATTCTCAACCAAAGTGCCAAGATCAAGTAGGTTGTCATCTATCAAGTCATGTATCTTATGTCTCAAACTGATGCATCTATTTGTAGTGTGGCTTAGTGACTTGTGAAAATCATAAAATGAATTTTGATCATATCCTTGTGGAAGAATATTTACTAGGTCAACTTATTGAATAAGAGGGAGAGTGATGATGTTATATTCTAATAACTGATGTAAAACTCTATCTAGAAAAATTGGTAGATTAGTAAATGCACACAGAGGAGGTGTCAATAAAACCACACACTTGGGGGGCTATAAATATGCATTGAATATTGGTTAATTTTGATTTTTTTTAATCATTGACTTTGACCTTGGATGAGACTTTGCTATTACTCTTGTTTGTTGTGTCTGTGATGCTTGTATACTTGAGTTTTCTCATTAAAATGAGTTTTACTTATCTTTCCTTTAGTGTATGACATAATTCAGTGAAGGAAGATAATATTTTGAACATAATAGAATCATGTAATGTTGGTATAAGGATCTATTTAAAGAGATCCTATAACTCCTGATCTACCATAGGGATAGTCATCTTAGCCAAGATGGTCTTATATCGAAACACATAGTCTATGAGATGCTCATTTGATTTCTATTTCTATTGTGTAATTTATGTATAAGAGACCTTATCACCAATGTTGATACTGAAGTGTGCTAGGGACATGTCATCTAAAGGATTGAATTCATTGATTGATTGATTCCGTAAATTATAGAACCATTGTAAAGTATAATCCTTTAGACTTTGTGGAAATAGATTTGTAAGTAGCTAGTCATTTGGTACATAATCCAAGCATGCTCCATGAAAATATCTCAAATGTGTCTTTGGATCACCCTTGACATCATAAAGTGTAAGCTTAGGTTGAACAAAATATTATGGCAATGGTGTAGAAGTAATGTGATGTGCTAATGGTGTATGCAAAAGATCAAAAGAATCCAAAGCCTGCATAGGTCTAATGGCACCTTTCTCAATATGTATCACCTTATATTGAAGAGATATTATCTCTTACACAAGGGATACCATATCAGGGGATAGGTATGTACTAGCTGTAACTAGTGACATAGAGGTAGGTTACACTTTTATAGGGGGTTGTTGAGACATAGTTTCCCCCATAGTGTAATTTTCAATTAGTTGCTCTATAGGAATGAAAAACTCAACTTATTTAGCCTTTTTGATTTCCATGAGACATTGTAATATAAGAGTATGATATTGAGTCTATTCCTTGAGTATTTCTATGAAACTTTGGAAGATCAAATATTTTTTGATTACAACTTCATTACCAACAATGGGTGGAAGTGGATCAGTAGTCCAATGTGGTGGAGCATGAGCATCGGTGTGTACATCATCATTGGTATTTCATATTGCTCATTATTTGAATCATTCTAATTAAAATTTGTGTAATCTATATGTGTGGAATCTATAGCTAGAGTTTAAACTAGTTGTTTATCCATAGTATATGTTTAAGTTGAAAGAATCTAGGTGAATTCAAGAAGATTTCCATTAAGTCTTGCACTTCATCTTGAAGGAAGAGATCCAAAGAACTTAGGTGGCATAAGTAAAATAATTTGGATGATATTAGAAAAGGTTAAATAATACAATCTAAATAAGGAGTTGGAATATGCATAGAAAGGATACAGAGCTCGCAAACATGTAAGGTGATACCTCAAGAAGCAAAATAGGAGCTAGTATATACAACTAAGGATTTTTTCAAAAATATTTTTACAAAATACTATGAATTTTTGAAATTGAAATTGAATTTATGAGTTAAATATGCAAATAAAACTCAACAAATTTATGGGAAAGTGCTTGGTTTAATGGGACCTAGTAGATGTAACTAGGGTTTTTAGATTTTTTTTTTTTGAAAATGACTATGATTTTTTTAAATTTAAAGTGATTTTCTGATTTTGATATGCAACTAATTTTTTTAAAAATGATTGGAAAATTAATGGAAAAATATTGGGAGCTAGTTGATGCAACTAGGATTTGAAATAAATTTACTTAAAAATTTACTAATTTTTTTTAAAATTTGAGAGGAATTTTTGATTTTAATATTCAAGATAAAAATTTATGAGAAAAATTAGCTTAAGAATTTACCCTAGGTTTTTTATGTAAAATTTAAAGTAAGTCATGTTCATGAAATGTTTTATTATTTTTGGGAAATTAGATGTTTAATTCATAAATAATAAATAGGTTTGAGTGGATAAAATCAATAAATAATATGCAATTATTAAGCCACTAATTTATTTAAACAAGTTATATTTTTTCCTTTTCTAAAAATACTAATGAGTGAGAGAAAATATGATAGCTTATTATGGGATATTAAGGTTGAGACAAAGTTTGATACTAGAGGAATGGGTGGGACACTATCACAAACTGAGATCTAGAGTTCATTTCTTGATTGGATAGAATCACCAGAAATAAGACACCCTATTATTTGGTGCTATAATCCTAGTCTTGCCACTATTGTCCAAACTACTCACAAAAATATGTTTTTTCTAGGTTCTGTTTGTAGCATCTGTGTGATCCTATGTGCCAAATTTCAAATCCATAATGTTAATGAAACTCCTTATAGATCCGATTCTTCATGTACTTATGTCTTTTATGCAATTAAATGGAAATTTGGAAAATTGGGAAAAAGGGTTAATGTGTAAAGGATATGTTAGATATACTTCATACCCCATATGTGGGCACACTACCTACATACCAATACTTTTAGGAGGGATCAATCTATATGTAGTTCTCCCATTGAAGTTCTTGGTGTAATAGTGTGATGAAAATGAAAATAAATATGAAATTGGGTATACTTGGAATGACTAGGGACTGGTGTAAAGGTTTGAATAAGATTGAAATACTATTGGATGGTTGTATGCAAATAGTAGGGCAAAGTGCTTGAGTAGTATTGCTTGTATTATTACTTTCTCTTGTAAATGAGTGTCAACCCTTCTAAATAGACTTTAAATGGCCTTTTATAGGGGATTTAATGATCATGGGTTAAATGAATTTGCATTAGGATAACTTGAATTAGGATAAGGATTTAGAAGAATATGATCATTTAAACCAAATTTGCACTTGGACAACAACACCAACAATAAAACACCTTGAGTTTCAACACTATAGTTCAAGTTTGGGCACTATTGCCCTTAGGGTAAGAAACCTAGGGGGATGGATATGTCATGGAAAGATCAACTTGAGTCAGTAAGGGTTCAGTCTAGAAGGCTATAGATGACTGGAAAACTATGAAAACATGCCTAAGAGGGTCAAGAGAGAAAATAAAATGGACCTATGGTTGGGTGTCATTAGCCATACTCAAGTTAATTTTTTTTTAATTTTATATGACTATAGCCCATTAGGATGGACCACACTTTTGAAGCCTAGAATCTAGGTTAGATTTGTGCCCATACACTAGGATCCTCCACATGTATAAGCCCTAGACAAACATTACCATATTGGAATAGCCACTCTATCTATGACTTGAACCCAGGTGGAGGTTCTTATACCAAATATATGGCTTGTTTTCTAGATAGAGAGAGGCCTTAAAAACATTTTGTGAACATGAAGTTTGACGTAGATTAAATAAATTTTCAATTTTAGTGAGCCAAGTGAGTAGATCATTACCATAAAACTTTTATAGGTCTACTTTTTTCAAAATTAACTTAAGACCAATATTGGTATTGGTATTGTTTGTAGTAGGAGAACCAAAATGAAGTGGTAGAGGATTATTTTGTAATGGTTGAGCTAAAAAGTTGGTAAATTGCCTAGATATTTATTTTAATTAATCCTTCACACTATCCAAGTCCCTTATCAAACCTGTAATGTCTGCTTCAACTATATCAAAATCATCTTTTTTCACCATGCCATACAATTCTGACTTAAGTTGATAAACTACCTCCAAAATAGATAGATCAAAAGTTTCAAATTTCATGTCATTTTTATGAGTATTTTTTTGAGTTTCTTTCCCTTTCCCATGTCTATGAGTGTTTGGAATAGACATGCATGAACCCTATGAGGGTTTCAACCCTAAAAAAATGTACCAGTGGAATACAACATTGCAATCATCTCATTAAAATGAATATAACTACTACTATTGTGCATAAGGATGAAACATTTTGACCCTAAAAAGTGTACTAGTATAATAAACCATTGTAATGGTCTCTTAGAGATGATTCTAATGATTGTTAATTTGCATAAGGTAAATAAATTTATAGGCATTTTTTTATACCCAAAAAATAGTTTTTTCTTTTTTTTTGTAAAAAATACTCACTTAAAAAATTACATTGATGAATAAAATTAGTTCTTCCTAGATCACAAGTTATGTTTTTTTGGTCTTCTGGTGCTCAGGTCACTATATCCAAAAAAATACACCATAGAAACTTTCTCAAATTGATGCTCTGATACCACTTATAAGGAAATTATTTATATTATTTTTAAATATATAATTATATATGATATAATTAAGAGAATAATAATTATATCCATAATAATAACTAGTGAAAGAGAATAATACTTGAATATTATGACTAAGTCACTTCGAGGGAGCAAACTCCACAATAATGAAATAAGAATAAAATTCGTAATATGATGATAAAAGATTAACCACTACCTCCTATATATACTCTACTTAACCATGGTTATTAGATAAGATGACCATATTAATAAAATTGAGAAATTCAATAAGCTAACATGAAGATGTGTAACCCACAAATCAACCACACATATCCCTAGATGCAGTATAGGTTATGGGTATAACACATAAAATACACTAGGATAATCACTATTTAGGATTGAAGGTTAACTATTTAATTGCCTATGTTTCCTATAAATAGGTAGATTGTTACCATTTTTAAGGGATAGTTTTTGATTAATTGTATACCAAGAGCATTTAATACAACTAAGGAATTCTGAAAAGATTATCTATATAGTTTTGTTAAATGTCCATGCTACCTCTCAATTGTAGATAGTCAACTTGAATTTGAATAATTCTTCTTGTTTTAAGTTACATTCCTTGTCATAGGGTTGTTAATTTATGATAAATTCTAAATTGACTGTAAAGATCTCAAGTATACTTCATTTTATTTGCTCTGTATTTGGATGTACTTAGGTTATTGAGATCATAATAGCAAATATTTAAAATAAAGTTAGTTCTTACTTATGATTCATATTTTTCCTTTGACTTTTACCTGATTTGTGATATAATTTGAGTTTATGTTTTTTTATAACATAAATTGGTTCAAATGTGCTCAAATTAATTGTAATTTTGTCATAATATTTGAGATGTAAACTTAATAGTGAAGGTGATACACCAAGGATAACTCCACAGACATCCTTACATTTACACTAAGAAAGAAGACTACTAAAACTGACCCTAACTCAATGTCCTTCTAATATAAGTATTTCTACATGGAGCTAGATTACTATGCATATTTAGAGGTGGGTAAAAATTAGGTATGATATTAGACACTAATATTATATATCACACATCAAAACACACATAAAATAACCTTACACTTCATTAGACATGTTAGAATAGATGCTACTACTCACAGAATGCATACAAGAGAGAAATGAAAACAAAGACAAGGCAATCATCACTTATCATCCAAATATAGAGTTTTACATACTTAGTCAAGATTTTAAGAGAAAAATAAACTTCATAACTTTATTCAAAGATAAATCAAGATGTCAAATGATCAGGGCTTCACCATACCAATTGTGGATTCCAATACATTGCCAAAATGGTTTGAATATATAGAGCATAGGAGATGAGAGAGAAGAAGTTAAGTTAGATAGTCACAAGGGCAAGTGTAAAGACTTGGAAACTATTTAAAATTTAAGATAATTAGTTTTAAAATATTCTATAAATTTATCTTGGATAAGTTTTCATCTGAAGTACATCATTTTTATAAAGTTGGCATAGAGACCCTTCACTATCCTTCTTAAAATTGTTTGCTTGATGATGAGTCACTTGACAGTCCAAAAATACCTTTGACAGTTGTTTAGACATGTTACCTGATTTATGAAGTTGAATATATGATTATTTAAAGTCCTTATATGCTTCTCCAACTGATGAACTTCTCTGCACCACTTATCACTTACCTTCTTGCAGTCACTCACTAGCCTTCTAGGTCTATCTTCACACTTATCATTTAAGAGAGTTGAAAAAATCCAAGGAGAATATTTTAAAAAGTGTTATACACCTATTAAATACTTATTTTTCCTTTTTTATATCAATATACATACATGAAACTCAAAAACACATTTCTCACTTCAAGATAGGTAGTCACTTCTCTTCTCACTGCCTCGTCCAAGACTGCTTGTAATGACAAACCTAGAAAAATAAATTTAATTCATCACTAGGGTGATAATTAGGTTTAATTATTTAAAAAAAGTCTCTACAAACCTCCCAAAATATCCTTCACCAATAAATTTCCTTTTTTACCTATAATTCAACTCAAATCCTATAGGAAAAAAGAGAATTAGGCATGTTCGTACAAGTGATAGTATGAAATAATTGGATGTTAAGGATATTGAGAGAGTTAAAAATAAATTTAAAAACACTTTTAAAATTAATTTAACCTATCTTATATTCATTTACCTTCATATCTTTCACAACATTTAACTTCATATCTTTCACATTGGGTTCATAAGGGGATTTTAAGAGGGTTTTAGATCATCTAGGTTCTTAACATTGATTCATAGAAGTTATATATCTCTATCTCAAAAAAATTAAAATAATATCAATATTAGGACCCTCCTCATCTACCACTAAGTTCTTGAGTCACCATGCATCTCATCCATATAGATATGATCAAAATAAAATGGCTCTCGACTTCCTTTTAGGCATTATGGGTAGGCCTGAGAGGAAATTTGGCCAAAAATGAATAACTAGAGTTATTATATACAAAATGATGATCATAATAAACACTATAATATACCTTAAATTATATATCATTAATTTTAAATATCATGTAGTCATATGAATGAATTTGAAATACATTAGGTTTCATGTTCAGTTTTAGGCCTAATAGGCCTACAATATGTTATTGGGTATATGGTCACCTATGGAAATTTACCTTGTTAATATGGTATAAATGAGATCATATAGGTATATTTTATGTAATTATTACCCCATATACCAATTATTAATCCTTTATTATTCTTTTGGAGGCCTCAACATCTCAAAATAATAAGACTAGCTTTTAAGTCTGTGTACTATTTGCTGGGTTTTGTTAACTATGTATGAGGTTTGAGACCAGTTTGGTTCACTCTATATTCTAATTTTTTTCCTCTAAAAATCACATTAAAATTTAATTATAAAATTTAGAGTTATTATATATATTCTCATTCCATGTTACACCTCTATCTATTGACCACCCATGTATCTCTCCTTAGCTTAAGCTAGTCTATATACAAAGTCAAACTGTAGGTGTGCATTAGAGAAATCAAAAGATTCATATAGGTGATATATGTATAATCACTAAAATTAAAAATTAAATATTATATTGAGGTCAATTAAGACCATATCACACATTTATGAGCTCATTTCATGCCTTGGAAACATACACTCATCCCTCACTATCAACACACTAGGTGTTGCAAGTTGCACTGTTCAAATTCATTTACGCATAAAATCACAATAGATCTTTGAGAATATTCAATAAAAACTTGTCTGATTTGAAAACCACTCTATCCTCATCTCTGTTAATCAAATAATCTCCTTCTTATGTTTTCATATTACTACTTGTCCTAGGCTATAAGGAAAGAACCATTAGACTTACATAGGCATCATCAACCTTCATCAACAGATGGCATTTTTTGAGGTAGAATCCTCTTTCAAAAAGATTGAGATAAGTCATCTCATTTGTAATTTTATATTAATCTATGAACATAAATGACTATGTATGATCTTGGATTATCATTCCAACCATTATCCAATCTCTTTGACTGACTTAGTCTTACTATTGTTACCTTGATAACCTCATCAAAACCTTAAAACTCTAATCTTCATAGATATGACTATTGAAGGCTTATTTCCAATTGGTTATAGGTGGTAGTCATAAGAAGGTCTAACTATGTAGGTAATTTGACTACAGTATAAGATTTCCCATAATAACATTGAGTCTCTTAATTATTCTATAATGTTGTTGATGATGTATTGAGATATTATGAGTATTTTGAAGTTTCAAACTCATCAATATCTCTATCTAATCACTCTTACATAGTCTTGTAGGTTTCTATCTACTACGTATGTGAGATTATATACACTTATTTATATTTTAAGGAATTTAATATATATTCAATGTAATTTTTAATGGATGATCACATCAATCCATGATGTGATAGGGAAATAAAGGTGTACTTCCCTGATTTGAAACCCTTCATAGAAGATCAAAAAATTACAACTGATGAAATATTATTTTGTAAACTTCATTAGATCTCATTCCTAACATAAGGAGATATTTATACCTATCCTTTCACATCCACATGTGAAAACTATATTTAATCCAACATGAAATGAGTGACCATGGTTTTCAAGACCACATATATAACTTAGAAGCATCATCCCAATGTAAACAAGTAAGAAAATTAAAGCCATTAGGGATGCATAGGAAGTTTGGAATCATTAACAGTCTTAATGATTGTTCATATAGTATGGACTATCAATCCTAAAACTATGACCATTAATTATAAGATCACAAGGATTGCTATCATCCACCAAGTGCACTCATTTCAACTCTTCTTATCCTGTCCTTACCAAGTGCAAATTGTTTGACCTTGTTGACCTGCCCAAGAGAGCAATGTGAGAGAGAGAGATAATTTTTTTCCAAATTTAAACCTATCAAATACATCTAATCCTTGAAATGAATTTTGTGGATCTCAATAGACTTAACTAGGGAAGTCACATATTCTAGATCAAGTCTATAGTCTGCACAACTAATTAAAACTACATTTTTTTAAGTTATCTCATTTATTTTTAAATTCAACCTACAAAATTTAGGTTCAAAACTTCCATATGAAACCTTTATGAAATGACACACATTATATTTATCCTTGACACATTTTTATTTTAGAAGAAACCATATAATTGTATTCAAATGCAAAAAGGTGTCCTAAAATGACATTTAGACAAATGACAAATGACATACATAATTCCAAGGCAGTCTTCATATTATTGGCTATGTAGGTTCATCCCATTGACAAATGGGTCCTTGGAGAAACTTGGAATTATGTTCCTACTAAGACATTTTTACCATAATCACTCCAAGAGGAGGAAGTTATGATTTTATCATTTGATAATGAGAGACATCATGTTCATGAAATTTGAACACATTATAATAAATGGGATATTAAACCAAGAATGCTCTAGGTGGTGTCATCTATACCTAATCACTATTATATATTGGACACCTACATCCAACCTAGACACTTGTGTTGACACAATTATCTGGATTTGACACAAGTGTTTGAGGCCACAAAATGCAAAATTTCAAAATCTAATCACTATTTTAGAATCTTGATCCATTGCAATCATAGACTATCTCATAACAGATATACATGTGCACAATAAATAAAAAAATTACTCTTATTTGAAATTTATTTCAATCTTAATCAATAAATATACTTTTTATTTTTATCATATCTTTTTATTATAAATTTAGTATATTATTCATTTGAGTTTGTAAATTAATTGACCTACTAGAGATATGTTTATCACCCTAGTGCTTATTAATTTCTATATTATTAACCTCGTATGATCTTGCACATATAAATATAGGGTGATTTTTTTTAACTCAACCTTTGTGTCTTCCTTTGAAAACCTATCCTAATCTAGGATTTTCAACCTCATTGGGTTTTAGCTTGTTGTGATTGATTTTTAGATCTAAAAATTTACCCTAAGATTTTACCCTCCTCTTATTAGCAACATTCATGTTCATACACTTGAAATTTTATTCTTCCTTGATTGGTGCATTTTAGCCTTCAAATAGCTCCATTTTAAAATTACTCATATTTTTCGTAGACAGGTTCATATACTCAAAAATATCTTTTTGTTCACCTAAAATTTGGTATAATTTTTTCAATTTTTGTAATTTATTAAATTTATTAAATATTGACATATGAGCCTAATGATGTGATTATTTTATAATTAATTTCTAGGTTTATGCAAAATTCATTTTTTATTTGGAAACCCATCTTGAGTCTATGAGATAAGTTTTTATTTTATCATAATTACTGATTCTTTATTAGGAATATTCTAGTGTTTTGCTTGAGAAACACTCTACATTATTTGACCTATTTGTTATTCATAATAGATCAATTTTTAACTTAATCAATTGTTTTTCATAATCTAGTTGATATAAAGAAACTTATATTTTTGGATAGAATATTTTATAGATTTTACAAATTTTGTAGTTTACTACTTTTAGTAAATTTAGACCTACATGCCATACATTGTACATTTGTTTCCCTATTTTTTAGGTTTTTAATTTTCCTATAAAAACTATTTCATATTAAATAAATTCTCATCCAATCACTTTATGCTACTTTATCTTCATTTGAAACATTATGGTGACCCTGACCTTTGGTCTACAAATTGATGTAGGAGTATGAAAAAATAACATATGTAGGGTATGATTCATGATGCCGTTTGAGTTTTAGAACATGAGAGGGGTAATTATAGGACTCCTAGAGTGTCTTTAGATAATTATAATGCATTATTTTTAGTTTTTAGTGGCTTTTCACATTTTCCCACCAAAACACTAAATTTGAAATTCATAAGATTAGAATGGTAGTTTGGGTCTTGATGAAATAAAAATGATTGTAAATGTTAGTAGGGTCCCCAAAAGACACTAAAAGTGTTTTAGACATGTTTCTAACATGCGAATTTTAATGTGATATGTAAATCAAGAAATAAGAAAATAGTTATAGCCACCACCTTACATGGATTGCAAGGTAAATTTTCATGGCGAATAATTTTTAATTCATAAATAATAAGGTTTTAATAAATTATATTCAGATATTTTTGGGGAGTAGTACATAGGACCCATTTACCTAAAATTTTAAAATATAAATATTTTTAGGGGTCAACTGGATAATTTTTTACAATAATTATAGGGGCATCCATGTAATTCAACTTATATATATAGTACATATGTTCATAGGGGTTACCATCCAAGCCTCATTCTTTACCTCATTTCCAAGTTTAATTTTGAGGCCACCTGACTACATCCTTGAATCCAGTTGACAACATCCTTGAAACCACCTATCTACCATGCCACTACTTCTACCCAGCTATATATTCTGATGTCTAACTACTATCATCTAAATACAAATTATGTCTACTATATTGTTATCATATGATCAAACATTGCACCACCTAAATGCTATCACCCAACTATGTCTACTGAGTTCATTCACCACTCAGTTGATTCCTCACATCGCTTGATTACATCCTCCATACATTACAATGGTTTTAGGTGGTAATAGTAAAACACCACATCAATTATCAAGAAAATTGAGAATATTATCTTATTTTAGAAATCTAGGAAAGATGACTGTGCAAGTGACATGCACATAAAATATAAATATTCATTAAACTATTTTTTTTAAATTAGTAATTTTTTTAATTGTGGAATAATTTAAAAAACCTTTTACATGTACAAATCCCCATTGATAATGATACTATTTTATTATAAATAATTAAGCATAATAACATCTCACCACTAAATATTTTATTAATGATTTACCACCACTAGAAGACACTCCTCTAAACAATTCAGAAGAGATTTGTAGTTTTCATCATACACCAAATTTAGTTCTAAATTACACTCAAAAATCTCAATGGAGTAAGAGAAGTACATGGACAATTAAGTCTTTTTAGGTTGACTGGGTAGAAAAATATTCCTTTATAGAACTTGTATAACCATAAAATGGTATTGAGACTCCAAAAAATGTAAATATACAATATGCAATTGGAAACCTGGAAAAGAATAAAGAATATAACTTAAATTGGACATAATTGAGAAACATTATGGGAATATATATATATATATATATATATATATATATATATATATATATATATACACACACACACACACACACACACACACACACACACACACACACACACACACACACACATATAAAGCACCTAGATGGACAAACAATAAGAACACACATATGTTAAAATGTAGAATAATGCATTCATGTAAGATATGCATGTCAATACAAAAATTATTAGAAATAATAAAAATATCTTGTTGATAAAGAGGGAACAATAAAAACTCAATTTGAAAAATTTTTACAGGCCAATCTAAAGGCAAAATATGTACAGTTCTCTATATTTACCACATTTAAAAAAAGGGAAAACCCATTTCTTATTTTTTATATTATAAGATTTTGTTTCAACATCATGGTTTTATTAATATTCCACAATCATATTGGTTAGATAATAGTCCTTGGGAAATGGAAAAATGTCTATCAATGGTTGAGAAGGAAGATTTGAAAGAAAAAGTTACGAGATCATTATTTATCTCATTATCCATTGACGAGGTCACTTCAGTTGATAACACATCATGGATTTATATGGATGTTTATAATTCTGAAAACTATTCAAGGAAACCTCATCCATTAGCTATTCATAAAATGGTAGAAAATTGTAATGCAAAAAGTTGTCATAAATTGGTTGTATCTAATTTGAGAAATAAAGCTAAGATGGATGATTATGTAATAGATATGAAGTTGGTGTGTATTGGAAATGATGGTGAATTAGTAATGCAAGGTTATAGAAGTGATATTTTCATTTGAATTCAAACAATGTTCTCCCCATTTATGATTCTAATTCATTGCATGGCTCATAGGATGAAGCTTGCATATAAAATTGCTAGCACATTTGGTGATGTCTTGAAATTAGAAGAGCCCATTCATTATTTGTATGCTTATATTTAAAGTATCCCAAAAATATTTTTGGAGTTATATGAATTTTTAATTCAGGTGATTGATGGTAAAAAAATTGCTGAAAGACATTGATACAAGACATATTTCCATGTATCAACTTGCATGCAATTTTTTTGAGGAATATCCAACTTTATTAGGTTTCATGTATAAATACCATAGGGAAGTTGAAAAGTAAAAATATTTATTATACCATTTAATATATTTATAAACATTACTAATATTATGTGGTATTCTATCAATGTTGAAGGAAATCAACTATTTAATGAAACATGCCTAGGAGAGATCTATATATATTGTTGACTTTAAATGTTTGAGAAAATATGTATGCCAATATTTAGATAAATTATACACATCAAATGAAATATTTCAAGAACTATTTCTAGAACATGGAAAATTTTGATAAATTTTATGAATTTTGAGAGTTATTTGAAATTAAATATCAATGATCATCATTGTGTCATGATAAATGGTAATGAGATCCTAATGTACACTTTCTATAGAAGACTTAAAGTTGTGGGAGCTAAACATGAAGATTTAACTATAATACATTTTTTTATATAGGCCTAGGACTTTGCATTCAAATTTTCTAACATGTTTATCATAATGCCTAAAACATTATAATTTTGAACATTATTAGCTAAAATTAACCTAGATTGACCTTGATTGAATATAGTGTCAATCTTTGAGGATTCATTTTGAACAAGCAAAAAAAATTCAATATTTGGGAGTGATTATGAAAACGGGTGTTGATTTCCTTTATCAATGATTTTTCCCTTATATCCCATTGTTTTAAAGCATTAAAATAATAAATAACACCCTCCTTCAGATTTGAAATTATATTTTATAACACTAAATTATTCAATGGAAAATAAGTGATAGAATCATCTAATAAGTTCAAATTATCAATGGTGGATGGGGTAGAGGGGGCAAACGTAAAAGGCAATTCTATTACAAGAACATTAGAAACTTGAATAAAACCATGTGGATTGAAATCACCACTAGTTGGGGCTTAAATTTTGATCCCAAGATACTCTTCATCATGATCAATATGTTGCAAACATATAAGTCCCTGTGCACTAGAAACACCACCAATACATAAATTTGAGAATTTAAACCCTAAAAATTGCAAGGTTCCTCTTCTTTATGTAGGGAGGGAGATATTCTTCCCTCTTATGAGTCTATATGGGTGGTGGGGGTGGTGGCATACTTCTCCTCATAGATGTAGGGTGACCTAAAAATAAATTATTGAAAATGATAAATTTGGAAACATAAATTAACATTAATTCAAATTATAATAGTTATTATGTGTAATCAGGGAGATTGAATCTTCCCCTCTATGTGTCTAAGTTAGAGTAAGAGTGTTGGTTTAAAATAAAAAATAGGAAATTATTTAGTTCATAAATTATCCAATATAAAAAACTTTAATTCAAAAAACAAAATTTGTAAGGTAGAAAACAATGAAAGTTTTGTTGGGAAGATTCCTTAATGGTAATGACTTGAGATTCCACTAAAAAAAGTAAACAAATTAATAAAATAATATGAAAAATAACTTTTTTTAAAAAATAATACAAGAAATAAATAATCATTTAAATTCTAGAATATAACCTACAAGTGGAGATGATATTGAAGAAGGCCTTTGGCATTTGGAAATTTGAAATGAATTAAACAAAGACTCTATGGACTCAATATCATCAGATCCCTTAAGATCATGATGATATTTCAATGTTTCTTGTCTTCTTGTGCTATATGCATGCATTATTATCTATAATAAGGAAATAAATATTATAATTTATTATTTTAAATAAATATAAAGTAATAGAGCTAAATATTTTGAAGGTTTAACTTACCTCCTATTCCTCGAGGTATAAAGAATTAGTGGTCATTTTTATATGTAGGGTAGTTGGAATTACTATTTTTATATCATACAATTCCTTATAATATAAGGCTAAAATAAAATTGGATGAAGAAATGGTGGAAGTCTCATTCAACAAGGCATAATTCAACTCAGACGTGATCCTAATAGATATATACATGCACTAATCATATTTTATCCTTGACAGAGAAAGAAGAATATAGTAAATAGCCCAATAGTGAATACCACCTGGTCTTTCATTTAAAACAATTATGGCCTAGAATAAATTCACAAAAGATTTCAAAAATGGATTCGATACTTTATCCACTTGGATTCTCCTTTTAAGCTGACTATTTGCAATGAAAGAGAAAAGCATGTAATTAGGACATTAAACTTAGTAACAAGAATAATTATTCAGGAATTAAAAAAACAAATATAAATATCAATAATAAATTCAACAATTACCAACTAGATCAATTTCCAAGTTGTAGATAAACTCCAAAAATGTTTTGTCTTCATTACATAACAAGGTTTTATTGTTAACATGGTTTACATTGTAGTGTTAAAGGCATTATGAATTATGGATATCCAAAGGAGAGGTTCCAAATGATATGAATTTCATATTCACATGTACATAGAATGTAGTTTCACCACTATCATAGCAAGCCATTAGAGATTAGATCATGTGTGTGTCAGTGTCATATAAAGGCATGTCAATGAGGCCCCAAAAATTGTATTATCGATCTAATTTACATATGTCTTAGGTTGATCTAGCATTTTGAGGAAGTTTGGACATAGTAAATTCTTAAAAATATACTTTTGGATTATACCTATATTTTTGGATGCTATGGATGTTGAAGCCATTTGGATGTAGATTTAATGTTCTTGGAAAGTGGAAGTAGATAGATTAGGATGAGAAAATATTTGAATAAATGTTAAAATGAGCTCCAAGTGGGGTATTTATAGGTTCATGGTATAATATAGGTATATGATAGATGCAAATTATGTTAATTGGTCATGTACTTATATCACCTGGTTACATTGTTCAGTCAAGAAACACCTATTTCCATCCATCTATAACATGCAATTAGGCAACACCTATTACTACTAGGTGGTACCATGCAAATGGGTAGAAATAGATGTTGGATGGATACATGCCACAAATGAGATATAATAGACACCACCCAATAACATGATATTATTGGATGGTAGAAAATGTCACCCAACTACATGGTGTGCTAATGCCCTAGCATGTGCCTCTCAACATCATTTAAAAACTAAACAGTGGCATGTGTTGCTTGATAGCATTTTAAAATTGGGTAGTAGCTTGGGATGATTAGATATGATGTAAAGATGGATGGTTATATAGAAAACATAAAAATAAATAAAAAAATTATGAATCCATAGATTCACCAAGGTTGTGAATTAGATTTTCCTAAACAAACCTAAGGGGGTTTATGATATGGGCTCTTAAAATTTACCCTAGCAGATTAGGCTAGTATGAATAAGTTTCCTATTTTTAGTTTTAAACATATAAGGTTTGCATGCATGAGATAAAATAATTTTATGTGAAGGTATAAGGGTTATTGGTTTAATAAATATTGATTAAAAGATCATAGATTAGAAACTCTATCTTCTTTTATAGAATTTGTGTGTAGAAGTGTTTTACGAACAATGTAATCAAAAAAGGAAGAATGTTTTAAAGAGCATCTAAAAATTTTATGTGCATTTATTGGAATGTGATAACAATGATATTACTAATTTATTTATTTAAAGTAATATATTTCAAGTATTTTTGAATTTAACATAAGTTCTTCTATAACATAGTCCTTTTAAATATTATTCTTTCAGTATACCATTAAGAAAGATTATTAGGACTTGTAATGATGATGGTTATTCATAAAGATATGTAAATGTTTAGGAAAAATTCATTAGTTAAAAGTTTTTAATTGATGATAAGAACTATTTGGAATCACAAACCTCTTGAAATGTATTTCTAAAATGAAATAATCACATCGCATTAGTCATGTACCTAGATCTTGTTTTTGCCACAGTCAATAATGATAAGAAAGGGGTGCATCTTTGAAATTTTTGAATGGTTATTTAGTTATTTTAATCTTAAAAATAGTGAAGGGTATGTATATGTGGATAATAATTCTTTTAGAATCTTCAAATCCATGTAAAAGTGCACTATAATTTTTCAATTTCATATAAAGTCATATTGAGTTCATAAAATTTTGAAGTTTTGTATGTTTGAGAGGTTTGAAGTTGTATCCATAAATAATTTTTTTTGGATAGGTTTAAGGTAATAATATATATATATTTTTTTCCAATTCTTGTAATAATTTTAAGTACTTCATAATTCATTATATCCTAATTTGATCCTTCTCATCCTCATAAAGGCTTGTTAAGAGTTGAAAGTAGGGTTTTAAGATTGAATCTTCAATAACTTAAACTCATACAATAAAAATATCTTAAAAATTGGTATTATTGAGTAATTTAATATGTTTGATAATATTTAATATGAATTATAGTGATAGTGGAACATACAGTATGAAATTTAGGAATGTGTGCATTGATAAGACATTAAGAGGCTTAATTGGCAAAAAGGAGTGTGTAAAAAGTAGACTTGTCCTAAGTTTTGAAATTTGAAACATTTTTTCCAATTGAATTAGCCTAATGGGGTACTCAAATATATGTTTAAGTTTCCAATAAAAACTATGGTTTATCATAGACTTGGATGTTTAGAAGCTTTGAGGGCTACAAAGAAATGAAGACTAGTTATGGCTTCAGGTGTGCAATGGAGTGTTAGAGAATGGATAAGGTATCTTAGGGAATTTATTCAAGTTTTTCAGGATAAATAGGTTCCACTCATGGTAAATTATTTCATTCATGAAGTTTCAGTCAAGATTTGATGTAATGGAGCAATGAAGAACTATGTGAGAATGAGAAGCTTGAGGAAACAATGGAAGGTAAAGTTCTTGAGATAATGAATGAGAGAATGTTGATGGGAACAAAGAGTGAAGATTTTATAGGTTTACGAAGAGTAATATATATTAAATTACAATGATCAAACTATGTATTTAAGAAGGCTTATGAGCCTAGTGAGCCAATAATTGATCAATAGAGTTCAAAAGAAGAGTAATATATTTGCATTATTGAAAGTAAATCGGAGCTCAAAATAGAAGTAAGATTCAAATATCAGAGTTAGAAAATAAAAAAAGGATTATAGGTATAGGCTCTACATAATTTTGGTATCATAACAACAAGATTATGAATTGAGAAAAGTATGAAGAGTTTTCAAGCTAAAATAAAATTGTACATTTATTTTTGATAAGTTGCTCTTATTGTGTTTTTGTTATATGAAGAAAGTTTAAGATGAAAAGAGTATTATGAGTTGGATTAAGGTGAAGGTATGTCCCATTGAGGTTATTAAAAGAGGAAATAAGTTAGTGAAAAATAAGAGTCTTAGGTGAAGATTAAAGAGTAAGAGAGGACCAAGTGTGGTCAACAAAGGCATATAAGCTTCCTTGTCGAGAAAGATAGGTTCAAGTGAGACCTAAAGAATAAAGAGAAAGTGTAAGGTTTTTTATGAGCCTTTAAAAATGAAAAAATTACAAGCACAACCTATTGAATCATGTCAAGAGATACAAGAGAGGTAACCTAGTGTGGCACCTAAGGAAATTGATCAAATGGCAACCCAAGTGTGTCACCTAAAAATATCTAGTTGTTGGTGACCTAAGTAAGGTAAATGAGTAGATTAAAAATTTAAATAGAGGAACATTATATCATTTAGAAGATAAAATACCAAATATAATAAATGAATAATAAGTTTAAGTAATATTCAAAAATGGATATGAAGATAATTGAGTTAAGAATTGAACTTGAGAGACTTGAGAAGACTGAACTACTAGTGAGATTGTGTTCACAAGAAGGAAGACAAGTATGTGGATGTACAATGAAAATAATATTATAATGGACTATAAAGTTGTTGGTCAAGAGGAAAACAAATAAATGAGCAACAATAAATGGAAGCTTTGAAGAAAGTTCTCATAGTGGAAAACATGATAGAAGATAAGAAGAAGAGTAATGAGAAGAGGAGAGTGTCCATGAAAGAGGCACTTATATATATACATGTTGGTATCTTGTTTTATAATATAAAATTATTTTTAAGTGTATGTATTTAGGAATGGATAACCTCATGATGAAGGTCAAGGATAAGGCCTTGAAATTTGCAATACTTGGGACAAGCAATACACCCCTCAAGATGAATGAAGATGATAGAGGAAGAGAACAAGTTATAGAAACCCACAATAAGGAGATTAAAGATTCACAACATGCCAATGATGAGATATAGTTATATGATGCTTTCCAAAGCATTGTAGTAGAAGAAAGAGAGCAAACTCAATAGAAAGAGATGATTGCAATCAATGAAGACATCAAGAAAAATATGATCATGCAACAGTTCTTTAATGAGGTAAAATATTATTTATGTCTTGATTTTGATTGTTTATATGAGAAGAGATATGTTGATATATATGTTAGGATAAAGAAGAGAAAAATTAGATTCTTAAAACTTGAAAATAATCATGGATATGTTGTGCTTAAGTGGCTTGAGAAAATAGAAAATGAAATGAAGAACACAAAATCTAATCAAGTAGCAATCTAAGAAGGAAATTTAGGAAAACAAAAGATACAAGGCACGAATGAAATATTAGATCTCAACTGAAGAAAATACTATAAGTCAAGGCCTAAAGAAAAGAGGCATGAAGGAGGTGCTCAAGAACAATAATCAGTTTGTATATCAAAGAGAACAAGTGAAATAATGTATAGTTACCAATCCAAATTTTTTAAGAAGAAAATATGGATAGACAAAGTCAAGGAAGAGATAAAAATAAATTAGGAAGAAAGACATGATGATTAATATATGTTTTTAATGAGTATAAAGGAATTGAAAGGTAAGCAAATTTATTGTGATGGTGATAGTAGTGAGCCATTGAGTGAAATATTTTCAAGAGAAGAGAAAGTATGGAAGAACATACTTGGAAGAACTAGTATATAGACAAGAGAAAGGTCTCAGTGGACATTTGAAGGTGAAAAAGGTGATAAATTAATGCAAATGGAAGAAAATGCATTTGAACAAGTGGATAATTACCTCTTTGAGAAATCTTAAGAAGACAACTCAAGAAGGGAGAGAGTAATGGAGTTGTATGTTACTATAGGACATCCAATGGAATTTTTTTTGATGATATTAAAGTTATGAAATCAATATATATAGTTGTTAAGGTGTAGATGAGGGTTGAAGAGGAAAAAGGAGAGGAAATAAAAGAAAAGATACCCAAGTGTGATGAAGAAATGCAACAGTTGAATGATCTATAATGGATGGAAGAAATAATGATGAAAAAAGAGTTGTTTAATCCTCCAAAAAAGTTGTTTTCAATAGTTAATAGGGCATATCAAGTTTTTAGGAGGAATTATAAGCTCAAAGAAGAGTCAAGATTCAATAGGTATAAGAAATAACAAGGCCAAGGCTTTGATAATGAAGCGATTGATTTATAGGAACTACTTGAGAAAGAAGGCTATGGGATGGAAAAAATAGAGTATGAGAGATCTGTATAGGTGGTCTCTATAAGTATAGAGGTGAAATAACAAAAGGCACTTCAAAACAATATGAAGCAAGAGAATGATGCAAGTTAAGAGCTCACAATAAAGAAAGTCAAAGTGAAGAATAGACATGGGGATAATCATTTTAAAATTAAATCAGATTTGAAGAGGGACCATATTATTCTAAGGATGATACAAGATAAGGATAACCTCAAAAATGCAAAGATAAAGTAAGGAGAGAACACAACCAGTTTGAGAACTAGATAAAGTGGAAATAAAGAAGCCAAACAAGTAAGCCAAGTACAAGACAAGATGATGAATCATTTTCATGATAGTGTTGTAGCTGAGGGAATGTAAATAATAAATGTTAAACAAGACTCCATATATCATGAAGACAAATAATGGAAAATGTTTCTATACTTCATTGAGGTTGAATAAGAATGGATAAAGAAACACATCAAGGGGAGAAGGCCATATAAGTTAAGAAAGAAAATATGTAAAGTGTAACTAGATGGAAAAAATAGATGGAAATAATAGTATATAGAGGATTAAAATATCAAAAGAAACTCAATTTTAAAAAAATAAAGAAAAATAAAAAGTTATCTTTGAACTGGAGTTCAAATTTCTCCCACCTTAGGAGTATAATGTAGGATAATTTAGAAATAACATGTGTAGGGTATGATTAATGATGATATTTGGGTTATAGAACATTAGAGGGGTCATTAAAGGACTCATAGAGTGTTTTAATATCATTATAATTCATTAGTTTTAGTGTTTTAGTGGCTTTTGGCATTTTCCTTCCAAAACACTAAATGTGAAAATTTAAAATTTCTAAGTAGGATTAGAATGGTAGTTTGGGTCTTGATTGAAATAAAAATGATTTTAAATGTTGGTATGGTCCTATATATATCCAAAAAGTGTTTTATATGTGTTTATAATGTGTGAGTCTTTATGTGAATTTCAAATCAAGAAACAAGAAAATAGTTATACTGAGCACCCTATGTAGATTGGGCTGGTATGAAGAAGTTTCTTATTTTTAATTTGAAACATATAAGGTTGGAATGAATGAGACAAGATAATTTTTTGTGAATGTATAAGGGTTGTATTTTTAATAAATATTTATTAAAATATAAGATATTATAAACTCTACCTTCTTTTGTAGAATTTCTATCTAGGAGTGTTTTGTGAACAATGTAATCAAAGAAGGAAGAATATTTTTAATAGCATTTGAAAAATTTATATACATTTTTTGGAATGTGAACACTCTGATTTTAGTAATTTATTTATATAAATTAATTTATTTAAAGTATTTTCAAATTTAACACAAGTTCTACAACATAGTCCTTTTAGAGACTATTTTATTAGTCTATAGTTAGAAATGACTAATAGGAGTTGTAATGATGATGGTAGTTCATGAAGATATATGAATGGTTTGGAACAAATAATTAGTTGAAAATTTTTAATTTATGATATTATATATTTATAAGCACATAAATCTTTAAATGTATTTCTCAAATGAAACAATCACACACTATTAGTCAAGTACCCAGACCTAGTTTGTGCCACAGTTAAGAATGACTAGAAAGGGATGCATGTTTGAAATTTGTGAATGGTTATTGAGTTATTTGAATATTATAAATATTTAAGGGTGTGTATATATGTATAGTAATTTTTTTATAATATTCAAATCCTTACAAAATTTCAAGAGACATTTCAATTTCATACACAGTCATATTGAGTTCACATAATTCTAAAGTTTTGTATGTTTGAGATGTTTGAAGTTGAATCTAGAACTAAAAACATTTGTAAAAGTTAAAGGTAATAAGGATATATATTTTCCAAGTCATAAAATCATTTTAAGTTCTTTATAATGCATTATACCCAAATTTATTTATTCTTGACTTGATACAAGTCTGTTAAGAGTTGAACCTAGGGTTTTAAGATTGAATATTCAAAAACTTGAAATACTACCATAAAAATGTATTTAATCTTGGTATTATTTATTAATTTAATATTATTGACAATATTCAAGAGTAATTATAGTGGTAGTGGACCTTATAATATGAAATGTATGACTATGTGCATGAATAAGACCTTGAGAGGCCTAATTTGTTGAAGGGATTGCGTATAAAACACTATTGTACTGAGTGATGAACTCTAAAAAAAATTTATAGTTGAAGGAGCCTAATGGATACTAAAATATATGTTTATATTTCATTTATAATTTGTGGTTTATTGTATATAAGGAAGTTTACAAGTTTTGAGGGAAATGAAAACTAGTTATGGCTTCAGGTGTGTAATGGAGTGTTAGAGAATGGATAAGGTATCTAAGGGAATAAATTAAAGTTTGTAAATCCAAATATGGGAAACTCATGGTAAAATATTTCATTCATGAAGTTTGAAGAAGGATTTTAAGTGATGGAGTAATAAATATCTATGTGAGAATGAGAAGCTTGAGGAAAGAATGGAAGGCAAATTTATTGAAATGATGAATGAGAGAATGATGATGGGAAAAAAGAGTGAAGAGTGAAGAGGTTTATGAAGAGTAATAGGTATTTAAGTATAAGGAGAAGATTGTGTATTGAATAATCCTTTTGATCCTAGTGATCCAACAATTGATCAAGAGAGTTCAAAAGAAGAGTAATATATATGCATTATTGAAAGTAAACCATAGGTCATAATGGATGTGAGAATCACATATTAGATTTATGAAACTAAAAAATGATTCAAAGCATAGTCTATGAATTACAAACCCTAGTTGATGTAGGGTTTCTTGATTTACCATTTTTATAAATTCTTATGGATAATTTTAAATCATTCAAAATTTAAAAATCAAAATTTATTCTAAATATGTATGCATTTATCGATCACTTTTATTTATAATATCTTGTTATTATCATTTCTTGTTGTCTTGTCTACATTGTTAGAAATATCAATACAACCAAATCAGAGAATGACCCTAATCAAGATAAAACTCAAACTTATCTTTACCAATCTTGTTTCTATAATATTTATCATATTACTTCTAACCCTAAGGAGGTTGATAGATACCATCCATATGACCAGGTCTATGTTATCACTCCTTTAAGGGGTAATGTAGATTGTGTATATATACATATTAAATCTAATATATCTATGGTTTGTAATTTTGAAACACTCAAATATCAAATCATCCTTATGATAAAGATAATAAAACAAATGAAAAATAACTTTAGTTCCAAGGTCATATCATTGGAAAATCATATTAAATACCTATAGAATCCGACACATGGTAATGTTAATCATCTATTTACATCCTTATCTACTAATGTTTTTCCAAATAATTTTTCATATCCAAAGGAAAAAATATAACCAAATACTTGTAAAATAAGTTATTTAAATATTATACCAAAGATTATTAAGAGGCCAAGTGAAATCCTAAGAGAAATGCTTCACAAAAATGTAATCAGTTTACCTTTTCCACATCATATAAGGAGATCCAAATACTATTTTTCATATCATATAATTCATGGGAATCATATATATTTTTGTTATACATTAAATTAAAAAATACAAAGCCTCAAATACAACGTGTATCCTATCATTGATAAATCACTCAAATAAATCACTCACATTATGAGTATTTGTCCTAAAGCACAAGCACCAAAATATAAAATTTGGTTACTAAAGAAAAATTAAGATTAAAAACATTTTCAAATGCCAAACCTAGAGAAATAAGATATTCAAAAATCAAAATCAAACCAATAAAATGATACAAATGTACCTCTCAATAATGATACTTAGCTTCCGAAACAATATAATTTTTGAAATCAATATTTGAAACACATAGATTTTAATGTTAAAGGTTTGGTAATGTAATCACAAGGCATCACACATACTATTTACACATCTAATAAAAATGAACATCAAGGCTTGGCATATATTATTAATATTAATGCAAATAATTCAAATATGCATATATATTTTATTAATGGCAAAGAGTAAGGACCTACAAATGGAAGCAAGTTTGAGGAAAGGGAATAAATAAAATATGATATATTAAATAAACACCAAGAGGAACCAAACATGATACAAAAGTTAAATTTACTAAAATATAAATAAATGCATCCAGAGGATAATGTCAAAAGGGTTCTTCATATGAAGAAACTACCAATCATTTCTCAAAGAAAGAAATCATTGAACCTTAAATAGATGGAAAGCAAGGTTAGAATAATATAACCTACCCAAATTTTAAATTTAGTATCTATTATTGTAAATTATTTACATGTTTGTGATATGGCATGGGACATGTGAGTAAATCTAATTCATTTGACTTTTGTGTCAGGTCCATTTAATTTAACATCATGTATGGATCAGAATCATGTTCTCCTATGTTGCATATTAGTCTATTTTTGACTAAATATATTATAAAACTTAGGAAACCATGGTTTCTAGTAATGAATCAAAACATATCTAAAATAAAGGTACCAAATACAAACTTACTCGTAGATCATGATATAATTCCTTTTTCTACTATGCACACATATGGTACATATTTGTGTAAGAAGGTTATGGTACATATTTGTGTAAGAAGGTTACACATTTATCATTCATCATAGATTATCATCCTTATCTTATGACCTATGGATAACTTGTTACTTTTAAAATTATCCAAAATAAAATAAACATGTTTCAATTACAACTAAACTAAAGACACACACACACACACACACACACACACACACACACACACACACACACACACACACACACACACACACACACATGTATGTATATATCATCACAAATCCTATAATATCAAATATTACACATATGCTTACTCATTGGTAGTACCACTAGTTTATTTCACTAGGTTCTAATTGGGGAGATACCTATGACCATCCCTTGTATGAGACCATATCATCATATTATACATACATACATACATATATATATATATATATATATATATACACATACATAATATCATCATATTATACCTCCTATAATGTCAAATATTACACATATGCTTACTCATTGGTAGTACCATTAGTTTATTTCAATAGGTTCTGAGTGGGGAGATACCTATGAACATCCCTTGTATGAGACCATACCATAGTTTTGTCCTTCTAAGTATTCTAAAAATATAAAAAAATATTAAATAAAAAATAAAAAATCCAAAAATATTTAGCATTTCCATATCTTGTTAGCTCCTTGGCATCTATGTTGATTGGTTCCATGTTGGTGGATAACAGATCATTTTATTTATATATACACATATATGTTTCACTTATATTTGGAGTCTAACACATGATTATGCACATATAAATGTTGGGCCTTCAATTAACTCAAGTTATGAGTATATTGGGGGAATCCACTTAGTTCATCATGATACACCAAGGTTACATTATTAAATGAACATTTCCATTATCATGTTTGATATTATATACTTATACATGCCTTTATCCATGCTTATATATTTTATAGTTTACTTGATATGATATGTAATTAATATTTTTTGCTAACACATATATCAAAGGACTAGTATGATATGCTTATGTTTATTTCTTATTATTCCATGCTTTCATTTTCTCACTTGATTAAGTGTATTCCTTATTTTTATTATCTTTCATTTTATTGCTTATGGCCCCCTACCTATGTTTACCTATGTTTAAATTTGAATATGTCATTTTTTTTTGTATTTGGATATTTAAATATTTCATTCTATGCTTTGTGGAAATCATACTAAGTCATGTGTATTCAATTATGTGGTATTTGAAAATTCCCCTTGTATGCAGTCTCTTTGGACCATTATTTTTGTCTTGATTTTGAATGCTCTTATGTGTGTTTTATTGATTTTATATCTTGTATCATTATTATTTATATGTTTCCATGATTTACATTAGGCATATTATGACTTTCTATGATCACATACTATGTACTTCATTACTATATCTACCTAGACATGCTAATCATATATACTAGATGATCCATAGGTTATACAATTATCTTATCCTTTTGAGGTAAGGTAAATACCAATTTATACTTACCCTCACTTCAAAAATGGGGCAAAATCCATGAGATAATTTCATAGAGGCATGTCTTCCATACCGCCATAGTTATAGATTTTAGTGGGGACATGCCAAGAAGGCATGACCTCCACACGTATTCAGTATTCAACATCTTTAGATTATAGTGGGGGCATGTTATGAAAACATGTTATCCACACTTACATATTTCTTATATTATCCAAATTTAGTGGGGTCATGTCATGGGTTAATGTCTTCCATAGTTGAAAAAAATGCATTGGCCCAATTTCATAGTTATATGATTTAAATAGAAATCTGTAGCAACATTCTATACATTGGAACCCTTTTTATACCTAGGATCAGATTGAGACATATATGAGGTGAATATACCATGTAAAGGGGAACCTAAAATTGAAAAATTAAATCAAATTTTGGATATTAAATACTACTATGGATTGCTATCATACCTAGGATAGAATTATATAGACTTAATTGAGCCAATCTACTGGAGTAGTTGATCAATTTTTGGAAACATTAAGGTGATTAAATCACTTAATCATAATAAATTTATAATTGATTTAATCATATAAATTTACCATATTTATAGGATGGAGTGATTAAATCATCCAACCTCACTAGATATATAATGTTATTTGATTGTATCACACACACTCATCAAGTTATAATTATGATTGGGTTGCATGATTAAGATATGATCAATGGATGTATGGAAAATCACATTTTTTAAAATGGTGTGGGTATGTTGTCCTAAAATATACCTCTATATATATATATATATATATAATTTTAGGTTTACAAATTGTCCTAATATCAACTCCAAGGATGAATAATAAAACAACTCTTCAAATAAAATTTATAAAAGGTAAGATGGATGTATCAGTACATGGGTGTACTCCTAAAATTGATCTCTTTACTTTAAAACATTTAAAATTATTTGAATTAAAAATTATATGCACTAATTATATAGTGTAACATTATCTTAGATGTAGGTCAATCACTAGAAAAACACTAAATTTGGACTTATGCAAAGGTAAGGTGTGTTATACACACCCAAGTACACATTTTTTAATTTTAAACTAGAAAAGTAATTACTATATTGAAGGGGGAGGAATGTAGGCACTAAATTTGAATTATGTAGAACCTCAATCTTGTACACTTGACAAATACCTATCATGGTTGTACCCTTCAACTATAAGACCTTCCTACTATCAGAAGGATCATGTTCACTATATCTTTGTGTGAAATTACTTATCTCTTAGTAAAAAAATATTATTATGATGAAAATTACCTATATACTATGTATAATGCTATGAAATTGATGATTATCACTCTCTTCATGTTTTGGACTAGTACCTATTTTTTAGCTTCCCAAACACTTGTGTCCTAGTTAAATGCCCGTGTTGATGTTAGTGTCTATTTTAAAACTAAGTGTTTAGCTATAAAAATTCACCAAAATTTGAAATTAAATGTATTCTAAAGGTCATTATAAGTGATTTAGTGTGAAATATGTTTAAAATGGATTGGAATATATATAATATCAACCCTCATTCATTCCTCACATAGAAACTAGTCAAGGTGACTTAATAGAAAAACTAAATCAAGCATTAAAGTGAGAAAATATAACCTATTCATCCCTATTTTCATATCAATAATATGAGAAGTATCCCCTTAGGTATGAATTATTAAAGGATCATACCATGAGCCACATTTTCCAAGTTACAATCTAATCTATATGTACTTTCTTATCACACATTGCATCTTTATGCACACATAATCTAACATGTAGGGGAGAGATAAATTAAGTCTGAGGCCCTCTTTAGAGTATTGGATATGTAAGTATTCTTATTGATAGATGGTTGATTGGGGAAAATTTACACCATGTGTCCACTAACCCATTTTTTCCAAGTCATTCGTGACGAATTTTGGGTTTAATCATTTTACAAAGAGTGATAACCTATGAATATAATATAAACACACCAAAATAAAGGTGACAAAAAACCCATAAGGATTTAGGTGGTCACATTTAGATGTAGTAAATATTTTTACTAGACATTTATGTCTAACTTGAATACTAGCATCAATGTAACTATCTATATCTGATGTGAGTGTCTGAGGCCACATAATGAAAAATTCTAAATCTAATGACTATTTTAGAATCTTGATCTAGTCCACTCTGATTCCATTTCATATTAACTCTACATTTTCACAATAAAATAGATAAGTGCTCTTATTTCCCATTTATGGAAATATTAATCAGTAGTTTTACTTTATATTTTTGTCTTATCTAAGTATTATAGATTTAAAATATTATTCATCTAAGTTTTAAAATTAAATATCCTATTATAGATCTGATTATCACCCTTATGCTTATCTATTTCTATATTACTAACCCTATATGATATCATATATATATTTTGGGTTAAAAAATCACCCAGTTTATATTGTAGCTATTTTTTACATTGTAGCATTTTAAAATAAATTTGGGTGTTTTTTGTGCAATGATTTCCAACACCTTATCATATTCTTTGAAGATCTTGAAAATGAGTTTTGTTTCAATTTTTAGGTGTTAAACTTACACTTAGAGATTTTAAAGTTTATTCTCAACCACCTAATATTTGGTTATTTGAGTGACTAAAGTAGTAAGTTACTTCTCCTCAGACATTACTTAATCTCATATAATATGTACCACTAGTGTTTGACAAATATCCTACATGATATTTTTGGTGTTGGTTAACCAAACATGCAAATGTGTGTTTTCTTTTGTTAGCTAGATGTTGTTTTTCTCCATCTTGGTGGCCTTATATGATATCAAATATTTAAACATGGGCATTGCCTAAATATACTCTTCCAATGTTAGTTCGGTCACATCTAGTGACACCACTTGACTTGTTTTCAACCAATAAAAATCATAGTAGTTATGGTTAGGGTTGATTGGTGTGAAATTTACATGACTAGGAGTGTGAAGGTTGTTAGTTATACAGGTGGGGATTTCATATCCCATAGCCATTATATGGTTATTTTAGGTTTTTATTGATACACTTATTATTATGTGCCTGAGTGTTGATCTTGAAACTTGTGATGTGCTATAAGGATGTGTGGAATAAAGAATCAATTATTTTTAGATCTCTTTTGTGGGATTTAGAGGATTCTCTAGTATCTCAATGTTATAAGTATTATCTTAAACTTTGGCCTTCTTATTTATCTTGATTTATTTTTTTCCTTTGAAATTGCCTCTACATGTGTGTTTGATACTTCTTTTTCTTGTTGTGCAACATCCTCAAAAACTTATTCCTTAGCATTTTTATTGTTCTTTTCTTGATTTGTCATGGTTATTTATATTTTTACCATCCTCTTGTTTCACTACAACATCATCCTTAAAATTATTATTTTGTGCCTCTTTAACTTCCTTCTCTTCTTTCTATTTTTCCCATAGGTTCTTGTTATTATTTCTTCTTATGCTCCTTTTCTTATTCATACTTAATTTTCTGTGTAATAACTTATTATTCCTTATACTTCTCCTTTGCCTCATGATTCTTCATTTCTTATTCTTATTCTATATATTTGTACTTGGATTATTCTTTTTGTTTTGATATTTTGTTACCTTATTATCTACTTATTTTTTGGCCTTATATTTCTCTATTTGGGCCTGCATAGCTTCTTATTATATGATAATGTCCTCTTACTATGGACAAACTAGGGAAAGGGGAGATGGATGGGGTGAATGAACTAGTGAATTTTGAGGGGAGGGAAATATAAAATATGTCACCAGTACATATATACTAACTATCATCTTAGAATGAGAAGATAAAATTAAAACCCTCTTCAAGTCCTTGTGTACATAGGTTATCATAACAAGATATTATTTTGTTACTTTATATTATTAAGAATCAATAACCATTACCAATTATCATGATACAAATGATCCCACTCATTATTAAATTAAATGAGAGACCCTAAGTGTTTTATGTGACCTTACTATGTGCATTATCCATGGTTAAACACTTTATTGTTTCTCTACACCTTGCTCTACCCCTAGTTGTTATTGGGATGTATGTGCTACTAAGGATCCTAATTATAATTATATTTGGAATATGGTTACCATTATACATTTTATCTATTCATCATTTATGAAAGTGTTTAATATGATTGATTTAGGAGGTGTGATAATGTTGAACTCTATGTTTTTTGTGAGATTGTTACATAGTTATCAAGTGCACATTGATTTCTAGAAGAAAAATTATTTTTCTTCCTCATCATCATAGAGTTTAGTGATTATGTCTTATCTCATATAAATATTAACTTATTCTTTGGTGACTCAAATATGTGTGAGATCATACTTGTCATTTTTGTCACTAAGCCAAGGGTTGGTGTGGTAAGTCTTTTTCTTTAGTGGTGGAGGTTGTGTTGTCCTCTCTATTGGCACCTTTATTTTACCTATATTAGTTTTGAAGGGGTCACATATGTATTTGGTGGTTCCTAATATTGAGCTTGCACTTATACCTATGGATAATTATCTAGTTATTATTGTAAGTGTTATTTTTCACCTAGAGGCATGGAACATAGGGGAAATATAGTTATGGTGATTGAATATTTTTAACAACACTTCCACCTATGCATCCAAAATGTATATGAAAAATGGAAATAATTTGATTGGTTTCTTGTGATGTTCATGAATTCAAAATGAATCCCTTCATGGAGTTTTTTCACTATTTCATGATACCCCAAGTATTGCATGATGCCCATAGGGACCCAAGTCTATGAATTGATGAGGTAATGAACATCCACTCACCACACATTAAATTTACCACAATACTGATATTATTTTCATATCTTGGTCCATGAACTATTGGAAAAGGTGTTCATAATATAAATTTGACATAAGGTGTGATGGGCCCTTTTGAGGACTTCTATCAGGTGAAACATAACAAAAAATACTAAAAACTAGTATTGTAAAGCATGTGATGTGGTAGAAAGGACCTTATCGATGTTGGTTATGAGCTTAGTTACTAATAACTTAGGCTATTTGAAATCATCATGAAGCCAAATGACTATATATAATAAGAATGACCCCTTAAATTTCCTACCTCACTCTCTTTGTAATCTTCAAAAATATTTTGGTGATGAAATTGTAAAGTGATTGCACCATGGCATCATCAACTGAATCAATATAGATCCCTCCAAATTCCCTATAATACTCTTGGTGTTGTACTACATAAGGGGTTTACCCCTTATTGGGAGTCATGTTTCCTATGCCACTGTCATTGATTTAATGAATATAGTCACTTCCTTGGAAATATATATTTTAGCCTGATTATACTAAATTATAAGAGTCATAGTTACTTCATCTAGCTTTCTAAATATAGTGGGATTGATGAGTTATACTGCATTAAAATCCTATACCTAATTTTGGATTGTTAAATTTGCAGGATGTGTACCTAAAGATTCATATGGTGAGAATAAATTAACTTATTCCATAGAAATAAAATGAAAGGGATCTTGGTATAGTATCTCACTTACCACATGGCAATCTCAATCCACATTTATTCCTTATATGGATCTATCAATGGTATCAAGAGTTATGATTGTTACATTATCAGTACTCTATATACATTTAATATATGAATATAACTCAAATTTATGATTCTAATAACTATGCACACATATATGAATCAGGAATAAATCATAAAGGGGTCATGTTATCAAAGGATTACAATATAGTTTTTCTCTACATGTGTTTATTTATATATTTTTTCACATAATACGTGTATCACTTTTAAATAAATTTGTTAAAATAAATTTGTGAAATTATGTTATATCATTTAAATTCCATAAATTTATATGATGTGACTTTATAATTTCAATGAATAGGTTCATTTTTTAAGATTATGAAATTATTTTAAGTGATTTCCCCCCTTTTCTCTTCTAAAATTTCCTTTATTATATGTAACCTAAGTTTGACAGACTTATCTGTTTTTGGAAATATGTATTTTTTGAACTAATTTTTCATTAATTATTTTGTGAGTGATAATTTTTTTCCTAACATCCATACCATTTTTTATTTATGAACATAATTTATTAATCTTGTGTTAACTCCTCTTCATGTTTCTCTTTCATTTCTTTGTTTTTTTCCTTTCATATTATGATAATGCCAATATTTTTGACTCTAATTATTTATCTCTTGCATCCAACTTCCTCTCTTGATATATTACTTCATGTGAGTTATATATAGTAACCTTTCCATAAGTGAATCTTGATCTCCTAGTCATATTATCAATTTGATTCATGAGCTAGGAACTATATATTCCATAGTCATAGCTACGTTTATTCTATAGACCAACTTGAAAGGAGTGAACCATGTCACATGTTTATAATTAATCATGTATTCCCATAATATCACAAGAATTTTATCCTCCCAATTGGATCTCTACACATTTCATTTTTTTGTAATCATATTTTTAAGTACTTTGTTGGATGATTTTTCCTTCTCATTAGCTTGTGGATGATATGTTATGATATTATGGTGCGATATCAGGAATTATACATTTATAGTCTAGATAGTGTAACTGAGGAAGTGTATTCCTATGTCACTATCCAAATTAATAGGACATCCAAGCCTAGTTATGATATTGTCATACAAAAATTTCATAACATTGCTAACATTTTATCCTTGTGTCACAACAACTTCCACCCATTTAGTGAATTAATCCATCACAATAGTTATATAAATACCATGAATTCATTTGTATTTGTGGATTAATAGGTCTTACAAGGTCAATTACCATTTTTAAAATGGTTTCACTGCTAAAATTGAGTTCATAGGCATTTCATTCATTTGATTTGGCCTTCCTATTCATTTACAAATGTTGTAGTGATTTGATACTTTGTACACATCTTATAATAGGGTAGGCCACCATACAACACTTTTTAATATTTTCTTCATTGTATATTCTCCTATGAAGTGTCTTCTTGTGACTCCCTTATGTGTCTGTTCTATTAGTTATGGTCTCTCATGATCTAAGGCTAATTTGTGCAACAAATCATTCTTACCCATATTGTATGGAATCCCATTAATAATATTGAATGGTGTGGCTTATATCACTAGTTTATTTTTATATTTCTAAAAATTATGTGCATGAAGAACTCCTTGTTCCAATAAATTAGTCATGTCCTCCATATTCCATAAAAACATAAAGAATATAAATAAGTGTGCATCTATTGACTCATCTTTCAACTCTTATGGTTCCTAAAAATTCATTATTTTAATAATATTATTTGGTCCCACATCTCTACTTCATAGTTTAACATTATTCTAAAAATATAATTCTTGGAATAACATTTGCCACTTGGATATTCTTCCACCTAATATAGGATTATTCACTAGATATCGTAGGTCATAGTGTTCTATAAATAATTAGAATGGTGTTTCTAAGAGGTTATTAATGAATTTGTATAGAACAAAAACCATATCTAGGGATACTCAATTTGTAGTAGTGCAATTATTCTCTGATATTGACACTTTCCTACTTATAAAGAGAATGGGGTGATCTAAACCTTCATATCCTAGTTGAGCCAATACAAATTCTCTTTTGTTTTCTATAACATCTACATTCATAGGAAATAGATTACTTCAATTGGTAAATACCAATATAGGGGAAGTTACCAATCTCTTCTTCAAATCCAATTTTTTTTAACAATTAATAGTCCATTAAAAATTTGTATCTTTGCTTAATAGTCTCTCCATTATTGTGGATATAGATCTGTACCCTTTTAAGAACTTTTGTTAATATCATATACATCATGGGAAATATTGATCTTTAATATATATTAAAGATATGACATAATCATAATTACTATGATATTGTCTTGATCAACCAAAGTACAATAGATGCATACTATGTGACTGAAGAGAACACCAAATGATGTAAACAAAAAATTTTCAAATTGAAAGTAATGTTCAAATCTCATAATCATTCTAACTTGTGCCACATATTGGGTGCATGTTATTTAAATAAATAGAATATAACCCAATCATCAAGATAAAATTCCAAAAAATCATGGAAGAAATATTTGATCACAATGAACATAGCCAAAGAGAATAAAATAAGATAAATATTCATAAGAAAAGACATTACCATGTTGTGAAAGAGCCCCATTTTTTTAAATATGGTTTTAGCCTTATCTTTTATTTGATCAGTACTTGATGGTAGCAATTGAAGTTATCTATGAAGTAATATACTTTGTTCCCTATGAGTGATGCAAGAAATTTGTCTATGAAGGGAAATATAATTGGGTCATTAATGTAGGCATAAGTTAATGCCTTGTAGTCCCCACATACTCTAATATCCCTTTATGTTTTGGGTTGAACCACCATTGTACTTACCCATTTTACTTTTTGTACTAGATAAATAATCCATGATTGCTGAATCTAATTTATTTTAGCCTTAACTTTAAGATTCATAGTATGATTTATCAATTTTGGGTGATTCTTGATAGACCATGTGCACTCTTTGAGTTATATTGCAATCTCTCCCAATGAAGGGTCTACACCCTTTACTTATAAATATTTCATTGGGAACACATATTGATAATATCATAGTAATTGATGACATTTAGTTATATCTTTTTGTGTCCAATAGTCACCCAAAGATAAAATATTTGTCACAAACTCAATACCAATGTTCCTTACCATTTTTTAATATTTCTTGATCTATCTTTTTGGACCCACTTTTCATAGCGTCTCATAGTGTCCTTTTCCCTTCTTTCTCTTGAATGTGTAAATTTCATAGTTGTGCATCTTAAGTTTTCTCTGTGATTTTATATTTTAGTTCCTCTACCTCTTGATTAGGTTCAAATAAACCCTTCAAATCTAAATACTAAACATTTTCATTTGAGTCTATCTAATATTCATTTTACAAGATCCTATTATAATGTTTCACCAAAAACTACTATTTCTTATTATTTTCCTTGTAAGTTTTTAGAGTTGTGTTGAACTTAATAGTTGTTTCTTTATATGAAGATAAATATTTTGTATTTATTATATCCTCTACTCACCCATGACATAAAAATATATTTATTATCTAAAGAGCTTCTTGAACTATGGGATTATCATCCTCAAAGACAAAGGTTGAATAAAATCATATTGAACTTGTGGTCAACTCTTAGTTTCTTTATTTTATTATTTATGCATGTAGAAAGACAATGAAAGAGGTGTTAGGGTATAGCTAAATATGTTTACCTAGTATTCGGGTTACACACCCTATGAGTACCATACATATTTACATTTATGATTATGCATTTTAGGGAACTATCCTTCTAGGAAAAGTTTTCATTGACTTTTAATAATATGCACTATTTGAAAATGATATCATAGTAATTTACGATAATATTCCTAGTGCAATTAATTTGAATTGTGTATTAGCCAACATATCATATCAATGCCATTAATGCTTGATTAAACACACTGACTCACTAATCTACATACATGTTGTTCTAATATGGAAATAAATTCACCCAAGTCCTCAACTAAAAGTATTGAGGTAATTACCAATATATATAAAAAAACAATTCACATTGGTAATTCAACATATGGGTATCTAAATCACCACTTATTGAAGATGCAGATTACCAAGGTAGAACACCTTCCTAAGTTGGTTTGGTGTAATCCATGTGTATTTCACCCACTAGATATAACAATTCTACTTTAGACATCATTGGTGATCTTAAAGATGAAGACATTCAATCCCCTATATATAACTATAGAACTTGTTATTTTTTATATCACATGTCTAAATAAATTCTACTCTTATTATTATAAATACCAAAGTGGTTTTATCTTTAGATAGAAAAAGTTGAACTCTATAGTTTTCATGTATTGTGCTTAGGATATATGTCAACCTTAAACTAATTTTTATCTCCATATGAATGGGGTGAATAAAGATATTTAGGAATGATATATGGATTATTTTAAACTTTATTCATCAATATGATGATAATTGTGTCCCCTTGGTGCACCTCCAATTGATTACACATTTTGTTAATGGTCATATGACCATCATGTTCCAAAATTTTCCAATCAATGTAGGGTAGTGAATTTAATTAGCATTCATATATATTACTTATAATTCAACTTCAAAATTTATATTAAAAAACATAATTTCTACATCCTTTATTTACCAAATAGGCTCTACCCCTTTGTAGTCTATGAGACTCAATGTAACAAAGTTGTAACTTAGAGTAGGTCATCAATAACTCCGATGTCGACCAAGGGGCCAAATTTAATGTAATTAAAAATTGTAATACAACATTTATAACTTCATACATTTCCAATTTTATATCCATTCAAGAACAAAAATATGGATTATTGGTTTTTACATACCATACCATAAGCTCTTTGTGTGCAATCTAATAGATTATGTATAAGGTTTATGATATTATGTTATGTATGTTAATTAAATAGATTACTTACAAATTTAAGTAGATATATAAATGAAGTAATAACTTTGTTTTATGTCAATGAATATAGTGTCACCTTTAGATGTTGTATGTTATTGTACATTTTGAAATCCCTAAGTTCCCTATTACGTGAGACCCCTATCCCTTGTAGGAATCAAATATTTTTCATAATACACCTTTATAATTTTTTGATATTTTGGCATATCTAAGGATGAAATACTTGGAACATGTAATAATTTAAGGTGAATACTTGCATGAACAAAGTATCTTTTAGGTGTGAATTCACCATATTTACATTTCTTAATAATTTTCATTTTCATTTTATTTTATTTTCTAAAGTAGGGTAATGTTTTACATGATTTTCCCTTAAAAATATAAAATATGAATAGTGTACATGTCTTGATGGATTGATTAGAAAAAATTATGTAAAGTGATTGAATTATCCACATAGATAATAGATAATTTTTTGATGGCCCTATCTCTTATCTGGTATATGATTACCTCTTTAGTATCCATGTTGGTACCCACATATATATCCCTTTGTCTCTACTAAAAATCCAAAAATTATTATTATTGACCATCATATACTCCTTTTGGTTGTGGGAAATGCCACCCCTTTTACTAGTGGCCATAGTATCCCCTATATGGTATTTAAGGAGAAGGTGGGGCCCATTTTGATGGTTATTTTTTGGGGGTGTTGTAGTGTTTAATGGATGTTGATAATGAATGGATGGAGGAGTCCATTATCTTGGGTACAATATATATTTAAGTGTCTAAACTATTGTTCCTTTAGTATTATACTAAGGTTGGCACCCATTTAGGAGTATCTTGAGTTGTAGTGGTCATCTCTACATCTGGGATCAGAACTCTTGGTTTTGAATAAGGAATATACTACAAGAGTAATATGAAGACATTATTAGTGATGTCATCCTTAAAGTTTTGGAGATCTCATCAATTTTTATCATAATTATTGTTTAAATTTTATAAATTATATCATAGGATTATAAAGATGATGTTAGCTTTTCTTATTAGTGAACTAAACAAAAACATCTCAATGAAACTATCATTCCAAGACTAATACCTAAGGTGATAAATATAACAAAAAAGGCAAAAAAGGAAAAATGACACTTTTATCTTCCTTAATGATTCAAATGGATTTTTGGCATGAGAGTTGTCTTGTGCTTAGTTTGTGGATAATAGAGTCTTTATTGATGCTAATGCTTTATGGGCATCATCTCTACTTGTTCACTTTGGTTTTTGTCTTGGAATGAATTGGTTGTGTGAAGCTCCTATTACAAATTTTGCATAGTAAGTGTGAACAAAAAGCTTGTTTTAGAATGGTCATGGAACTTATATTTATAGTTTTCTTGAGATGGGGAGGATCAACTATGACCATCCAATCTAAGATATATATGTGTTACTCATAATTGGCCCAATATTTAGGCCAAAAATTGTAAATGATTCAATTAATATTTGGAATAATGGAGTAATTAAGAGGCATGGCTTACCATTTCATATATTTGTTTTCATTGAATTTTTGAGTGCTTCCAAAATTTTAAGGTGATATCATGATGATGTGATGGCCTGACATTTTACATTTTTAAATTTCCAATTTTAGATATTCACTAATTGAATATGTATTTTTACTTATGTGTTTAATTATATTTAATCAATTAAGTGAATATGGGTAATCTTTTGGCCCTTTCTATAACTTGGTTAAGTGCCACACTCAATTGGTTAAAAATGTCAATTTTCTTGGTTTCAACCTGATTGGGGATGAATCCATGAGATTTTATCATTTAATATAGATTAATATACTAAATAGGGATGCCATGAAATTATAATAGGCATTTATGTCTAATGTGCAGATGAATTTGGATGTTTGAGTGATTTCTAGGTATAATTTGCATTGTTTTCAATAAATTGGCCTAATATCTATTTAGACATGAAAGTGGATGAAAAGGAGTGTATACATAAATTAAAATATATATTATAAGATTTTTATATTTACTATTGTAGGAGATAACATTTTGTAGTCACATGTCCTACTATGCAAAACATCTCATAGAATTCTATTTTGAATTTTGGGTAGTCATTCATGTGGTTCCCCTATTTTCCATCTTGATACACCATAGGTTTAATTTGGTCATGTTAATTTCATGCATATCATATATATTATGTATAATAAATTTATATTTTCATTAGTTTTTGTGGTAGGGTATAAACTATCCCAATAGTCCTCTATCTTCTCCACTTAGAGCTTAGTTGCTTGAGCATTTACCTAACTGGTGAACTGAGTTTGAGCAATAGAAAACCTAACATAAGGTCACAAAAATTATTAAATAAATTTTTCCTTATATTTTCAATAAAAAATTATACTTACTTAATCACATAAGAGAGCATGTGATCATAGTCCCATATTGATTCACCTAATTTTTGGCAAATATCTTTAAGATCTTGGATTGTTTGACTCACACATTTATTCACATTAAATTACACTATCATATGATCTTTTAATTATTGAAGAATTTATTTGGTAACATATATTTTATATATTAACTTTATAGCTCTTCATATTAATTCTCATATGATCTATCATTTATTTTCATCCTCCGTAGTTACACCTTTAACTTGTCATTTCATCTGATAAGATAACATGTATTATTCGAGGTCTAAAGACCCATCATATATTAATAAGGTAGCAAAAAATCATGAAGTGAGATCCATGCTTCCTAAAACATGCACCTAAAACCACTTGTTGTTAAGGACTAGACATTACCAATGTCTTAGAACTTGTTGTGACCTTAAAACCAACCTCCCTCAAATTTTTCCTATCCATCACTTTGTTAGTGTCTTCATTCAGTACTCTAAATTTTTTATTGAAATATTCACATCACTTGTTATCTTTACATTCTTCTCCACTTTTTATTCTTCTTTCTATTGATAAATTAGGCATAAGGTATGCAAACCATTAAATTGAATGATATTTGTCTATGAATTTTTACTAATTTAAACTTGAACTACTTTAATCCTATGACTAAACATAACTTATTAAAAATATTATTACTTATATTATCCAATATTATCCCTTGTAATAGTGACCTAAATATACCTTCTAAGTATTGTAATTTCTCCTCTACTATCTTTCCACTCTGTTTATCCTCACATTTTTACATATCTTCTAAATCCATTTTCAAATCTCTCTCCATCTATATATTCTGTTTAGTGCCTTATCATATTTTGGGCCCCCTTATTTCATCTCCATAATATCCATAATATTTAGATCATATTTAAGATCCCATTCCTACTTTATCTTATAAAATATCTACTCTACTCCTACTCATAGCTACATTTGGGTTATTTTAATTATTCCATCTCCTCTCTTGTCATAATTCCCTCTCAATTCCAATAATCCTCCATCCTATGGGCTTAGTTTTAAGTCTCTCCTCTTATTTATTCATCATATTATTCTTTTTTTCATGCATCCCCATAATTATTAAAGTGATTAATCTATGTTAGCTAAGATATGCGCCATTGCCTTTTACAAAACCATCATTTTAATTAGAGTAGGTATTTATTAAAAAAACTTACCTATGATTCCTATTATGAATAAATACTATGAATATTCAAATATAATGTACCATTACATGACAAACTTAATGATATATTTGCCAAAAGTAGACTTTATCTAGTGGTTTATTACACATGTCCAATCAGTATCTAGGTTTCACAAATTTCATATCTTTTCCTTAGTCCAAACAAAGTGTTCTATATGTCTCAACCTAAATCAACAATATTCAATTATTAACCACCATGAAACTAGTAATCCATGTAATTTACAAAAAAAATTCATATATTTCACCATCTATATGATCAATTATGGCCTCTTTAATTGAGATACCTATTCTCCTTACCTTGTATTATATGAAAATTTTTATTCTCTCATCTAATAATCATTACAAATTGTCTTTGTATAGGTAACCATATTACCTTGAAATCCATGATCACAAAACCATTATTTGATGTTCTTAGAAACCCCATAAAAACATGCTAATGTTTATTTTAATGTGACATTGAATTCAAGTTCAAAAATAAGATGGACTTAGCTAAAAATCTAAGTTTTCATTCTATTCAAGTTTAACTATTATTCATAGAAACACAAATTTAAGTGTATAAAAAATCATATTATTATATCATTAAATGGATTCAAACATAATAGAAAAAAATATCATGTGAAACAAGTAAAAATATATTTAGAGAACCATGAATTGATCTCTACATTTATTTCACATAATTCATAATTATCTTATTTTACATATGTACAACATTTATAGAACTTATAATGCTCCAATGCTTAAAATTATAACCTTTCATTTCTTTCTTCAAATGTGTTTCTACATATTGTATAATACTTTGATAACATGAAAATAGGATAAATACATATAAAATGATATACATTACATAAAATTCTATACATCACACACTTTTCATTTATTTATAATCTATGATTTTACAGTCTTACGTATACTACCAACATTGTTTTAGCAATAACCATAAAATTGAATGGTAGTAACAAATACATAAAACCAAATAAAATATTTATACTAAACTATCTCTAATACCAATGTGATCTATAAAATAGGTGGATATTCCACATTGAGCTTTACCAACATTGATCTTAAGACTCAAAGATGAAAAATGATTGAAAGATGAGTGTTATAGGCTACATATAATATTTAAATAGAAAGGAAAAAGCTATAAAAAATAAATGTTCAATGTATTACATAGGAAGCGTGATCAACAACAATCATAGAAGACCAAAATTTACATAAGAGGTATCCTAAAGAAACTTGATGTGAAAAATTTTAATGGGTGAGGCATTTTCACTCCCATTTCATTATGTAAATCAATAAGTGTACAAGTTACTACCAAAACTAGAATTTATGGACATGATTCTTACTAATAATATATAAAAAACTTTCACACAAGACTAATATATACTTATCATAAACTTAAATACATTTAAACCATGCATCTATATATAGAAAATAATGAAACAACAAGAACACATACTCAAACTTACAAATTTCAATGTGTATATAATTTTAAGATTTTTGAATAAATTTTTAATGATTTTTGCATTGAAAAATACATATATTTATTATCTTTCAACTTTGTATTTTGATAATAATCTAAAATTAACCATCATTGAGAATTAGAAACATTTTCAAGCATTCTCAGTCTTTGTTCTTTGTCTCATGATGAAATTGTTAGTATATGTAAGCTAACTATTTTCAAACTGCAATGGTTGTTACACAACCATCACATGAAAATGCTTTCATTTATGCAACAATTTTGGTGGTTATATAACTTACACCTTGTAAAAAATGGTGGTTCTACTATCTATGACAAACCCCTCCATTTCAAGATTAGAACTCACTAACTTCATCACTTGAAGGCATTTAGATCACCCCTACACTGATTTTCCATTATAACATATCTCATCTAATATTTTTAATATGAAATTTTTTAGATTAGTGTCTTGAAAAAATAAATGGTATATAATTAGGCTAAGTAGAAGCATATATTATACATGACTAGTATATAATAATTTAATTTTGGATCACTTGAATTTAGTTGGTAATGTTAACTTTGATGATAGAAGGCTAAAATTTGATAAAATAAATGTGGTTCATAGAGGTAAATTTCAAAATAAAAATATGTAGAACTACATAAAAATATATAAAAAGGGACAAAATCTTGATAACAATGGGGTAAAGGATAAATTAGGTCTAGAAGACCCAAGACACACACACACACACACACACACACACATGTAAATGTATATATGTATATAATAAATATACATATACATATATGTATATACATGCATATATGTGTGTATATGTGTTTACATACATACATATACACACACATACATACATACATAATGGGTTGGATAGCCATGAGGTAGAGGCTAGGTTATCAACAAACAAAGGAAAAAGGATGGTACAAAATGAAAAAAAAAAAAAAAAAGGTAGAAACATGAATAAATAGCCATAAAGGTGAGGTAAATTAGATATAAATTACCCAAAAAGGGAGAATAAAATCTCAAGGTTCCAAACATAAATAAGATAAACCCTACAGAAATAATGCAATGACCAAGATATAATATTGTAATAACTCAAATATGCAACTTATATTTAAACATTGTAATTTTGAAGGGGGACCTCTAAACACTAACAACTATCACAAAGCTAAGATGTCTAAGAGATATTAATAATAGGAGACACAAATGATTGGTGAGTTTTTTAAACATGCATTCAAATTAATGGGAAATAATTTAGGGAAGGAAAAGAGGGCATCACTAAGCTCAAAATACATTGTTTAGTATAGATAAGAGACTCTAATTAGTTTGGTATAATATAAGAGTTTTGACATCAATGTTCCTACAAAGCCTAGCCTAGTAAGCATGATTTTTGGATAATTATTTAAGTATAAATATAATACCATGAATATTATATGAATGATAAATAAAATTAGTCTACTTTTGAATTATGTGGTCTCGACTCCTCATTAGCCTATTGGATCCATCACCCACTTGTGAGGATTAGGTACTAGCAGGAGAAAATAAGTGGCACTAATGACATATATGTAGAGCATCCTACTATAGTATAACATAATACCACTCACTAATGTACCTCATATCTATCATATAAGTAAATTTTGTAGTTTGAGATTAAAATAGGATAAGGGCATGCTAATGATATGATCACATATTTTGGTGTGATTCTGAATTTTGATATATATTTTTCATTTTAAAATTAAATTTATTATTATTATTTGATATCTTGGCTTCTAATTTTTATTTATTTTTATATATTTCACCTTAATACTAATTTATAAGACTAAAAATTGGTGATTGAGATGACTAACACAAGAGAGCTTACACTTAGTTGAAAAATAATATAAAATAAAGATAAATAATCTTATTTACTTAGTATTTTAATTTGTAAGAGAACGCAGTTTAGAGATAAACCTTGATGTGTTAAAGATGAGGAAAGAAAAAGGAAAATAGAGATGCATATTCAATAAAGGGTGAATTTTCAAAATAAAAAATGGTTTATAAAGGGAGATGACAAAATGATATAAATATTTAATAATATCATAATAGATAGATTAAAATGTGGATGGAAAACATTTATATATAAATTACATTAGGTTTTTGACAAGGTAATATAATTTAATGTAAGTGAAAAAAGATTACTCTTTTCCTTATATTTTAAAAATAACACATAGATAAGAATGGGAACATGAGAAGGATAAAAAATTAATAACATAGGAGGATGGGAACTTGTATGGAGGTCCTATCTATATTACCCAAGTTTATACCATGAAAATAAGCAAATAAAATCTAATAGAAAAAATATTATATAATGAGAGCTCATAGGAAATAATAGAGTTGGTAAGAATATGTAGAATTCAAGAGTTTTAATAAAGTGAAGGATCCAAGTGATGAAGGTAATGAAATATAGGAAGGAAATTTCATAGGAATAGGAATTTGTGATATAATGTTAAATTTTTTCCTCAACATAAATATGAATTCAATGTCTAAGTGCAAGAAAGGAGGAATATACCTTAACAAGGTATATTCTTAGAAATATTGTATTTTTATCAGAATATTTATTGAATTTGAATTTGTTTGTATTTAATGTGTGAAATATTATTGATGATTAGCTCATCATGAGCATGAGATTGAAATGAATTCAAAAAAATTGAGCATCACTTTATTCAGAGTGCAAGAAGAGTTATGAATATAGTTCAATATGTGTAGCTAAGATTTGTATAAAGCACCCAAAACCCATAACTAGATTTACACATGTACAATTCCATTCATTCACCATTTCCAATATTCAAGAAATAATAACATACAACATTGCATTTAAAAGCCAAGACTCATAATACAAAAGAGTCATTATACCAACAAATTTGAGTCTTAGTCATAATTGGATCAACCAATGCTAAACATGCCTACATTGTTATATAGGAATGTATAAGCTTCTAAGGATGTCCTTGCTCATTTACCTTCATACATATAAGAGATATGAAATGGTACTATCCTATACAGATATTTATACCAAGAACTCATAAATTTAAGGATCCTTGCACCATGTTTAATTATATACTCATGCCTTAATCAATTTAAGGAAACTCAACATGCAATTTCTACATGTATGGCACCAATTGAGATTACAATACCAACTTTCCAAATCCTTATTAGGATAAACATGCATGGCTGAAATATCAAGTCCTTTACCATGACTTAAAGAAATAATTAAATATATATCCATTCCTTTTTAATTTTCATGAATGCCAATCACTTGATTTAATCATGCATAGTTTCACCATCACACATTAATTTATACTTGTAGTGGAATGAATCAAACTTGTTATATTAACAACCTTCCTCTTAAAATTAAGAATCATTTATTATGCATAACCCATGCTCAAGAAACTCATGCAATAGAATCACTCTATATCTACCCTATAGGGCCACCTGAAAAAACCAAAGGAAATGTAGTTAACACTAATAAACACATGTTAAAACCATTAAAAAATAATAAAAACTATTCTACAATCATACAAATAATAAAATAAATAAATTACATAGCTCAGGAATCAAATTCTAACACACTAGAATTTCATACATCCAATTAATAACCAACTCAAGTTCATTTTAAGTTGGTTATAACTTACTAATTTTATTTGCCATCATGTGATAATTCTAAGGAAACACAAACTTTTACCAACTATCCTATAGGATCAACATTGTCCTTAATTCAAATCATGTTATGCACATGCATAACAGTGCATAAAGTTTTGCAACATTTTGTTGACCATCCCACCAATTTTCTCAAGATAATAACAAGAATTTTTTTACAACCATCAACCATACTAGAAACAAAATAAAATTATCATTGAAAAATGGCACAAAAATAAGATAATGATGAGTTTCAGTCATGACAATCAATAACACTCAACTCATACCCATATATTGTCATTGGCATAAATGTGGAAGTATACCAAGATTTAATAAACTTTTACATTCTAAGTGGATGATAGTCATGACAATCAATAACACTCAACTCATACCCATATATTGTCATTGGCATAAATGTGGAAGTATACCAAGATTTAATAAACTTTTACATTCTAAGTGGATGATATAGGATTAACAACAAAAAAATGATAACTCCCAAAATCATGATGTAAAAAGAACATTTAATTGCTATAGGATATTTCTCTTTTAAATAACAAAATATAGTCATATTAAAACTCAATTTTATTTCTTAATACTCAATAAAAAATACTTCAAATATGCATTTTTAGGGTTAAATCGAGGAGAATAAAACTTGGAAATAGTTTTTGATATCACTCTCTGAGTTATGAAAAGAAACTACTTTAATTTTAGGTTTATACATAAAATGAAACATACTCTTTTACATAGCAAGAAGTTTCTATAGGAATAATACATAGAAAGAGTAATTTTTAAACATTCTACAAGAAATCATTTAATCACTGCAATCAAGTAATAATAGTGATAAACACATCATGCAACTCCATAATTAAAAGGCAACCATGAGATGATCTATACACAACCCTGACCCATTCTATGGGCCCCCCAATTGATGGTCCTCACCACCCCAATCATCAGCTAGGTGGTGGAATCAGACATTTGGGATTTAGGCAAAGGTGTGAGAAATATATTTTATCCGTCATTGAGTAATTTATAATAGTTACACAATATCATCAAACAAAGTAGCCTTAACATCATGCATCAATAGTGCTAGTAATAATACACTAAAATTTTCATAAGTGACACTTACATAAATGGGCCTACCAGATCTATGAAGCATCCAACATAGGATGTGTTGATATCAACATATCCCCATTTTTTAAAAAATAGGATTTTTTTTTATCACTTTGAACCTTAACATTGATAGTTTGATATTTTGCATTTTATTAGAATTTGAAGATCATCCACACCTAATGAAATTAGCCCATTTGTTTAAGGTTTTACTTTAACCTTGACCAATGTTACTAAAAATTAACTTTTATGTATTAGAGTTATAGGTTTCATGGAGATCCTTTTATGGATCATATTGGGATGCTCATGCTATCCTCCTAATTTAGGGTATTGCTAGCCTTTGGGTTGTAAGATCTCATAGTTGGATCATGTTCTAAAACCCTCCTTTGGGAAACCCTAGTCCAAACCCTTGATTCAATTCCAAATTTTGATGGGAATAGATTTGGTGGGAGCATTTTGGATTAACTTTAGACTTAAGCCTAATTTTTATGTTATGTTTATCACGTTTTTCAACATGACCAAACCTAAGCCTAAAATTCATTCTTGGTCCCCATTTATTTTACCTATTTTATGACCTATGTTTTAATAACATCTAATGTATATATTCACAAGGTCTTTTATTTTCCTAACCTAGTCCCCTTTGTTATGCACTTAGTCTAAAGTCTTAATCCTAAGGTCCTGTTTGTTTTTATTAACACAAACAAGGCCTTAGTCTTAAAACTTTAGCCTAAGTCCTATATTAATTCACATCCTAACTTAATCACCTCACTTATTTGTAGATCCATTGACTCTCACTTTATCTCAAATAAATATCTGATGGAGCATAAAGGGCTTGATGAACATAGAATCCCTGATCCATCAGACCAATCCTATATGATCACCAAGATCATGATCAATGATCTATAATTAAATGGTACCAATGATCGAATGGCATGAGATCATTCTTAATTCAAATATGAAGTGAACATGGAACTAAAAATTCAAAAGAATAGGATCACCATGGAGCCACCATGTGGCACTTGTACATTCAAGATTGATAAAAAAGGATGTCATACATTAAAAATAAGACTTAACCTAAGTTTTTATCCTAAGGTTCATTGTATTTTTTAATAAAATAGAACCTTAGGCTAAAACCTTAGGTTAAAATTATAATATAAAAAAGGGACTTATTTTATTATGATTTTAGACTTAGGTTTTTGTCTTAGTCTAAATTTTATGACATGCTCCCAAGTTAATTTGATCTCCTTTATGATTGTAGGAACCAATGACATGTTTTTGCCTAGATCTTAATTGATGGTCTACACTTAGTTGAGACCAAATGATTGAATGAAGCATATTAAATCCAAGATTTATGGAATAAAGGGACTTCATGAGATTAAAATTAACATTCTCATGACCATTATTTGAATAGTGTGGGGCCATCATTGATGTCTGTGAGACCTTCAACTTTAAGCCCATCAAACCCAATAATTCATGAACTTAAATTTGACATAATCACAACCATCATTTGACACTTGTGAGGCCATTATTGATGTCCAAGAGTCTGTCAAATTTAAGCTCATCAAATATATTTCTTAAACACATGAATATAATTTTAAAACATGGCTAAATTTTGCTACTCATATTTCAAATAAAGGAACCCCTTGAAAAATATTTAAACACCTAGGAACTTTTGGACTTTGAATAACAAAATGATCTTATAGTCTAAATATTTGTAGAGATAGTCTTAATCTAAATTTATTTTGTAAGGTTCCAATTAAATTTATGTGAATGCAATAAACCTTAGGCTAAAGAATTGTATTAGGAGGTCCTTATGACATAAAACTTAGCTTAAAATGATTTTAACCTAAGGTTTTATCATGTTTATTAATATGATAAAACCCTAGGTTAAATCCTAGAATTTGGTCCTTTTATTATTTAGTCCCCTTTCATATGTGCTCTAAAAATTTATCTCAAAATATTTTAGCCTAAAGTATATGTCATGCTTATTAACAAAAAATAGACTTTAGCCCAAAATATTTATCCTAAGTCTCGATGCTAATTAAAATTCATGCTTCTTACAGGATTGACAACTCTCACTTCATCATAAAGGATGATCTAATGGTGTGAAGGAGATCTAGTAGATCTAAAGCTTTGATCCATTGAACCAATGGTGAGCATCTACTTAGATAGTGATCAATGGTCCATGCTTAAATAGGACTAATTATTTGGATAGAGAATAGCTGATAGAGACTATTCAACAAGACCTTGAGGGCCTTCAAGATTGACACATGGCAAGCATGAATTCACTAATAGACTGTAAAACCTAGGAGGATTGTAAAGGTGCTATGTGGCACAACCAAAGGACAAGACACAAAATATCAAATAAATCTCATGCCCTAGGATTAGGATCAATGGTTTGTGTTGATCCATAAATAAGGATCCGATGGCACAAAGGAAAAGTCAAATTTTCAAAAGACAATGGCTAGTTCTTTTAAGGCATTTATTAAAAATGCTATGAAAATTTCCAAATGGATGCCATAAAGGTTCCACATAAGAATAAAATGATAAAATTAAAGATTTCATGTGCATAAAAATATGAAGGTATAAAGATAGAGGTCTCAATCAAATCCAAGATATGAATGAGCCTAAGTCCAAATATCCATCACCATTAAAGTTTTAGAAAATCACTATACTCCATAATAACCCTTAATTTAAAGTCATTAATCACAATCAAGCCAAAAAGAGCTCAATTAAAATCTGAGTGAGAACAAATTGACCCAAAAGCTACTTGAAATCTAATAATGAGAAATTTACAAGTTCCAAAGACGTGGAATCTTGAAGGCAATAACAAAGAGATGAGATAGTGTTATATCTAACTTTGATCAATGAAGGAAGGGTCTTTAAGGATACTAACTTTTATGTTATGGCATTAAACACTAGAAATATGAAATAGTCTTAGATTTTATAGACCGTTGAGGAAATGCAAGCCATTACTAGGGAGGAGTAGAAGAATGCTACAATCCTACAAAGGTATAATGACCTAGTCTCCATCTAGATGACCAGTCTTGACTATGCTACTTCAAAACCTAAGGTATTGTACTTCATTGATGTTTTAGCACATTTTTATTTATGGTAAAATTGAGAAGTATTGGATAGTCTATGACCATACATTCAAAAAAGTATCATACATTTCTCCTCTAATATTTGAGAGCTACTACAAACTAGGCAAGCCCCAGAAAGACTTTCCCATAATTAGAGAGTAGACTAGAAAGCCCAACATAAATACAATCCTTAACTCATGGTTGCTTATGAGGAACCAAGTAATCCAGGACCCCACTTAGAAGATCCCACTTGTCTAATTTAGGTAGGGGATGAGGATAATTATGACCTTCCTAAATAGGTTATATGGAGTCCCCTCCACCACACATATTGATAAAATATGGGTGCCCTATGTTTACTTTATGTTGGAGAAGGGACTCACTCCCCCATATGGTGAGATGATTAACATCCATTTGAAATCATAATTCACATCCATCAAAAGGAAAACCAATATCTAATTTTACATGATGTTCTATCTCTTAGATGCCCTTTTGACCACCACCAGGATCCCTGACATTAATAATTGCTCCCCTAAAGGGAGGTAGACAATTTCCCATAGTTATTCCAAGCTACACATATTCAAATATAGACACAACATGAAGTTCATTTGTGATTATGTTTATCTAGCTCTAATGGAAGCCATCATAGGGATCCCCATGAGCAGGGTCATCTCCCTAGTTAAGAAATATGTGGAGCTAATATGGGATATCTATTTATACTTATATTGAATAATAATAAGGATAAAAGGGACTTTTATATAGACCTATAGGTTACCCATATATGTGCCCACCAAACTAGAAGAACTTGAAGCTAGGTACAAACTTATTCATGATATAACTGGATTTTTGAAAAAAAAAGGGAAGAGCCTCTTCCATCCCTTTCCTTTGATAATAAGTAGAACTATGTTGCAAAATTGGGAGCACATGAATGCTATTTCTAGACATAGGGACTCATTAAATTTATAGTTTGATGAATTAAGGCAGTGGGACCCTAGTGATAGGGTCACCTAATATATGAAGTTTAAAACCATAAGCAAGGCATATGAACATCATCTTAGCGCCCATGACACACTATAAATCAAGACCTCTAGTTTTTTAGAGTTATTGGTCAAGTTAAAGAGGCATAACATTAAGCTAGAGCCTAGGTTGATTAGGGGAAATGACAATCCACCTGGTGAGATATGGAAAATGGGGCCCTTGTAATATCACTTGTGGCCTAAACCATCTTCTAGGCCCCCTCTAAAATAGACACAAGTTAAAATTCAACATCCTCAAACACAAGTTTCACAAAGAACTAAAAAAAATAAATTAGAAGGGAGACTTGGTGAAAGAGGATCATCTTCAGCCCCACCTAAAAGGTTAGAGTCTCCAATAGAGTTCCTAGATATGATTGCATTAGAACCTAGTGAGATAGTAGAGGATGCCTTCAAAGTAATAGCTAAGGTGTATGGGTATGATGAGTAAGCATATCCTAAGGAAATTAAAACCTAAGATGAGGAAGCATAACAAGATAGAGGGAAGGAGGTTGCTTTGGACTCGGTTCTAGTTGCACCCCTGAGAAGGAAGGTTGAATTGGCATTAGTTTCAACTGGGAGTAAGAATGCCAAATTAATTATCACTCACCCTGTGAGTGAAGTCAAATTATTTAGAGATGAATATCCAATACATGGGATAGTCATCCCAAAATGTTTTTTTATGGGAAAATATAAAAGATCCTAGCATTGCAACATTCATGGGCCTTGACACAAATAGTCCACATTGACATTCATGAGGAGGTTAAGCCATGGATATTGGATTTGATGAAATAAGAGGAAAAAACAAGAATAATTTCCTATAGAGGATAAAATGTTCAGGTAGAAACTCTTAGAGATTTAAGAAACACACATATAGAGGTCACAAAACACCCAAAGATCATAGAGTCAATAATTAGTGTGTAGTTCAATCTAGAAACAACAAGATTGGAAAGGGTAACCAATAAGAAGACCATGGTTGGAAGTGAGGAGTTCACATTTTAGAAAGTTGAAACATTTGTTGGTTTAACTCCCATTAGAGGTCAAAGGCCTAATGAACACCTAATTCATGAGGAAGACATAGAAGGACTAGTTGATTCTCATTTAGCTCAGCTCAAATTAAGTATTAAAGGTATGAAGGATAGGATAGAAAACCTAGAAAAACAAAAAGAAAACATGTAGAAGTGAACCATCTTATCCATCTCATAAATAATGATAAAGATGTTTGAAACATCTTTCTATGACATTTTCTACTCCTTAAAGTTGATAAAGCTAAGGAAAAGTGAATTGACCTAGTAAAGTTTAATAGCTAAAGGATTGATAACCTAATGGCAAAGCTCAGAAGATAAAATAAGATAGCTTATCAATGTACTAATTAAGGGTAGGATTCCTGACTTTAACACCATTAGCCTAGCCCATTTTAATGCAATATTGGGGATAATTGTTGATAAAATCCAAGGTTTGAGTACTTGGTCAAATAGCTTAGAGAGACTCTTGAAGGATGGAGAGGAGCTAATAACTAGAATCAAACAACTTCTTGGCACCATGATGGTTAACCCTACAAAACTTAACTCCCTAGGCATCATTGATGATGATAAATATAAGCACATAGAAATTTTGGTAATTCAAGAAGGAGTAAAATTTAAGGTCAATGTGGAGGTGATAATAAATAAATTATGTGCATTAAGGAGGCCATGCCAAGGAATGACAAGGATTTAAATGACTTAGATGACTAAGAAAATGAGTGTATTTTAAAGCCCACTATCTATTTAGAGATAGTTAGTGAACAACATCAAAGGGATATGTAATTTATTCAAGATTAAAAAAGGATCCCTTCAACCTAGGGCCCACCAAGTAATTAGTATTATTCCATTCTATGTAAATCTTTGTAATATTTGAAATTGGAATATTCTTTTATAAATGCATATGTTATTTTGTTATCATATTTACCTATAGGTCTATCCATTTTGGAAAAGGAAATGTATTCTAAAATTGTGTAAAAGGAAAGCTATCCTTATCATTGTACATGTCTAATCTCATGACTGACTAGTATTTGCCTTAATCTCTTATAAAATGTAATATTACCAATGTGTAAGTAGAGAGAGAATTTTGAGCTAAAACATGTATAATTTTGAGAAAATAATATAAACAATGAATACTAAAATTTTTGTCCAAATTTGTTTATATCATTTGTTGCATGGCTTCTCTCTCAATTGATTCTTCTTAGTCTTGAATTTGAATGGTTTCTATGAATTCTAAATGTGCATCTTTGATATAAGGTTTTTAATTTATGTTGAGGCTATATTAGTTGAATGTTATTAGACTTTGACTTAATTTATTTGCTCTACATTAGGATGTGCAAATGCTATTTGAATGCAATAGTAAACCTTTAAAGCAATGTTAGTTCATACTTATATTCTTTTATGCTTTCTTCATATATTTTCTTGGTGTATGGTAGGATTTGGGCATCGTCTATTTCACATTATATATTGGATAAATGCACATCTAGTTCAAATTAAAACCTTGTCATGATGTTTGATGTAAAGATCAACAATTACATACTTTCTTTTTACCCTACCCTTCATTTTTCTTCTTTTTTGACAAAATCACTCTAGTTTATATCCCATTGTTAACATTCACTTAAGTTAGTCTTCAGTGTATAAATTTGATCATAATTCACTAATATCAACATAGATGATTTTAAATTTGCATATATTAAGAACCATAGTGTCTCTCAACCACTAATCAATATAATTTTGTGGAATAGTTTAATTTTCTCTAACTCTATTTCACCATAGGTAACTAGATTACCAAAACCTACTACTCATGCTTAGAATTCTAAAATAAGATGTGTTATTTAAACACTAAAAATACCTATGATACACTTAGAGGCCCATGAAGGTGCCAAGTGGCACAACCATAGGGCTTAACATAAAATAACCAATAACTCTCATGCTCTAAGATGATGATCAATGGTCGATGTTGATCTATAAACAAGGATCCAATGGCACAAAGGAAAAGTTGGATTTTTAAAAGATAATGGCTAGTTCCTTTAAGATATTTATGAAAAATGTCATGAAAATTAACAAATATATGCCACATATGCACCACATAAGCACAAAATAATAAAATTAAAGATTTTGTCTATGCAAAAAGGTAAAGGTATAAATATAGAGGTCTTAATCAAATCTCAAACATGAATAAGCCTAAGTCTGAATAGCCATCACCATATAAGCTTCAAAAAAGCTCTAGCCTCCATAAGAATCCCTAATTTGAATTTGGATTAATCATAATCAAGACAAGAAGAGTTCAATTGCAATCTAAGTGAGAACAAATTGACCTAGAAGTTATTTACAATACACTAGTGAGCAATTTTCAAGTTCCACAGACATCACAAGTTGAAGGCAGCAACAAAGAGATGAGACAAAGTTATATCTAACTTTGGATAACAAAGGAAGGGTCTTTAAGGATACTAAATTTGATGTTGTAGCATTAAACACTAGAAAAAGGAACTGGTCAGAGCTTTTCTAGATTATTAATTAAATGTAATCTATTACTAAATAAGATCAGAAGAATGCTATAATATTACAAAGGTACAACAACCTAGTCTTCATCAAAATGACCAGTCTCTACTATACTACTATAAAACATGAGGTATTACATTGAATCAATGTTTTATCCCCCATTTTTATTGATTTTGAAATTGATAAATATTGGATAGTCCATGAGCATACTTTAAAAAAGGTAGCATACATTTTCCCCTAGCATTTTAGAGCTACTACAAACTAGGCAAGCCCTAGATAGACTTGCCCACAATTAGAGAGTGGATTGGAAACCACAACTTAAACATAATCCTTGCCCCATGACTGCTTACCAAAAACTAAGTAATCTAGGACCCTACTAGGAAGATCCTAATTATATAATTTAGGGAGGGGATTAAGATAAATATGACCTTACTAAATAGGTTACCTAGAGCCCCCTCCATCACACATATTGAAAAAATTTGGGTTCCCTATGTTTAATTCATGGTGGAGAAGGGACTCTATTCCCTATTGGGTGAGATGATTAACACAATTTGAAATCACAATTCACAACCTTTAAGAGTAAAACCAACAACTGCTTCTACATGATGTCCTATCTCCTAGATTCCCTCTTTGCTACTACCAAGATCCTAGACATTAATAATTGGTCCCCTGAAGGGAAGCATACCATTTCCCATTATTATTCCAAGCTACACATATTAAAATATAGACACAACATGCATTTAATTTGTGATTATGTTTATCCATCTCTAGTGGAAGCCATCATAGAGATCCCATGAGCAAGGTCTACCCCCTAGTTAAGAAGTATATGGATTTAATAGGGAATCTCTGGTTCTACCCAGATTGAACAGTAATAAGGATAGAAGGGACTTTGATACAACTCTATAGGTTACTCATCTATGTGCCCACCAGATTAGCAAAACAAGACATTGCATACCAACTTATTAATGGTATAGATGGATTTTACAAGGAGAAATGAAGGGCCTCCTCCATCCCTTTCCTTTGATAATCAGTAGAATTAGGTTACAAAATTAGGAGCATGCAAATGTTATTTCTAGACATAGGTACTCATTAAATCTATATCTAGATGAATTGAGGTAGTGGGACCCTACTAATAGGGTCACCAAACATTTGAAGTCCAAAATAATAAGCAATGCCTATGAACATAAACCCAATATCCATGACACACTATACATCAAGGCCTCTGGTTTCCTAGAGGTATTAGCCTAGTTGAAGAGGCATAACATTTAAGCTAGAGCCCAAGTTGGCTAGGTGAGATAACAAGACACCAAGTGAGATATGGAAAATGGAGCCCCTGTAATATCACATGTTGCCTAAACCATCCTCTAGTCTCCCTCTAGAATAGCCATAAGTTGGAATGCAATAGCCTTAAACACAAGTTGTATAAGGAATTGGAAAAGAGTAATTACAAGAGATACCTAGTAAAGGAGGATCATATTCAACTCCACCTAAAAGGCCAAAGTCTCTAATGGAGTTCCTAGATATGATTGCATTGGAACTTGGTGAGATAGTAGAGGATTCCCTCAAAATACTAGCTAAGGTGTATGCATCAGATGAAGAATAATAGGCTAAGGAACTTCAAGCCCAAGATGAGGAAGTATAATAAGATAGAGTGAAGGAGGTTGCTTTAGACTTGGTTCTAATTTTACCCTTGAAATGGAAGGATACATTTACATTAGTTACAATTGGGATTAAGAAGCCCAAACTAACTCTCACTCATGATATGAGTGAAGTCAACTTGTTCAGTGATGAATATCTAATACTTGGGCCTGTCATCCTTGAATGGTTCATTCATGGGAAAATCTAGAAGATCCAAGTATTGTAATATTCATGGGCCTTAACCCAGATAGTCCACATTGATGTTCATAAGAAGGTCAAGCCATGGATATTGGCTTTGATGATAGAAGATGAAGAGAAGAATAATTGCCTCTGGAAGATCAAGTGATCAATTAGAAACTCTTGAATCTTCAAGTAGCACATAGATGGAGGTCCCAAAATGCCCAAAGATCATAGAGTCAATAGTTAGTGTGCAGTTCAATTTAGAAACAATAGGATTGGAATGGGTAATCACTAAGAAGACCATGGTTAGAAGTGAGGAATTCACATTTCAAAAGGTTGAACCATTTTTTGGTTTAACTCCCATTGGAGGTCAAAGGCCTCATGAACAAAAAATTCATGAAGAGAACATAAAAGGATTAGCTGATGCTCATTTAGATTAGATCAAAGTAGGTATTAAAGGTATGAAGCAGAGGATAGAAAACCTAGAGAAATAAAAAGAAAACCTAGAAAAGGAAACCATCCTATCAGTCTTGGAAGCAATGATATAGATGTTTGAAGCAAATTTCTATGACATGCCAGCTCCTTAAAGTTGATGAAGCTAAGACAAAGTGAATTGATCCACAAGGTGTAATATCCAAAGGATTTATAATCCAATAATAGAGCTTAGAAGACAAAATAAGGTAGTTTATCAACATACTAATTAAGGGTAGGATTCTTATCTTCAAAAACATTAGCCTATCCCACTTGAATTCAATATTTTAGATAGTTGTTGATAAAATCCAAAGTTTGAGTACTTGGTAAAAGAGCTTAGAGAGACTCCTAAAGGATGATGAGGAATTGATAACAAGAATCAAACAACTCTTTGGTAGCATGTTGGCTAACCCTACAAAATATAACTCCTTAGGCATCACTGATGATGATGAGTATAGGTACAGAGTCACTATGGTAATGCAAGAAGTAAAGAGTAAAATTCAAGGTCAATATGGAGGTGATAATATTTGAATAATGGGCATGATCTTTACTATTGAGGAGAATATTACTGAATCCAAGAGCATCAAGGATGCCATGGCAAGGAATGCTAGCGATTTAAATGACTTGGATGACCAAGAAGATGAGTGTATTATAAAGCCAATTGTTGATTTGGAGCTAGTCAGTGAACAACATCAAAGGTCCATGGATTTTATTCAGGAGTAGTAAGGGAACCCTTCAGCCCAGGGCCCACCAAATAATTAATGATATTCCATTCTATCTAAATCCTTGTAATATTTGAAAGTGGAATACTATTTTATAAAGGCACATGCTAGTTTTTTTAACATATTTTCCTATATATCAATCCATTTTGGAAAAGTAAATGTATTATAGAACTATGTAAAAGGATAGTTTTCCTTATATTTGTACATGTATAATCTCATGATTGACTAGTATACTACATTATTCTCTTATAAAAGGTAGTATTACCATTATGTAAGGAGAGAGAGTTTTGAGCTAAAACTTGTATACTTTTGAGAAATTAATATAAGCAAGGAATACTAAAAAGTTTATCCAAATTTATTTGTATTAATTGTTACATGGCTTCTCTCTCAATTACTTCTTCTAAGTCTTGAATTTAAATAGTTTCTATGAATTCTGAATGTGCATCTTTGATATAGGGTTTCTAATTTTTGTTGAAGCTAGATTAGTTGAATGTTCTTGGACTTTACCTCATTTTATTTTCTTTACATTAGGATGTGCAAATGATATTTGAATGTAGCAATAAACATTTAAGGCAAAGTTAGTTCATACTTGTATTCTTTTATGCTTTCCTCAAATATTTGTTTGGTTTATGGTGAGATTTGAGAATCTTCTATTTTGCATTCTATATTAGATAAATGCACGCCTAGTTAAAATTAAAACCTTATCATAATGTTTTAGGAAAAGATTAACAATTACATTCTTTCTGCCCTACCCTTCCTTTTGCTTCTTTTTTGACCAAATCACTCTAGTTTAGATCCCATTGTAAACATTCACTTAGGTTAGTCTCAAGTGTATAAAATTGATCATAATTCACTAATATCAACATAAATGCTTCTAAATTTGCATATATTAAGGACCATGGTGGATCCCAGCCACCAATCAATGTAAATTTTTGGAATAGTTTACTTTGCTCTACCTCTATTTCACCACATGTAACAGATTACCAAAACTAGCTACTCATGCTCAAAATTATTAGAATTATAAAATGATAAGTGTTATTTAAACACTAAGAGAACATATGATACACTTAGAGGCATCAACATGATGAAACATCTAGATCTATAATTTTTAACTAAGAGCAAAGCAACAACCCAATCATGTTTTGACCCAAGAAAGCAAAACAAAAGAGGTAAAATAAGAGCAAATAAATATGTTTTACCAATACCTCTAAATCCAACAAAATCATGCAAAATAAGACAAAATAAAATCATGAAAGCTTGGCTATGGTGTTATATTTTCATAGACTACAAATAGAGACCAATAAGGTTAAATAGAATTGACAATAATAAAAACCCAATAACTATAAAATAATTATAGCAGAAAAGAAACACCCATTTGGAAATTAAATAAATACCATATATAAAAGAAAATACACAATATGCCATTTTAAGAAAACACTTTCGAGCCATGAACAAAATAGAATAAATAGCCAAGGTTTTAATATTTTATCCAAAAAGGAATTTCAATGATAAAGTTGATTTATTAAACCCTATACATGAGGTAAAATTTTAACTCACATCAAGGTATGAATAATAAATCTAACTCCATATAACCAAAAAAGATAAAACTCTAGCAAGACAAAAATAATGCATCACTTACTTGGCATAAATCTACCCTATGAAGAAGAAAATAAACTTCTTTTTTATTACCCTTCACAAAAACAAAACTCTTGCCCAACTTAGTCCATCTCTTCCATAGACAACTCCCTTCTTTGTTTTTTTTCATGGCTTACTCTCTTTATCTCCCTTCTACCTAGGCACAAATTTTTTCCAAATCATTAAAGCCTGTTGAGATAAAATTCAAGCTTGCATTACTCTTAATGGATGCTATTTTCCCTCTAGGTTTTTGACATAAACCACTACAACAAAAAATGACATTTTTCCTAAGAAAAATAATCGATTACGTTATTGGGTGAAGATTCAACCCCTAATGCCATTGTTTTCCTTAATAAATAGACTTTTTAATCTTTTTTGCTTTCCTTTATTTTATTTGTTTATCTATTTATATATAAATAGATATACTTTATTTTAATTTTTATTTTAACTATAATGCATGGCTAAAGTCTACAACCCCTTTATGGTCATCATGACCTAAAAATAAGTTATTTAATAAATAAAATTAAGCATGGGTTACTTCTTGCCCATGGAATTATTAAATAAATACCATTATGGAGTCCTACTCTATTATAATTCATGGCATTAACCTACCCAAGGCTTCTTGGTAATAAAACCAAGATAAAAAGACTTAGATTGAACAATTTTAATCATAATATGATCCATGGTGGTCAAAAAATTAATAGGGTTAATATGATAATTAATGTATTTGAGCCCCTTAGCAACCAAAATAAAGAAAATGATAGATGAGATAAAAAGATAGTTTATCACTAAGACAACACACACACGTCACTAAACAAAGAAAATAATAAAAATTAAAAATGGACACAACCAAAATCAAGTAAAATAAAAAGGCAAAAGTATCAATCAAGATTAAACAAATAAAGCAAGATAAAAAGAGAGATATTAGGCATGTTGTAACTATTCAAGGACTAGATGGCTCATTACCATTATGTTTCTTATCCAGTGCTAGTGTTGTCTAGTAGCTCACTGCCTCCACCATTATTACCCCAACTGCCAAAATCTACCACTAATCTAGCTCATGTACCTATGAGCCCTATAACCACTAAAACATGACATCAAAAGTATTTGATCTACATAAACAATATATGTACATGTAAAGTTAAACTATATAATCATCTCAATATAAGACTATATTGATGAAATCATTAATATGCAAGATCAAAGTATGTTACTACAAGATAAAATTATGTTGTTGTAAGATCAAAGTATGATGTTGTAGGATCAAAGTATGTTCCTGGAAGTTCAAAGCATGTTGCTTCAGGATAACATAAATTAACGTCTATATGTAAGCATCAGATGATCAGTACTCAAAAATATGGTAATACATCAACTAATTTTTGTCAAAAAAGGAATCAAATAACAAGTTATGATATAGATGTTGAGAAAGGGAATGCATCACAAGATGTCCTCAAGTTTGATGAAAGGCGAGGATATGCATCATATAATCACCCCAAGTGTGCATTGAGGTAAGTAAGGGATTATAGATATTCTTCAAAGATTGAACTAAGAGAAGGGTGGGAATCATAAGTTTCCCCAAGTTGTGAAGTCAAAAAAGTATGGGAATTGTTAGATGCCATAACATGTGAGTTTTAGTGAGGAAATTAATATATTATTGAATTTAAATATTTATGTATTTATTAACCTTATTAACATATTTTGTGTATTTATTTCATCTTATTAGTATTTATTTTTCTACTAATATATGAATCTATAGGAGGTATTTTGAATTCTTCTTGATGATGTCACTCATGTCGATGATATAGTTGTGCTTTTGTACTAATTTTTGAATGTATTAGTCTGGTTGATATATTTTCTTGTTTTGATTGTTTCTTGACTATACCCTATTTTTTAAACCTATTTTATATTAAACAAAATAAATATATTATATCTAGTTATAGGTTTAAAACTATATAATATAAGAATGTTAAAGATGTACAATAATCAAGAATTTATATTTAAAAAAAATACAAAATATAAAAAACTCATATTTTTAGAAAATATTAAGAAGACATATATTTAGCTTCCACACATATTTACATTTATTTACTAAAGGATATTGAAAAAAATATAAATATATGACTCTATATTTATAGGAATAGATACAAAATTAGAGATAGTTTATTTCACATCCACTTTAAGTGAGTAACAATGCAATGTGTTTGAGTCACTTGACTATAGACTTGTCACATTTGATTTTAATTAATGAATATGATAGAAGATAGGTAAATAATAATTATAAATATTAAATATAAGAGGTATAAGTAGAGAATATTATTGGACATGACCATTTTAAATGGACAACAATGTAGTGAATTCATGTCCATTGATTGTGGACTTATCTTTATTGAATGTGATATAAAACTAGTCATTATGCACTCTATGCCTATTTCTACTTAATAATCTATGATGTTAAAAAATATGTAATGCCATTCATAATTTTTTTTCCTTATTTGGATTTGGATGCCCTAAGGAAAATTCAATAGCTTGAAAAACATATAATAAAAGAGGGGAGTATAATGGGATGAGTTGACCTCAATCACCCTCTAGATGATTGGGCCTTGCTATGTATCTACTACTCTATAGAGTAAAGTCATGTCAATATAGTTCTCCCACCTAGAGTGAATGTCTCCTTTGACTATATGTATGTAGATAGAAGATGGATTTTGAATTTTGAAAATTATAGTTATTTAATTACTTTAGAAGGATATCAACCTAGATTATGACCATTCCTTGTGAGTGATATTGAATTAGAAAAGATTAGGGAATATTCAATTTGAAAATATTGAGAGAATTGAATGCCAAGTGTATAAATTAATGAAATTTCATGTGTACTTATATCAAAAAATATTTCATAGATTCATTTGGATGATCATGTGAAATGTGAATGAAGACCAACAATAAATATTTTAAAATTTGAAATCAGTAGTTATTTGTTATGGGACATGGCCATTATAAGTGGATAGAAGTGTAGAGTTTTTTTGTCTACCTAGCATAAACTTGTCTAAGAGGATAAAATATAAATGTTCCTTTTTAAAGACAACCTAAAGAGTATTTTAGATAGATTGAACATTTGACATTGGAATTTGTATATAGTAGTAATGATAGACAAAGGTTTGATCTTGTATATGAATAAATTATTATAGGAATGTAAAATACGAGTCATGGAATTTTATGCAAGTCATGTGATTTAGGATGTGTCAATAATTAACAATGTTAATTACATGTGACTAAATTTATATGCCTATATATTATCTCCCCCCACTTTATTCTAATAATGAAATTGCTAGAGTAAAGAATAAAAAATTTAACTTGAGTGTGTAATATACACTTTTTAGTAATACAATACTTTAATTGTGAAAGGCATTATATATATAAATCCATACAACATGTCATGAAGTAGTCATTTGTGCATTTTGAAATTTGAAAAAATAACATGAAATTTTTAGAAAACTTGAAAAGTGAGCTAGAAATGATTAATCGTATATAGGTGAAACCAAATTTTCCTTGTAACTTACAATTGATGAAGGAAAATGGTGACCCATTATTGAATCCCTTGGATAATTATAACCAATGGTGAATTGAGAGTGATTAGGTCCCAATTTTGAATAGCTGATCAATTGATTGAGTTGTAAATATACATTATTCTAACCCTCATAAATGGGTAATAGTACATAATATACTAATCCAAAAAAGATGGAATCAAAATGAGTTTGATAAAAATGATTCCAAGGCTACTGGATTTCACTAGACTTGAATGTACATCACCAACACATTTGAATCACACTAATGTTGAAGGATCTAGATTCTATTTTTTTAATTGAAAGATAAAAATAAAAATTCATGCCCCCATCATAACCACATTGCTCATAGACTTGAATTGAAATTATTATTTTAATTTTAAAATTTTAACATTAAACTTTAATAATGTGCATGAATAAGTATCATGCCTTTTCATAGATTTTAAAATTGAAAAATTCAAATTTTAAAAATTTGAACCTCAAAACTTTAAATAAACATGAACATTAATGAACATCATTTCACCTAATATTTTCCAATGATATTTAATGCTATGAATTTATATTCTTAATTTTATTTGTATTTGTAATTTATTACTTTATTATTATAATTTTTTTCATATGCCCATGTATTTCATTCAAGTGTGTAGGATTATAAACTTTTATTATTTGAAAAGTGAGTGTATATGCATGCCATATTTCCCCTATAGACATTATTTCAAAACTATATAGCACCTTGTACTTGTATAGGTGGAAAATATAGACCTTGGTTCTTACTCTCAGTTTTATACCTTTTATTTTTGTTTAAAGGCTCACATATACTATCTCGATATGCCTATTTATTATATCTTAGTTTAACCAATTCTATTTTGATGACTCAAACCTTGTATCATTCTTATAATTATATAAACCTATTTTATTCTATTTTTACAAGTTCTAGAGTTGTAGCTATTTTCTAGCTATCTGGACACTTACATCCTAGTATGAAACATACATTGATTCATGTGCCCTATCCCAATGCAAGTGTCTAGTGCCATAAATTCATCCAAATTTCAAATGAAATGTATCTGTATGATCAACCTAGGTGATGTAATGTAAGATATTATCCAAAAGAATTGGTATATATGCATGATGAATCCTCATTCATTTCTTACCTAACATAGACCAAACAACTCATAATGTAACTTACCAGAATCATTAAATCAAGAATTCAAATGAGAAAATATTCCCGATCTTACCCTAATTGCATATCACTCATATGTAAAAAAATATTTGTATGTCTAAATTACTAAACAAGTAGTCTATAAGAAGTATTTTCTAAGTTACATGATAGGTCACCATTTTAATTGCATATCACATATTACATCCTTATGAACACATAAGCACATATTTAGGAGATAAATACATGATTATGAGGACATATTCATAGTATTTTATATGTTGGAAACACCGAATGATATAAGTTTGTTTTGGGTTAGCTCGACACCATGATCTCACTAACCCATTTTTCCCATAATCACTATGAATATGAAGAACTAAGGATTTAGATATTCAACAAGTGTGACATTCCATGAGATAGATCTAAATTTACCAAGGTGAAGGAGACACATAACCCATATATTCTATAATGATCATAATTAATCTAGATGTGATATCAATATCAAAGTCACACATTATCATGCCCAAAATTCACTCCTAAAATAAACCCAAACAAATGATAATTTTTTTATACTACTGTTACTATATTATTTGCACTAACTATATTAATCCTTTATGCCAATTAGTGTAACTAGTATCACTTCACCATTAAGGTTTTACCAAGCTACCAAATAATCAATATAACATTGTAAATCAAATTTCTTAAAATGTGTCACCAACTAATTAATAAATATTATCTCAAACTACTTCAAATAATACATTCTTCATCATTATTATTTAAACATTTTGAAAAATAATAAATATATTACAACATGTTTCATCTATTAAGGTGTCACTGATTAACTAATTAATATATATGATATTTTAAGATTGTTTCAACAATACATTTAAATAGTATTTATATAGTTAGCATTCTCAACCACGTAGTTAAAATAAACATTATTAAAGTCTAGGCATAGATATAATTAATCCATCTTATAAAATCTTTAACTATCTAATCTAATTAAATATATATTTATCTTCCACACATATTTACATTTATTTACTATAGGACAGTGACAAACATATAAATATATGACTCTATAGTTCTAGGAATAGACACAAAATTGGAGATAATTTATTTCAATTCCACTTTAAGTGCATAACAATGTAGTGTGTTTGAGTTATTTGACTATAGACTTGCCATATTTGATTTTAATTAATAATTATGATAGAAGATAGGTAAATAATAATTATAAATCTAAAATATGAGAGGTATAAGTAGATAATATTATTGGAAATCACCATTATAAATGGAAAATAATGCAGTGAATTCAAGTCCATTGATTGTGGACTTATCTTTGTTGAATGTGATATAAATTTAGTCATTATGCACTCTATGCCTATGCCTATTTAATAATCTATGATTAAAAAAATATGTAATGCCATTAATAATTTTTTTTCCTTATCTGGCTTAGGATGCCCTAAGGGACATTTAATAGCTTGAAACACCTATAATAAAGGAGGGGAGTATAATGGGATGAGTTGACCTCAATCACTCTCTTGATGATTGACCTTTGTTATGTATCTACTACTCTACAGAGTAAATTCATCTTAATAAAGTTATCACACCTAGAGTGAATGTATCCTTTAAATATATGTATATAGATAGAAGATTGATTTTGATTTTTGAAAATTATAGCTATTTAATTACATTAGAAGGATATCAAGCTAGATTATGACTGTTCTTTGTGAGTGATATTGAATTTGAAAAGATTAGGGAATATTTTATCAATTTGAAAATATTGAGAGAAGTGAATGCCAAGTGTATAAATGATAGAAATTTCATTTGTAATTATATCAAAAATATTTCATATATTCATTTGGATGATCATGTGAAATGTGAAGGAAGATCAAAAATAAATATTTTAATTTTTGAAATCAGTAGTTATTTGTTGTGAGACATGGCCACTATAAGTGGATAGAAGTGTAGAGTTCTTTTGTCTACCTAGCGTAAACTTATCTAAAAGTATCAAATATAAATGTCCATTTTAAAATAAAACTTGAAGAGTATTTTAGATAGATTGAACATTTGACATTATAATTTATATACAGTAGTAATGATAGATAAAGGTTTGATCTTGTATATGAATAAATTCTTAGAGGAATTGAAAATACAAGTCATGGAATTTTATGCAAGTCATGTGCTTTATGGTGTGTCAATAATTAACAATGTCAAGTACATGTGATGAAATTTATATGTCTATATATTATCTCCCCCCACTTTATTCTAATAATGAAATTTTTATAGTAACGAATAAAAAAATTAACTTGAGTGTGTAATACACACTTTTTAGTGATAAAATACTTTAATTATGCAAGGCATCAGATATATAAATCCATACAATATCTCATGAAGTAGTCATTTGTGAATTTTTAAATTTGAAAAAATAAACTTAGAAAATTTAGAAAACTTGAAAAGTGAGAAAGAAAGGATTACACCTATATATAGGTTAAACCAAATTTTCCCTGTAACCTATAATTGATGAAGGAGAGTGGTGACCCATTATTGAAGCCCTTGGAAAATTATAACTATTGGTGAATTGAGAGTGATCAAGTCCCAATTTTAAATAATTGATCAATCTATTGAGTTGTAAATATGCATTATTCCAAATCTCATGAATGGGTAATAATACATAATGTACTAATCCAAAAAAGGTAAAATAACAATGGGTTTGATAAAAATGATGCCAAACTATTAGATTTCAGCTGAGGGCCCACCAAATAATTAATAATAATCTATTCTATGTTAAGCCTTGTAATATTTGAAAGTGGAATATTATTTTGTAAAGGTACATGCTAGTTTGTTAACATATTTACCTATAGATCAGTCCATTTTGGAAAAAAAAAAATGTATTCTAGAACTATGTAAAAGGATAGTTGTCATTATATTTATACATGTCTAATCTCATGATTGACTGGTATACTACCTTATTCTATTATAAAAGGTAGTATTACCATTGTGTAAGGAGAGAGAGTTTTGAGCTAAAACTTGTATAGTTTTGAGAAATTAATATAATCAAGGAATACTAAAATGTTTGTCCAAATTTATTTCTATCAATTGCTACATGGCTTCTCTCTCAATTTCTTCTTTTAAGTCTTTAATTTTAATGGTTTCTATGAATTCTAAATGTGCATCTTTGATATAGGGTTGCTAATTTTTTCTGAGGCTAGATTAGTTGAAATTTTTTAGACTTTGCCTCATTTTATTTACTCTACATTAAGAGTTTAAAATGCTATTAAAGCTTTAAGGCAAAGTTAGCTCATTCTTTTATGCTTTCCTAAAATATTTTCTTGATGTATGGTGGGATTTGACCATCTACTATTTCACTTTATATATTGGTTAAATTCATGTCCAATTGAAATTAAAATTTTATCATGATGTTTGAGGTAAATGTCAACAATTACATACTTTCTTTTTGCACTACCCTTCCTTTTGCTTCTTTTTTAACCAAATAACTCTAGTTTAGATCCCATTGTAAACATTCACTTAGGTTAGTCTTCAGTGTATAAATTTGATTATAATTCACTAATATCAACATAAATGCTTCTAAATTTTCATAGATTAAGGACCATGGTGGATCCCATAAACTAATTAATATAAATTTATGGAACATTTTAATTTGCCCTACCTCTATTTCACCATAGGTAACTATATTCCCAAAACCTACTACTCATGCCTAAAATTCTCAGAATTCTAAAATGAAAGGTGTTATTTAAACACTAAGATCACCTATGATACACTTAGAGGCATCAACATGATGAAACATCTAGATCTGTAATTTTTTAGCTAGGAGCAAAGTAGCAATCCAATAATGTTTTGACCCAAGCAAGCAAAAAAAGAGGTAAAATAAGAGAAAACAACTCTTTTGCATGAATACCTATAAATCCATCAAAATACATGCAAAATAAGCCAAAATAAAAAAATGAATGCTTGGCTATGTTATGTTTTCAAAGATTGCCAATAGAGACTAGCTGGGTCAAATAAAATTAGCAATAATAAAAACCCAATAGCTATAAGATAATAAAAGTAGAAAAGAAACACCCATTTGGAAATTAAAGAAATACCATATATAAAATAAAACACCCAACATGATATTTTAAGGAAACACTTTCCAACCATGAATAAAATAAAATAAACATCCAGGGTTTTAATATTTTATCCCCAATGGAATTTCAATGATAAAGTTGATTTCTTTTAAAAATTGTACACTAGGTAAAATTTAACCTGAGTGTGTATTATACACTTTTTTAGTGATAAAATACTTCAATTTCCTGAGGCATTTAATATATAAATCTATACAACATCTCATGAAGTGTTCATTTGTGCATTTCAAAATTTTAAAAAATAAACCTAGAAAATTTAGAAAACTTCAAAAGTGAGAAAGAAAGGATTCCACCTATATAAAGGTGAAACCAACTTCTCCCTGTAACCTGTAATTGATGAAGGAGAATGGTGGCCTATTATTTAAGCCCTTGGATAATTATAACCAATGGTGAATTGAGAGTGATCATGTCTGAATTTTGAATAACTGATCAATCTATTGAGTTGTAAATATGCATTATTCTAACCCTCATAAATGGGTAATAGTACATAATGTACTAATCCAAAAAAGGTAGAATCACAATGGTTTTGATAAAAATTATGCCAAGGCTATTATATTTCACTAGACTTGAATGCACATCATCAACACATTTGAATCACACTAATGTTGAAGGATCTAGATTCTATATTTTTTAAAGTGAAACACAAAAATAAAAATTCATGTCCCCATCATGACCACATTGATCATATACTTGAATTTAAATTATTATTTTCATTTTAAACATTGAACATTAAACTTTAATAATGTGCACGAATAAGTATTATGCCTTTTTGTAGAATTTAAAATTAGAAAATTTAAATTTTAAAAATTTGAACCTTGAAACTTTGAATAAACATGAAAATTAATGATCATAATTTACCCTAATATTTTCCAATGATATATAATGTCATGCATTTATATTATTAATTTTATTTGTATTTGTAACTTATTACTTTATTATTATAGTTATTTTTATATGCCCATGTATTACATTCAAGTGTGTAGGATTATAAACTTTTATTATTTGAAAAGTGAGTGTATATGCATGACATATGTCCCCTGTATACACTATTTAAAAATTATGTAGCACCTCATACTTGTATAGTTGTAAAATATAGACCTTGATTCGTAATCTTAGTTTTATACCTTTTCATGTTGTTTAAAGGCTTACATATACTATCTCAATTTGCATATTTATTATATCTTAGTTAACCAATGTTATTCTAATGACTCAAATCATATATCATGATTAGATTTTTATAAACCTATTTTTCTTCTATTTTTACAAGTTCTGGACCTATACCTATTTTCTAGCTACCTGAACACTTGCATCCCAGTATGAAACATATAATGATTCAAGTGCCCTATCCCAATGCAAGTGTCTAGTGCCATAAATTCATCCAATTTTCAAATGAAATGTATCCCTATGATCAACCTAGGTGATTTAATGTGAGATATTATCCAAAATAATTGGTACATATACATGATCAATCCTCATTCATTTCACTCCTAATACAGACCAAATAACTCACAATGTAACTTACCAAAATCATTCAATCAAGGGTTCAAGTGAGGAAATAGTCCCTATCTTACCCTAATTCCATATCATTCATATGTAAAACACATATGTATGTCTAATTTACTAAACAAGTAGTCCATAAGAAGTAGTTTTTAAGTTACATGATAGGTCACCATTTCAATTACATATCACATTTTGCATCCTTATAAACACATAAGCCCACATGTAGGGTAGAAATACATGAGTATGAGGCCATGTTCCTAGTATTTCATATATAGGAAACACCCACTAATGTAGGGGTGTTTTGGGTTACCTCGACAACATGATCTCACTAACCCATTTTTCCCACAATCACTATGAAGATGAAGAACTAGGGATTTGACTATCCAACAAGTGTGACATTCCATGAGATAGATATAAATGCACCAAAGTGAAGGTGACATATAACCCAAATATTCTTGAAGTAGATCAATTAGTCTAGATGTGATATCAATATCAAAGTCACACATTATCATGGCCAAAATTCACTCCTAAAATAAACCCACAAAAATGATAACAATTTTTTTTATTACTATGACTATATTATTTTGCACTAACTAGATTAATCCTATATGCCAATTAGTATAGGTAGTATCAATTTACCATTAAGGTTTTGCCAAACTACCAAATAGTCAATTTGACATTGTAAATTAAATTTCTTAAAACGTGTCACTAGATAATTGATAAATATTATCTCAAAATAATTCAAATAATACATTCTTAATCATTATTATTTAAATCATTTTGAAAAATAATAAATATATTAAAACATTTTGTTTAAACTATTAAGGTGTCACTGATTGACTAATTAATAAATTTGATAATTTAAGCTTGTTTCAACAATACGTTTAAATAGTCTTTATATAGTTATTATTCTCAACCATGTAATTAAAATAAACATTATTAAATTCTATGCATAAATATAATTAATCCAACTTATAAAATCTTTAACTATCTAATTTAATTAAATAAATTCAAGTAATTGAAAATAAAAATATATTAAATTAATAATAATTTACAATTAGTACATAATTTGAAATGAAAGTTTAAAAACTTTACTTAAGTTCCCTGTAAGTAATAAGATTACTAAAATTAATTTATGGATTATTATGTACCACTAATAATTATATAACACCCTTTAAATGTTATGAGGAGAAATAATTTATTTAATTGTTGACTTAATACGATTAACATGTGAAAATAAATAAAAATACATTTTCTCTTTAATTTAAGCATTAAATTATTATCTTTTTCAAATCCAAATGGGAAATAATTATCTTTAAAATTAAATAAAAGTTGTAAATAAAAACTAATCGATTAATTCCATATAAGTACATTAAAAATAAATTTAAATAATTTGTAATTTAAATTTCAAGGTTAAAGGACTTTTTCCCACTTACATGTGGTCGCACTTGCAAGTGGAGGGTTACTTCAAATCCATTGATTAAAAAGATCTAAACCTTATGATCTAAGTATTATTTAGAAAGCCCTAAGCCCCAGATTTTCTTATCTTTAATTAAAAGATAATTTCTAATTCAAACCCTAATTTTGTTTACATGTTGAGAGAGAGAGAGAGAGAGAGAGAGAGAGAGAGAGAGAGAGAGAGAGAGAGAGAGAGAGAGAGAGAGAGAGAGAGAGAGAGAGAGAGAGAGAGAGAGAGAGAGAGAGAGAGAGAGAGAGAGAGAGAGAGAGAGAGAGAGAGAGAGAGAGAGAGAGAGAGAGAGAGAGAGACCATGGTGGATCCTAACAACCGATCAAGGTATAAATTTGACAATAATTCACTAATATAAGCATAAATGCTTCTATATTTTCATAGATTAAGGACCATGGTGGATCCTAACAACCGATCAATATAAATTTGTGGAACAGTTTAATTTACTCTACCTCTATTTCACTATAGGCAACTAGATTACCAAAACCTACTACTCATGCTCAAATTTATTAGAATTATAAAATTAGAAGTGTTATTTAAACACTAATATCACCTATGCTACACTTAGAGGCATCAACAAGATGAAACATCTAAATCTACAAAATTTTAACCAAGAGCAAAGCAATATCCCAATCATGTTTTAACCCAAGAAAGCAAAACAAAAGAGGTAAAATAAGAGAAAATAAATATTTTGTACCAATACCTCTAAATTCATCAAAATACATTTAAATAAGCTAAAATAAAAACATGCAAGCTTGGCTATGGTGCTATATTTTCATAAACTACCAATAGAGACCAATAGGGTTAAAAAAATTATCAATAATAAAAAACCTAATAACTATAAAATAATTACAATAGAAAATAAACACCCATTTAGAAATTAAATAAATACCATACAAAAAATAAAACACTTGGCATGCCATTTTAAGGCATCACTTTTTAGCATTGAATAAAATGAAATAAATATATAGGGTTTTAATATTTATCCCCAAAGGAATTTCAATGATAAATTTGATTTATTTTAAAACCCTATACACTAGGTAAAATTTTAACTCATATCAAGGTATGAAGAATCAATCCAACTCCATCCAAACATAAAAAGATAAAACTCTATCAAGAAAAAAAATAATGCATCACTTACTTGGCATAAATTTTCCCTATGAAGAAGAAAATAAACTTTTATTTGATTACCTTTCACAAAAATGAAACTCTTGCCCAGGTTAGTCCATCTCTTCCATGGACAACTCCCTTATTTATTTATTTTCATGGCTTTCTCTCTTTATCTCCCTTCTACCCAAGCATGATTTTTTTCCAAACCATTAAAGCCTATTGAGATTAAATTCGAGCATGCATTACTCTCTATGGATGCCATTTTCCCTCTAGGTTTTCAACCTAAACCAACTCAACAAAAATTACATTTTTTCCAATGAAAAATAATCGATTACCTTATTAAGTGAAGAGTCAACCCTAAATCCCATCCTTTGCCTTAATCAATAAACTTTTTAATTTTTTTTACTTTCTTTTATTTCCTTTATTTATCTATTTTTTTATAAATAGATATACTTTATTTTTATTTTAACTATAATGCATGGCCAAAGTACACAACCCCTTTATGTTCATCATGACCTAACAAGAATTTATTTAATAAATAACATTAAGCATGGGTTACTTCTTACCCATACAATTATTAAATCAAGACCATTGTGGAATCCCACTCCATTATAATTCATGGCATTAACCTAATTAAGGCCTCTTGGTAATTAAATTAAGATGAAAAGACTTACATTAAACAAATTTAATCACAATATGATCCGTGGTGGTTAACAAGTTAACATGATCGATATGATTATTAAAGTATTTGAGCCTCTTAGTGGCCAGAATAAAGAAAATGATAGCTGAGACAAAAAGATAGCTTATCACTAAGACAATACACACAAGTCACCAAACAAAGAAAATAATAAATATTAAAAGTAGACACAACCAAAATTAAGTGAAATAAAAGGTAAAAATATCAATCAAGATTAAACAAATAAAGTAAGATAAAAAAAGAGATATTATGCATGCTACAATTATTCAAGGACTAGATAGCTCATTACCATTATGTTTCTTATCCAATGCTGGTGTTAGCCAACTGCTCATTGCCTCCACCATTTTTACCCTAACTAATAAAATCCACCACCAGCCTAACTCATGTATCTATGAGCCCTAAAACCACCAGAATATGGCATCAAAATTATCTTCTGTACATGAAAGATATATGTCCATGTAAATCTGAACTATATAATCATCACAATATAAGACTATATTGATGGAATCATTAATATGCAAGATCAAAGTATTTTACTACAAGATAAAATTATGTTAGTGTAGGATTAAAGTATGATGTTTTAGGATCAAAATATGTTACTTCAAGATCAAAGTTTGTTAATATAGAATAACATCAATAAAAATTTATACGTAAGCATCAGATGATTAGTACTAAAAAATATGCCACTACATCAAATAATGTCTATCAAAAAAGGAGTCAAATAACAACTTATGACAAAAATGTTGAGAAATGAAATGCATCACAAGATGTCCTTAATTTTGATGAAAGGTGAGGATATGCATAATAGAATCCCCCCAAAGTGTGTATTGAGGTAAGGGATTATATATATTCTTCAAATTTTGAACTAAGAGAAGGGTTGGAATCATAAGTTTCCCCAAGTTGTGAAGTGAGAAAAGTATGGAAATTATAAGATGCCATAACATGTGAGTTTTAGTGAGGGAATTAATAGTGTTGAATTTAAATATTTATTTATTTATTAACCTTATTATCATATTATGTGTATTTATCTCATATTATTAGTATTTTTTTCCACTAATTTATGAATCTATAGGAGGTGTTTTAAATTTTTATTGATGATGTTACTCATGTCGATGATATAGTTGTGCTTTTGTTCTAATTTTTGAATGTATTGGTTTGGTTGATACATTTGGTTGGTTTGATTGATTTTTAATTGTACCCTATTTTTTAAACCTATTTTTTATTAAACATAATAGATATATTATATTTGGTTATATTTTTAAAAATAGATAATATAAGAATGTTAAAGATGTACAATAATCAACAATTTAGATTTAAAAAAAATATAAAATATAAAAAACACATATTTTAGGAAAATATTAAGAAGATATATATTTATATTCCACACATTTTTACCTTTATTTACTATAGGATAGTGAAAAACATACAAATATATGACTCTATAGTTCTAGGAATAGACACACAATTGGACATAGTTTATTTCACGTCCACTTTAAGTGCATAACAATGTAGCGTGTTCAAGTCACTTGACTATAGACTTGTCACATTTGATTTTAATTAATGACTATCATAAAAGATAGGTAAATATTAATTATAAATATGAAATATGAGATGAATAAGTAGATAATATTATTGAACATGACCATTGTAAATGGACAATAATGTAGTGAATTCAAGTCCATTGATTGTCAACTTATCTTTGTTGAATGTGATATAAAACTAGTCATTATGTACTCTATGCCTATGTATACTTAATAATCTATGATGTTAAAAAATATGTAATTCCATTCTTTATTTTTTTCCTTATTTGGCTTTGGATACCCTAATGGATCTTTAATAGTTTGAAACACCTATAATAAAAGAGGGGAGTATAATGGGATGAGTTGACCTCAATCACCCTCTTGATGATTGACCCTTGCTATGTATCTAATACTCTATGGAGTAAAATCATGTAAATATAGTTCCCCCACCTAAAGTGAATGTCTCCTTTGACTATATGTATGTAGATAGAAGATGGATTTTGAATTTTAAGAATTATAGCTATTTAATTACTTTAGAAGGATATCAAGCTAGCTTATGGCTGCTCCTTGTGAGTGATATTGAATTTGAAAAGATTAAGTAATATTTTATCAATTTGAAAATATTGAGAGAAGTGAATTCCAAGTGTATAAATGAATGAAATTTCATGTGTACTTATATCAAAAAAACTCATAGATTAATTTGGATGATTGTGTGAAATGTGAAAGAAGACCAAAAATAAATATTTTAATTTTAAAAATAAGTAGTTATTTATTGTGGGGCATGACCATTATTAGTGGATAGAAGTGTAGAGTTCTTTTGTCTACCTAACATAAACTTGTCTAAAAGGATCAAATATAAATGTCCCTTTTTAAAGACAACCTGAAGAGTATTTAAGATAGATTGAACATTTGACATTGGAATTTATATATAGTAGTAATGATAGACAAAGGGTTGATCTTGCATATGAATAAATTCTTATAGGAATGGAAAATATGAGTCATGGAATTTTATGCAAGTCATGTGCTTTAGGATGTGTCAATAATTAACAATGTTAATTACATGTGACTAAATTTATATGTCTATATATTATCTCCCCCCACTTTATTCTAATAATGAAATTTCTAGAGTAAAGAATATAAAATTTAACTTGAGTGTGTAATACACACTTTTTAGTGATTAAATAATTCAATTGTGCAAGGCATCAGATATATAAATCCATACAACATCTTATGAAGTAGTCATTTGTGCATTTTGAAATTTGAAAAAATAAACATAAAATTTTAGAAAACTTGAAAAGTGAGTAAGAAAGGATTACACCTATATATAGGTGAAACCAAATTTTCCATATAACCTATAATTGATGAAGGAAAATGGTGACCCGTTATTGAAGCCCTTGGATAATTATAACCAATGGTTAATTGAGAGTGATCAGGTCTTAATTTTAAATAGATGATCAATCGATTGAGTTGTAAATATGCATTATTATAAACCTCATGAATGGGTAATAGGACATAATGTACTAATACAAAAAAGGTGGAATCAAAATGGGTTTTATAAAAATGATGCCAAGGCTATTGGATTTCACTAGACTTGAATGTACATCGCCAACAAATTTGAATCACACTAATGTTGAGGGATCTAAATTCTATTTTTTAAAAAATTGAATGAGAGAAATAAAAATTAATGCCCACATCTTGACCACATTTCTCATAGACTTGAATTGAAATGATTATTTTGATTTTAAACTTTGAAAATTAAACTTTAATAATGTGCACAAATAAGTATCATGCCTTTTTGTAGATTTTAAAATTGAAAATTTTTAATTTTAAAAATTTGAACCTTGAAACTTTCAATAAACATGAAAATTAATGAGCATAATTTCCCTTAATAGTTTCCAATGATTTATAATGATATGAATTTATATTCTTAATTGTATTTGTATTTGTAACTCATAACTTTATTAATATAGTTTTTTTCATATGCCCATGTATTGCATTGAAGTGTGTATGATTATAAAATTTTATTATTTGAAAAGTTAGTGTCTAATCATGACATATTTCCCCTATAGAAATTATTTAAAAATTATATAACACCTCATACTTGTGTAGTTGGAAAATATAGAGCTTGGTTCTTACTCTCAGTTTTAGACCTTTTCTTTTTGTTTAAAGGCTCATATATACTATCTCGATATGCCTATTTATTATATCTTAGTTTAATAAATGTTATTTTGATGACTCAAACCTTATATCATGTTCAAAATGCTATAAACATATTTATATTCTATTTTTACAAGTTCTAGACCTGTACCTATTTTTTAGCTACCCGAAAACTTACATCCTAGTATGAAACATATATTGATTCAAGTGCCCTATCCCAATTCAAGTGTCTAGTGCCATAAATTCACCCAAATTTAAAATGAAATGTATCCCTAGGATTGACCTAGGTGATTTAATGTGAGATATTATCCAAAAGAATTGGTACATATGCATGATGAATCCTCATTCATTTCTCACCTAACACAGACCAAACAACTCATAATGTAACTTACCAAAATCATTAAATCAATAATTCAAGTCATAAAATATTGCCTATCTTACACTAATTCCATATCATTCATATTTAAAACACATCTATCTGTCTAAATTACTAAACAAGTGGTTCATAAGAAGTATTTTCCAAGTTACATGATAGGTCACCATTTTACTTGCATATCACATATTGCATCTTTATGAACACACAAGCCCACATATATGGGAGAAATACATGAGTATGAGGACCTATTCATAGTATTTTATATGTTGGAAACACCCATTGATATAGGGGTGTTTTGGGTTACCTCGACACCATGATCTCAATAACCCATTTTTCCCACAATCACTATGAAGATGAAGAACTAGGGATTTGGCTATTTCACAAGTGTGACATTCAATGAGATAGATATAAATGCACCAAGGTGAATGAAACACATAACCCAAATGTTCTTGAATGATATCAATTAATCTAGATGTGATATCAATATCAAAGTCACACATTATCATTCCCAAAATTCACTCCTAAAATAAACCCACAAAAATGATAACATTTTTTTTACTACTATTAATATATTATTCACACTAACTATATTAATCCTAAATTCTAATTAGTGTAACTAGTATCACTTTACCATTAAGGTTTTCCCAAGCTACCAAATAATCAATATAACATTGTAAATCAAATTTATTAAAACATATCACCAAATAATTAATAAATATTATCTCAAAAAACTTCAAATAATACATTATTAATCATTAAAAAGAGTTATAAGGAACAAAAACTTTACATCATCAATAAGGCATCACAATCCAAAAGGAATCAATATAGGCAACCCATGAGAAACCCACTCTTCGATCCAAAGTCTAAGCTACAAAAAAAGATATACACCAAAGAATAACAAGTACCAGTATTTTAAAAATCTCTAAAGTATATCAAAGGAACGTGCTTAAACACCCATCCTACAAGCATCATTACACAAGATTCTCATTGAGTGAGGTCCATACATAACATCCCCCATGTCTAAGGAAAAGAGGCATGCCTCAACTATTATTAACAATTTAATAATATTACAAGGGTAATTATTATATGTGCCAATAATTAAGAAAAAAATACAAATTATTCACAATGAAAACATAAATAACAAGGAAAAATAACCAAGACTTCACGAAAGGGAAGAGAAGAGCGCATTTGATTTCTTTGTCACATAAGTTCATTAATGAACACAAGGGCTTCCCAATAAAAATAAAATAATTTTCAAGTAATAATTTCAATCCTTATACCTCCCATAACCCAAAATTCATTAAAAAAAATTAGAATACAACAAGAAAGGGAAATCATGGAAATAATACAAAATGAAAAAACTTTAGAAAAGCTTTAAAATAAGGGCCTCAAGCTAGTAAAAATATTTATTCATTTTACTTTAAATGAGATTAATTCAAGATAAAATAATATATTAGCATTAAAACATAAATAATAGTAATAAAAATACCTACCTTAACCAAAATCTCTACTTGTCAGTCTTTTAAAAGCCTTCCTCCAAGCATCCAAGCTCTCCCACCATCCAAAATGCATCCTCCCAAAAGACTAAAATAAGGTCTTTAAAAGTAGAAGATAACGCAAACAAAGAAATATATGAGGATAATAAATGGCCATACTCATCCTAATGATGTGACCTTAATCCATAAATATCTCTTACAACCTCATAAATATCTTTACACACTCACATGTGCGTTTCTTCCACTCAAATACATAGCACAACTTTTTCTGTACAAAAAAAGAGGGTTGCTTATGGAAGAAAAATCTAGGCCAAAAAATAAGGATTATATATGACCAAAAAGTGTTCAAATGTCCTTTAAAAACTTACATACATAATTGGTGTATTTATATACCTAAAAAGAATTTGTAAGACAAGGTTTACTTGTCAAACACTCAATGAAAAAGGTGGTTGAAGGGATAAAACCGAAATTACACACATGTTTTGGGTTTTTAGGTCAACTCAAACCCAGATAAAGATTATTTAAACCTCATTCAATGTTAAATAATCTTAGGTTGGTTAGGTTAATTAATTTTAGACTAAAAAATCATAATTTAAAATAAAACTAAAAATAAAAAGAGCACAATATAGTAAATTTAATGGTTTTCAAAATGAAGGGTGTAATGTTTCAAAGTTTAGAAAGTGTCCAAAGTTGCATATGTTATGTTGAGAGATATATTAGTCACTTTTAGTCTCACCTATTATCCCCAATAATATGCACACTCAATAAAACATCAAATACATCCAAGAAATAATTCATAGCTAATCAATATAAATAAGCATATATATAATATAATTATCAATACCAATATGTCATAGAACCAAATCATAATATCTAGTTAGTCCAATATAGTAAATTATAAGTCACAAAATAAATCATCATGTTATTCAAAATCAAAATCCAAATAAAATATAAATCCACTCAAAATAATCATACTAAGTAATCACACATCCAATTGAGGTATATTGAACTAGTTAACTAAGGTACATAGTGATAATCATAAACAATCCAATACATATCCATCAAGATCACATAATATACCCAAACACATAATATAAAATTATAATATAATTAGGGTAACATCAAATATCACATGTTGAATTTTCTACACATATAAATGGTTGTTACATATGACAAATGGATCAATATGACTAGACTACAGAGGTTTGATACAAGGGTTATTGCACACATGACTATGAACACTAGATATACATGATAAAACATCACATAGAGGTGAAAACCCCACACATTATTCATATATTGATAAACTCAATACCGATTACATAACATCTTTTTCTCTCACTATTTATCTTAGAATCTCTTTTCAATACACTATCTTGTCACATATGCATAACTAGAACACCTAGCTTGCATAACATTTTTTCACATAGAAAAAGTTACACAACAAATTGTTTCATTACACATTATAATTTTAAAATTATAAAACTTTGTCATATGGGCATGGAAATATGACCATTATAATATGACCGATGTAAATAGTCTATTGTAATATGACCATTATAAAGTGACCATAGTGTCCAATATATCCTACCATTTCTAATGATAATATTATAGGGTTCACCTCTAAAATGGTCATGTTAATATAATTTATTATTTATTTAAATTATCACCACCTCATAATAAATAATAAAGCATATTATTATTTATCTGATGTAATATAATGTATTAAGGGTACATGAATGCACCACTTAACCATTAATTGTTCTAACACTCCCCCTTAATGTTAAGTAGGGATACATGCCAAAATAACCTTTATGATAAATATGATACACTCCATGCACCATTCACATGAATAATTTTATTATGAAATAAAATTAAAAAATTACACTCCATGAACCATCCACATGATGATTTTTAGAAGGTAATAATTGAAGGACTTAAACCTTCATCATGACATAGTCATTTAAAGGTATTACACTATGTAACCATATTCACCTATAAGAGTTACACCATATAACTATAAATACATAATTTTGAAGGAATTATACTCTACACTCATATATACCTAAAGGTATTACACTATGTAACCATAGTCACCTTTAAATAAATTATACTATATAGCCCTAAACCACTTAAAGTGAGTTTAGGTCAAAATTATTGTGAGAATGCATCCCATAATTTCTCATGAATAATAAACCAAGCATATTGGACATTTTTATAACTTAAGGACCTCCATGATAATAATTATTGGGTTAAATGTATTATTTCACACTAATTTTACAACAACCACATAAAGTGATATATTAAAATGCTTTACAATGAGAAGAAGTATATAGGGAGAAGGAACCTAATACATATTCCAAACTTATGGAGGCCATAATTTTTGATCCATAACTTTGTTTGAGCTCTCTTTTATACAAAAAATATTGTCCTAAAATTTAAAATACATACATAAGATGTGTAATCCACTTAGGGACATCAAAAAAATTTAGAGTCCATGCATGACCATCTAAGGGTCTAAAAATATATTTTAATATTTTTTAGTATTTTTCTATTTTTAGAATTAGTTTATTTTTCTAATTAGAAGTTAATTTTAGTTAAAATTTGTTCATTAGGTCAATTTTAGTGTTTATAAGATATGTGGATATTTTCAAAGTTATTTTATATGGCATGCAAGACTTACTAAAAATAGTAGCTACTAAAAATATCAGGTCAAGATTTTTATTTTTTTTAGAGTTTCAAATTTTGCATGTCAACTCTAATTCTAAGTTGAGGTTTATTTCATGAAGTACTCATTTATGCACATATATGTTTTGGTTTGTTTTTATAGAACTAGAATATATATATATATATATATATATATATAACTAAATTTAAATCCCATATAAAAAAAGATAATATATACTATAAATTTTGAAATATATAAATACATTTTTAAAATAAAAAAATATAATTTTTTATTTTTTATTCCTATTTTATTAGGATGGTCAATAACCTGTGGTCTATCACCACCATAGGGATACCAAGGGTGGTTGGCTAGCCTCATCCTCTCTCCCCCTTTTATTAGGGTTTGAGGGGATGGTTGGCCCAAACCTTGTCCCCCCTCCCCTAATATCTGCTTAATTTTTTTCTAAAAAAAAACTATTATATTTTTATTTTAATATAATTATATTTATTATTTTATGTAAATTATTTATTTTTAAATATTATTTCATTTATTTATTATTTTCCTTTTCTTTATTATATTTCATTAAATATAAATTTTTTATTATAATTTTAAATAATGCAATGCAATATTATTACATTAATATATTTTTTTATTTTTTGTCCAATGGAGGAAGGTATATATTTTTTCTATTGTTTAATATATATAAAAAATTTAAAAAAAATATACACTTTCCTCAAAATGGAGGAAATTTTAAGATCCAAAAAATGATATACACGCAATAATAACAACTTCCAATATTTTCAAAATATCCAAAGTGTACCAAAGGAAGGTGCTTAACCACCCATACTACAAGCCTCATTACACATGATTCTCACTAAGTGAGTTCAATTCATAACATCAACCAAGTCTAAGGAAAAGAGGCATGCCTCAACTCATATTAAAATTTTAATAATGTTACAAGGGTAATGGTTATATGTGTCAATAATTAAGAAAACAAAATTCAAATTATTCACAATGAAAATATAAATAACAAGGAAGTCACCAAACTTCACTAAAGGGAAGAGAAGAGGGCATTTGATTTATTTATCACATAAGTTCATTAATGAACACAAGGGTTTCTTAATCCAAATAAAATAGTTCTTTTCAAGTAATAATTTTAATCATTAGACCACCCATAACCCCACATTCATAAAAAAAAATAAGAACACAAGAAGAAATGGAAATCATGACAACAATACAAAATGAATAAACTTTAGAAAAAATTCAAAATAAGGGCCTCAAGCCAATCAAAATATTTATTTATTTTCCTTTAAATGAGATTCATTCAAGAGAAAACAATATAAGAAAATTAAAACATAAGTAATAGTAATCAAAATACCTACCTTAACCAAGATATATACTTGTCAATATTCTAAAAGCCTTTCTCCAAGCATCCGAGTTCTCCCACCATCCAAAATGCATCCCCCCAAAAGACAAAAATAAGGTCCTTAAAAGAAGAAGATAATAGAAGCAAATGCAATAGGAGGGTAACAAAAGGCCATGCTCATCCCAAGGATGTGACCTTCATCCATAAATTTCTCTTGAAACCTGATAAATATCTTTACACACTCACATGTGTGTTTCTTCCACTAAAATACACAACACAGATTTTTCTATACAAAAAAAGAGGGTTGCTTATGAAAGCAAAATCTAGGCCATAAAATAAGGGTTTTATATGACCTAAAACTATTAAAAGGTCTTTTAAAAAATTACATACCCAATGTGTATATGTATAGGCCCAAAAATAACTTGTAAGATAAGGTTTACTTGTCAAACGCTTAATGAAAAAGGTGGTTGAAGTGACAAAACCGAAATTACACACATGTTTTGGGTTTATAAGTCAACTAAAACCAAGACAAATGTTATTTAAATCTCATACAGAGTTAAATAATTTTAGGTTGGTTATGTCAATAAATTTTAGGCTAAAACATCATAATTTAAATAATAAGAATGAAAATAAAAAGAGCACAATATAATAAATTTAAACATTTTCAAAATGAAAGGTGTAATGTTTCAAAGCTTAGAAAGGGTCCAAGGCATGTATATGGTATTTTGAGAGACATATTGGTCCCTTTTAGTCTTACCTATTATCCCCTATAATATTCACACTAAATATAACATCAAATACATCCAAGACATAATTCATATCTAAACAATATAAACAAGCATATATATAATATAATTATCAATACCAATATGTCATAAAATCAAACCATAATATTTGGTTAGTCCAATATAGTCAATTTTAATTCAAAAAATAAATCATCATATTGTTCAAAATCAAAATCCAAATAAAATATACATCCACTTGAAATAATCATACTATGTAATCACAAATCCAATTGAGGTCTATTGAACTAGTTAACTAAGGTACATAGTGATAATCATATACAATCCAATACATATCCATCAAGACCACAAAATATACCAAAACATACAATATGAAATTATAAAATAATCAGGGTAACATCAAATATCCCATGTTGAATTTTTTACACATATAACTGGTTGTTACATAAAACAAATGAATCAAGATGACTAGAGTATAGAGGTTTGATACAAGGGTTATTGCACACATGACTATGAACACTAGATAAACATGGGAAAATATCACATAGAGGTAAAAAGCCCACATGTTACACATATAGTGATAAAATCAATACCCAATACGTAACATCTTCTTCTCTCACAATTTATCTTAGAATCTCTTCACAATACACTATTTTGTCACATATGCATAACTATCATACCTATCTTGCATAAAATTTGTTCATATAGCACAAGTTACACACCAAATTGTTTCATTATGCATTATAATTTTATAATTCAAAAACTTTATTATATAGGCATGGAAATACGAGCATTATAATTTGACCGATGTAAGGTGTCTGTTGTAATATGTCCATTATAAAGTGATCATAGTGTGTAATATGTCCTACCTTTTTCAATGATAATATTAGAGGGTTCACCTTTACAATGGTGATGTTAATATACTTTATTATTTATTTACATTATCATCACCTCATAATAAATAATAAAGCATATTATTATTTATTTGATGTAATATAATGTATTAAGGGTACATGAATCCATCACTTAACCATTAATTATTCTAACATTTTCCCTTAATGTTAAGTAGGGATACAAGCCAAAATCACCTTTATGATAACTATGTTACACTCCATGAATCATCCACATGATGAATTTTATGAGGTAAAAAAATAAAAAAACTTACACTCCATGAACCATGCACATGATGAGTTTTAGGAGGTAATAATTGGACTTAAACCTTCACATGACATAGTCATCTAGAGGTATTACACTATGTAACCATATTCTCCTATAGGAATTACACTATATAACTATAAATTCATTATTTTGAAGTAATTATACTCTACACCCATATATACCTAAAGGTATTACACTATGTAACTTAGTCACCTTTAAAGGAATTATACTATGTAACCCTAAACCACTTAAAGTGAGTCTAGGCCAGAATAACATGAAAATGCATTTGAAAATTTCTCATGAATAATCAACCAAGCATATTGGATATTTTTATAACATAAGGACCTACATTATAATAAGTATTGGGTAAAATGTATTATTCCACACTAAGTTTACACAAATCTCATAAAGTGACATATTAAAATGCTTTACAATGAGAAGAAGTATATAGAGAGAAGGAACCTAATACATAGCCCAAACTTATGGAGGCCATAAATTTTGATATGTAACTCTATTTTATCTCTCTTTTATACCAAAATGAGTATCCCAAAATTTAAAATACATACATAAGATGTGTAATCCACTTAGGGACATTTAAAAAAAAGTAGAGTCAATACATAACCATCTTAGGGTTTAAACATATATTTTAATATTTTTTAGTATTTTTCTATTTTTAGAATTAGTGTTATTTTGTAACCAAATGTGAATTTTAGTTCAAATTTGTTTGTTAGCTTAATTTTAATATTTAGGATATATTGGGATATTTTCAAAGTTATTTGAGATGGCATGCAAAACTTATTACAAATAGTAGCTACTGAAAATAGAAGGTTGAATTCTTTATTTTTTTTAGAGTTTCAAATTTTGCATGTCAACTCTAATTCTAAGTTGAGATTTATTTCATGCACTTTTATGTATTTATTTTATTCACTCAATATGAATCAATACAAGTTATAATTTCATAAGTATTGTTATTATTGATTTCTTTGCATTGATAGTATTCAAGTTCATCAAAAAGAAGGAAACACATGACCCACATGGCTATTAGGAAGTGGCATTATCATGCACACTCCCCCTCAATAGAAACTCTAAGAGACCCAATATTGTATGAAACTGATAATAAATAGTATCACCAAGTGGTTTTGTGAATATATCTAATCATTTTCATCCATAGGACAAAACCACAGATTAATATCCCCATTGAGGACTTTCTCTTGGATAAAATACACATGAAATTCAGTATGTTTAGTTTTTTGGTGTTTCATTGGATTTTTTTCTAGAGTTATACAAATTTGAATATCACCAAAAAGGGTGGTATAATGGGTAACTTCCACATGAATTTATTCTATCATCCTTCATAGCCACAAGGATTCTTTAGTAGTTTCCACATGAAGTGTTCCAAGTGATAACACCTCCACCAAACATAAACACATATCTAGAAGTAGACTCATGATAGAATAGTATGGGTAGCATAATAATAATCAAATAAATTAACACTGTAAAATAAAGAATAATATAAACTAAAGTTTACAGTTATTTTTATATTCCAAAGTATCTATTACTAATTTCCAATGATCCAAGTATGAACCTTGCATAAATATAGAATAAACACCCACAACTTATGAAATATTTATCATAGTAATGGTTAAAAAAATAAAACTACCAATAAACTTTCTGTAAATAGTGGGGTTAGCTTTTCACATGCAAATTTTGGATCAATCTTTTACATAAACTTTAATAGGAGTATATGTAATATTGAAATCAATCATGTTAAATTTAACAAGTAGGTTATGTGATGCACATACAAAAAAATTATTATTAATATGATACTAAGTTAACCAAACGTTAGATATATTATTAGAAATAACTCATGTTATAATTTGATTCTTAATAAAAACTTTTCAAGTTTAATACTCTTTACTTTTCCAATGACATATAATTATATTTAATAAAAAATTGAGGTATGTAACCTCTCATATATAAAAATATGTATAATTTATCATGCTATGAATCATCTAATCAAATAGATACGAGATTGAAAAACATAATTTTAGACATATATGAATAAAATGATTATTATATTAATAGAATGTATTTACACTTTAAATATCATAATGTATACCTTATTATAAAATGCAACATCTAAGCATGTTAGCATAAATAATCAAATGATAAAACAATCAAATGAGATTATCTAATAATGTTAGCATTAAATTACTCTAATTTGATAAAAATATCATAAACTAATTTATGATTTGTTAGGAACAATTTTAGGAAAAGCCATGACTTTTTAAAAAACAACATTACAAATTTACATTTTATATGAAACTTACAAAAAATAAAGGTTTATAATGAAAACTTTTAATGTGTTTTATATTTTATTTTTACACACACACACACACACACACACACACACACACACACACACACACACACACACACACAACCATCTCCCTATTCTTTGCATACAACCATCCAATATAATTATAAGAATATGCAAATCCTCACACCCTAGCCACATTAAACACACCTAGTTTAGCATTTTTTCATCTTCATAACACTATTTCACAAAGCACATCAATTGGGAGAAATAAATATGGCTTGATTTCTCTTCAAAGTATTCATATGTAGGCAGTGTGCCGACATAAGGGGTGTAGATACATGTTTAGTGCATCTTACACATACTAACCCCCATTATTTCACAAGATTTATCAAAGCACAATGAAGTCTAAGGTTTTAAGACTAAATCATCTCCATAAGGAGTTTCATAAACCTTCAACAGTCAAAATTTCATAGGTAGGCTCACATAAAGACAATGAATAAAACCTAGAAATATCAGGTCTCTAGGACAATAGTGATAAAAGATAACTATAGAACTAGACCCTAGGGTGTCTTATTTAGACACTCTTATCCTTTAATAAAAAAAAATACAAATCCTAATTTTTGACACTATCCCAGTCTTGCATAGCAAATTGTAGACCTTGTCAGTGATTTCATCTTATTTTTAGCTATCTTATTTTCTCCCTATTTATTATTATTTATAGAAAGGTTAAAAATATAGTTAAATTATATAAATAATTAGTTAAATTATTTAAATATTAAATTTTTATTTACTACTCTATACCCTTAATTAAATTAGGAATAATACTCCAATATTCCAAAAAAAGTTAAATCAAATCGCATGGTCTTGAGTCAAAACTATTTGTTTATCATACCATGTCCACAATGAGTCTTGTTTTTACATCACTCCTTTGTTTGAAAAGGTGTTATGCCATCCATTTTGACATCACACCTTTGCCTTAATATTTTTTCAAACTTTTATGTGTGTGTCATTTTTTAGAAAAGGGTGTTTTTATGCTACCTATTTCAGTCTAAGCTTTATGCCTTAGAGTTTTAAAATAAACTATTTTTCATACCTTTAAATCATGATAAAATCATTTCACTACTCAAATTGTTTCAAGACTTGTTTCCTTGTGTTGAAAATTATAATCTCTGAGCCACATGTGCCTTATTGGATTTATACCTAGTATCATCATGTAGTTTATTTTTTTTCTATTTGGTTATATGTTTTGAGAAGCCTAGTCTTATAAATCAAGTTTGAAATTAACCTTGACAATTTTAGATCCAAAAATTGATTGGTTTATTCCTATGCCTTGTGTAATTTTAACCTAGACATTGATCTTTCACTTTTGGTTTGTGTAACTTAGGTTAATTTCATGTGCCATTTAGAGATTTTTTTTGTGACTAAATTTGTGGAAGTGGTCTATCTTTCATGTGCCTAAAATTCAATTTTTTAATAAAAATGATCAAATGTGTTTATATCTGAATGCCTAGTTTGTGTCAAAGTGTTTCAAATTTGTTAGATTAAATATATTGACTTTTATAACTCAATTTGTTTAAAATATATATTTTGACTTTTTATACAAGACCTAGCAATTCCTATTTTGATCCTAGATTTTGTGCCTTGTTTTCCAAAATACATAGCAACCTTTATTTCTTTAGACCTATTTTAAACTTGTTTGAATCACTTTCTACCTAAGTTTGGCATTCTAGTTTTTATTCATCCACTTGACCATTTGTGTAAGACATTTGATGTTGGCCTATTTTATACCAAGTTTTAGTAAATTTTTTTTAGATATATATCTCCATTCATTTGACCAAGTTGGACTATGTCTGGACCATTTATCTTTTGGACCTTGTTTTTTAGAGTTTGTAGAACTCTAGGACTTTTTTTGAAATGTTCATAATTGATTTAGATATGTCTCATTACACTCGTAGTGGAGCCATAGACAATATAGGTTATGATAATGTGGTCACACAATATGACTTTATTCAAGACCCCTATGATGATGTAGTTTGTGGCATGGATCCATATCCTCCTTATAATACTCAATCTAGAGAACAATGCTAAGATCCTCAAGCATAGTATTTGGTGATACCTTCTTTAGTACAATTAATGCACCAATTTCACCCTTTCAATGATAATGGTACTTGATACCATACCTATACCATTAACCCTCCTTAATATTTTATGATAAATCAAGCTTCATAGCATCCAAATATTACCATCCCAAGACCTCATCATTTGGCTGGCAACAAAAACCAAGATTCAAAATTCCCTACCATTACTAATCTAGGTCCTCATATTTTGGCTCAAAATAGCAACCAAATTTTTTAATACCATATCATTACCATTCTAAGACCTCATTCTTTGGCTCATGATAGAAACAAGCTTTGCAATGCCCTACCATTACCATTTTAGGACCTCATACTTTCACTTGTACAAGCAACCAAACTCCACAATGCCCTACCATTACTATTCTAGGACCTCATCCTTTGGCTCATAATAGTAAATGAAATTCATAATACCATACCATTAAGTTTATAAGACCTTCTAAGTATGGTATCTCATTATCCCAACAAGGTTGTGCAATTACAACTAGATGAGTCATAATTACCATCTTAGACCAACAACCAATTTTTATTAAGCCCATCTTAGATGTGCTTATTTATAAAGAGGTAATTATCCATCCCACGATCATTCCTCATCTAGTGTCGACATTCCCCAACTTTATTAAAATAATGCCATTATTGATTCATAATAAAGCCAATCAATACCTCTCTAATAGAGCTAATTGTTTGAAGACCAAGATGTGTTTGAAACTAATGTTTTACAACTACTTATAAACCAAGGCCAAGAGAACCAATCAATTCATGATGTTTTTATTAAAAGAACTATTTGTGATGAGTCAACTTGTGATGAATCACCTTTTGATAATATCCCTATTTTCAAAGAGTTTACTCTAATAAGATAGTCTTTATTGAGTCACTTTTTAATGATTATAATTACCTTTGTGAAAATCATTATCTCAACCATCATCCTATTTTCAAAGAGCCTCCTTTTGACAATTTAGGATCTATGGTGTTGTCTCTTGACCTTTTCCCCCTCATTTAGGAGTCTCACTTTGACAAACCAATCTTTGTGGATCCCATTATGCCATCGTAGGTTGTGACTTACCTAATTACAAACATTTAATAGGACAACATTATTGTAGCACCCACACCAGATGAAGATTCAACATTGATGTTAGGTTTTATTTTTGAACCAATGTCAGATTTAGAATTAGAATTAGAATCAATGTTAGTCTCAACATTAGATTTAGATTCCCTTGAATCAGACTCAGCTTCAGCTTCAACTTTAGAATACGTTAGTGCTATAACAATATTGGTTATTGATTTGTTATTTTTGAGAATAATGGAGTTTTATTCCTATTTAATAAATAATTAAGAAAAGGATAAATTAGTAAATAATATTCTTAATTAAAGCTACTATTTTGTGAAATTAGATTATAAGTAGACATTTTATAAAACTAGTAGCAAGAGAAAGATAATTAAACTTAGCTTATTCTGGACTATTCTAACTGAGACATGGTCTAGCAATTTGTTTGTAGGGCTTAGACACTGTCACAAACAAGATCTTAGTGTTTGTTTTTTGATTGGATAAGATCACCAGAACTAGACATGCTTAGCTCCTCTAATGTTATAATCCCTCCCTGCTGTTGTTGTCTTGAGGAATTAATATTTTAGGGTTTTGTTTACCTACTTAGTGCGAACCTATTTACCAATTTTTAGGTTCTTACTATAAAAAAAACTCCTCATATATCTAATTCTTCATGTTCTTGTATCTTTTATGTAATTTAAAGAAACTTTGGAAAATGGGGAAAAGAGGTTAGTGTGTATAATAAGTATTGGACATGCTTCACACCCTATGTGTGGGCACATTGCCTACATACCAATACTTTGAACATGGATCAATCCATTTGCAGTTCTCACTTTAAGAGTGTTTGGTGAAATAGTGAATTAAATGCAAGAAATAATAAAACTAAGTATGCTTGAGTTGACTAGGGACTAGTATAAGGACTTGAATTAGATTAAAAGTGTATAGGCTAGTTATATGCCAAGAATAGGGAATATTTATTTAGTGGTCTTTCTTGTATTCTTACTTTCGTGAATGATATTTTCCAACCCTTTCTAAATGATTTTTGAATGGGATTTTATAGGGATCTATTAGTCATGGGTTAGATGAAACTGGACTAGGCCAACATAATTAATAAGAGGAATCAAGGAAAATGGTACTAGGCTCAAATTGTGATTAGATATGAGTGATAAAAAGGAGACACCCTAGGGTCCAATGCTATAGTCCAACTTTGGTGGTATTATCCTGAGTAGATGAGACCTAGGAAGATGGATTAGTCATGAAGAGAGGGTCTTGGCTTAGCTAGGGTCAAGTCTAGAAGCCATAGATAACCGGGAATCAATGAAAACAAGCCTAAGAGGGTCATGAGAGAAAGCAAGAGGGACCTAAGGATTGGGTGTCTTTAGACATGATCAAGTTACCAATTTTTGCATTTTATATGACTATAGTTATGCATGCCTTATAGATCAATTTAAAATATTTATGATTCTTCCATAGTTTTAGAGGATGATTACTTCCACTTTGACATAATTTCTCTTAGCATATTCTATGAGGATTATGATATCCCTTCCCATTCCATTACCATTCCACATGTCATTAACACCAACAAACCTAGCCATTATATTGACATTCCACCTCCCACAAATGTCAATTGGGATTGATATAATCACATTTTATTAAACTACATCCATGGATACATATTAGTTGAAGAATATTAGGGGGACCAAGACCACATTCATTCATAAAAAAGTATAATCTCGTAGTGAAAGCTTCTTGAAGGTGATAGGGGATAATCAAATTCCAAACTCAACATCTTATAAAGAAGCCTTGTTTGAGGTAGTAGAAGACAATAAAAGTCAAAATTCAATGTTCATTAGTGAAACATTTTCAAAGGCATTATGGGAAAATCAAGACAACTTCATTGGTGAAAACCATATAGAGGTACCAATAGCTAAGCACAATAGTTCATCACTACTTGATGAAGACATTATTAAAGATAACATCAATACAACTTCCAATCTACATTATAATCATATGGTAAGTACTCTTAGGCCCAAATAAAAAAAAAATATGGTGGTCCTATTAAGAGCATATTCATAAGTATTCAGCCCTACCATAACAAAAATTATGTCAAATTTTGAATTAACAACATTGTGTGTGCCTAAAAATCCCCATCTTCATTTGTTTCCCAACCATTATACATTCCATTATGTTCCATCTCTACATTTCTAAATCAGACCTATTAGCTAATATTTATCCTTATTTAAAATCCATAATTTTACTTTCCTTTATAAAGGCTAAAAATATATCTTATCTTGATGTTTAAAGGAAACATAATCAATGAGCAATGAAGATCACAACAACATTATTGGAGTTCACATCAGTAGTAGGTTCTTAATAGAGCACATATTTAGAAGAGGTGTGGGCTATCAATTTTCATGATTGACTATTTTAGATGTATCATATGTTGATTAGGACATGCATCTCCACATCAATATTAATATGAGAAACATTTACCTTTCCAAAACTATCTACCTTTCCTTTTCCATTTACCATTCACCTTGCCATTGTTTCATACCCTACCATTTACTTTGCCTTATCAGTTGGGGGTAATCCTATTACCATTATTGCTAATTTCCCTCCTATCATCTTATTTATGTCATACGTTATAACATTATACCATACTTTTCTAATCGGTGAAACTTATTTTTAAATTCCATACCTAACCCTTATTAACTTGGTTCCATTAGTTTTTTAGACACCTTCTATGAGGGGATTCCAATCTAGTTTCAATAATTTCAGAATTCCATGTTTAAATGCTAGTATATGAAAGTAGTATGATAGTGAATCTAGAAATTAAATATATTATTTATGCCTTATTGGTATTACTAATTATATCCACCTTTGGGAAAATTAGTATTCCAACTTGTGTTACTAATCATAACCACCTATGGGTAAATTAGTATCACTGACCTATGTCATTATTTGATAATTATAATCATATATGGGAAAGTTAGGAACAACACCTTTACCATGAATTTACACACCACCTTGACATTACTATTATTATTTAGCTTACTATTTACCTAAATTTACAAACTTGATACTTCTTGATTAGATCTCACCACCTTTTATGTTGGCATAACTACAGTAACTTGAGGTCCTTCTAGGACTATGTTAGCAACATTCGATTCACCTTGATGTCAACCCTATCACCTTAATTCTAATGTTCTCACCATTTTGTGATCAACATAAGCCATGGTATTGTCATTTTTTGAGTTGGACAATTCTATCTTGTAACTCTTAATCAAGTTGAGATGCTTCAAAAATTACAAAAAAAAATCAAAACATTTTCAAATCCTACAAATTATAAAATCAGCTTACAATCTCCTTAAAGATATATAGCCTTAAAATCCAAAATCATTTATCTTGTTTCAACCTAGTCAATCATCTTAGATCTTCCCTATTGAGGAAAATCCATTGTTAGTTTTAATCCATTCCATTACCATTGGGTGTGTGACCTTACCTTTGAATGTATCCTTGCTTGGGGGAACCACTTATTTATCCTTATATTAGGCCTTCACATATAGATATTAACTTTGTTAATGATAGGATATTGTCTATTATTTTATTTTTTAGGATTATATGTTTTCATTTGCTTAGTTGTTGTTTGTTTTTTTACCTAGTTTTTTTATTTCCTTGTGTGCCTTGACTTAGTAGATATGCATTCATTGGGTGATTCCTTGGGAATTATTCTTGAGTATATCCATATTCATATGTCAATATTTTCATCATGGTTTTTATAATTGGTGCATTATTTTCAAATTTTTATTAGATTGGAAGTCATTCCTTATGCATATTAAGGCTAGGTCATCACGGTGTTTTATGTCATGATGCATACCATGATGTGATACAATAAAAATTAGCTTGGGAAATATTACAAACAATGGATTTTTAGAAACTTCTCCTTGGTAACAATGGTAAATACTCCCACCCTCCTTGATCAAATAAACCTATTGAACACTCTAGTTGTACTAATACTAATAATTATGAACATCTTTGCATTGTCAGGTAAAATTGAATCATTCACATTGATCAATACTTATTCTTATATTCTATTCCTCATTTCATTTTCTCTTACATTTAGGTGAACTACATTTCCCTAAGTCTATTTAGAATATGTAGGCAACACTTGGATACATGATCTATCTCAAGTAAGCTTAACCACCTTTATTATTTTGATAATCTCTTTCATCACTTTGCTCATCCTCATGTTCCTAGTTGTTTGTGTCTTCTTTAGTCATTAGATCATTGCATCTACATTTGCACACACTCATAATTTAATCTGTATGATAGGTTATATCCTTGAGTTATGATTGTTAATATACCCTATTAGTGAATAATCAAAAATTATTATTCAATCCAGGTCATCTTAATGATTATAACCACATGTTGGAAAATCACTATTTAGACTCATCCACCATATTGTGGCAGGAATCTATGCCATTGATTATAACCACTTTTGGGAAAATTAATGTCTCAACTTTTTTTACTAATTATAATCACCTTTTGGAAAATTAGTAATTTTTAAATCAATACATGCAAGCATTATCTTGATTGGATTGATCTAATCCATGGGTTAATTTCATTCTTATTTTTGATGGACCATCTATCAATAATATGTATCAGCCACTCCCTTGATGGGGAATCATTATAAACTTCCTAAACATTATTTGGAACTTCAATTATTTATCTTCTTTCCTTCTGAATGGATTTTTTTTTATTTTAGAAGACATTACTATGCCTATAGCTTATAATGCCTTCCCAAATAGGGGCAAACTGTAGACACCCAATTTTGGCTACAACTAATTTTCAATTGAACTTCAAACTAATTTATACCAAACATTACAAATTAAGCTTAGAAATCACTAAACATCCCAATTTTGGCCATGTATCATTCATCAATACTCAAAATCATGTTGAGGCATCTCTATTTAGGATAATTACCTATATGTAATAATAAATTTTCATGCATTCACTCCCAATCACTTTGCAACATAACAACTATCAGTTTGGCCTATGGACCCATTAAGTGGGGCCCTTGATCAAATCTTAAAAGAGCAAAAAATTTAATCAAATTGAATTAACTAATTAAACAAGATTAAATGCTTAGTTTAATCATCCATTTAAAATTAATGAATATCTAAAAATGAAAATTATAAAAATCAAAATATCAAGCCTTTTCATCATTGCCTTTAAAGTTGTCAAGCTCTTCCAAAATATCTAATTTGATAGTCATGCCTTGTAATTAAAAATCATAATTACATGACAAATTTTAACTCAACTAGACTTATTATAAACTCACCTAGAGTTATTTTCAACCCATTCCATGTATAAAATTAACCTTAACTCACCTTGGGTGAGAGTTAAATTTTGAGGCTATAAATATAATGTCATGCATATTAATTTCTGAGATCTTTTGGTGTAAAGTTATTATGCCTAAATGCCTTCAAATATTTAATAAGAGTGGTGTTATAATTCTTAAATGCCTTACACATAGTGTTACCATGCCAAATTCTTGAATCTAAGGTGCCAATGAAAGGTGAAGCCAACAAAGCTCCATTGATGAAGATTTCTTGATGCACATGCGAAGTAAACCACTTCAACAAGCCATTTAGAACTTTGAAGGAGGTAAAAGAGTGTTTTTTTTTACATTTTAATTGTGTTTTCATATGGTTTCTTTCTACCTATGCTCTCCCTATTGTTTAGGCTAGAGGTGTTAGGATTTTAGTGTGTTGATTTGATTTATTTTATTGAACTAACACAAGACTAACCTCCCCTCTATATATTCCTTATCCACAAGTACCATTATTTTTTCATTTATTGTAATATAAATAATTGGTTATACTTATTATTTCTATCATATCTTAGTATTTAAATTTAGAATATTGTTTATCTAAGTTTAAAAATTAATTAGCCTACTATGGATATAGTTTATCACCCTTGTGCCCTAGGCCATATCTTTCCATTTAACCATAACTTCCTTAATCTAGATTTTAGGTTTAAATATTTGGGGATTATTATCTATGGGAATATAATTTGTTACTATTCTTAGGGTTTTAAATTATCTAGGATTTTAAATTTATGAATTTTTTCTTTTTATACTTATATTATTCTACATGTAACCTAGGCATAGCCCTAGATTAGGATGAATTCCTAATAAAAACATTGAGATTTATTTACTACCACCTAATATGTCTCAAACTAGTGAAGGGATTAATCTTATGGTACATGATGATACAAATATTGAGAATTAAAAACATATTAATGATTTTATCATAAAATAAGATTCTAATAATGAAAACTACGAGTCTAATAAAACTAATGAACATGAGAAAATAGATCATGAGAAAGTGAAATAAATTTTATTAATTTGTGAGTGTATCCATCAAAACCCTAAATATTTTAATGAAATCATAAAATCCATATTAAAAACTAAAATAGAAAAAAAAATAGATGAACAAGAATGTCCATTTATTGATCATGTTATTAGAGTTATGGGTCATCCCCTTATACCAAAAACCCTCACCTTGAGGACATCATTGATTCATACTTCTAATGGGGGAATGAGATATGTCTTCACACCTTTGTTCCTTAAAACTACTATTTCCATATCTTACATGGAAATCCTTAGTACTTCAACCCAATTTTGTATTTCATTGCCTATATCTATTTAGCATATGGTTACATCTCCTTTGGTGACTTCTCAAATATCCAACCTTAAATACTAAGAGGTGAAAACTCTTGTTAAATATATAAAACATTTTCAACCAAAGGTTATAAATATTGAAAAAAATAATATGAAATCACATTATGCTATTGATTCATAGGAGGTGTTACATAATCCATTTGCGCTAGATATATCATTGCACCCCTTGCTAACTAGTTTTTTTCACCTAAGTTCACATTTTTTTATGGAAAGGGTGATCTTGAAAAACATATTCAATATTTTTATTCCCCATGCCCTGATTATTCCTCCAATTATAAAATTTATACCAAATTATTTCCCTGGGGATATGTAAAGACTGTGCTTTGAGGTGGATCTATGATTTACCTCTCTAATCAATAAAGGCATTCAAACCTCTAGTAGTTTAGTTTTTTGAAAAGTTATCTATAAATATCATATAAATGTTTTTGTATGCCTAAATTGAAAAATAAAAAATAAATAACAAATGAATTCATCAATGAATATGTATTACGGTACAAGATAATGTTAGCTAATATGAACAATCCAATGGTAGAGAAATATTTTGAAGATATATTCAACCAAATTTTGTTTGCCCCATTACATGAGTTAATTATTAAAAAAAATGTTTCATTGAATTATGTAATATTATTCATTATCATTAAATGAAACTTATCCCATTGAACAAAATTAAGTATGTAGTAAACACACTGATTACATATACATATAATACCAAATTTATGATTAAAATACATTAAAAGGTACAGATTCCTAAATCTAGAAAAGAAATATCTACCAAGAATAATGTGGTGTCAAAAAAACCTAATAAGATTATCTTATCTAATGTACCGAGGAGATAATTTACATTTTTACTCAAGTCTCCTAATTCACTACTCCTACAGTTTATAGAGTGTCACCTCATATCTCTCTTTTATCCTATAGAGGTTGATATGAGTTTCCTATACACAAAGAATATGATGCTAGTGCTTATTATGACTATCAATAAGGCCCTGGGAATTATACAAATAAATTTTTTACCTTGAATCATAATATCCAAGACCTCATCAATGACAAATATTACATTTTATAATCCTCCAAAGGAATTAATTTCACAACCTAGTGATCACCAGAAGCAAAAAATAGTTAACAATCATGTGCAAGACCATTTTAAGAAGGATATATATGTACATATGGCATATAATGCACATCCAAATTGATCACCTTATGGGAACCCATTGGATGGGATTATTTTTACTTATACATGACATACACATCCTATGGTTCAAACACCCTCTATTAATTCTAATGAAAGGTGAGATTATGGATGTTAATTATGATATTCATTCTTTTTCTCATTTGAGAATGCCTTGATCACAAGACTATACACAATGGGATGATTATTAATGGTGAAAGAAAGAATGTTTGTACCATCATATTACTTTCACCTTTGGGTTATATACAAAATGGTATACATCCTTTGACTAGATCAGCTAGAGTATTTGATGGGACCTCATAATAAGTTCTTAATGAGACTGACTTGCATTTTTAGGTGTGTCCCACACATTTAGCTACTATATTATCAGTTATACCTTCGATGGGTGATTTTTATATTTTATTATGATGACATTAGATACATAAAACTTGATTAGTATCTTCTATAGTGCATGGGCATGTTAAATACATTTATGCCAATCAAGTAATTATAGTTTATAGAATATTAAATGAACATATAATTGAACAAGATAAGTTTATAACAATAAAATTAATTATAAAACCTAAAAATATTAATCCTTAATTAAAGGGTAATCAATAGGCAATCCCCTTTCCTTGATGACTGATACTTGAGAGACCATTACATCAGATATCCACAGTGGATTCCATGGAACCTTCATCTACTACACACCATATTCAGATATCCATAGAACCTAAACATATTACTATTACTACTATTATAAATAAATTATAGAACACTCAATGATGGGTTTCATGAAGCCCAATCCCTTTTATTATTTCTTCATAACTATATATTCCCATTATACATATGCATAACTTTATATATTCTATAGTGATAGATATTGCCACATATACATGTTCCTTAGCAACACCAATAGTTTATTTCACCAAGTTCCCATTGGTTATATACATATGATAATCCATTGGATGATATCATTGGAATTTTAATTATTTTCAAATATTCAAAAAATACCAAAAAAATAAAAATTATTCAAAAAATCCAATTTTTTTAGCATTTACATGTTTTATTATCTCCTTGGCATTTATGTTGTTTGTTACATGTTGGTAAATAACATATAATTATTTTACGTATATACTTGTTTCACACATATTTTGTGTGTGATATAGGTATACACAGATACATGATCTATGTACTTTCAAATTTTGTGCCTTCTCTCTACTCATGCTGTGTGGACATTGGAGGAATCCAATTCTTTGATCATAATACATATAGGTTATATTATTCTATGTCACATTACATTATCATTTTTGATTTTATGTACTTAAATATGCCCTTATCCATTCTTATATATTTTTTAGTGTACATAATATGCTATGTACTTAACATTTTTGGATAAAACATATGATCCATGGGCTAGTATGTTATGTTTATGTTGGTTACTTGTTGTCCATGCTTTCCTTTTTGCACATACTTTAGTGTGTTCATTGCTTTCTATTACCATGATTTGTTTTAATTTTTCAAGTATTTGAATGTGCTCCATTGATTATGGCCCGTGTGCCTATATTTTCCTATTGTTAAATGCAAATATGTCATGGTTTATTGTATGTTAAAATATAAATATGTCATTTCTTGATTTCTAAAAATTTGACTAAGTCATGTCCCTTCAATTGTGTGACATTTTAATATACCCCTTAATTGAGGTCTCCTTACACCATTGATTTTTGATTTGATTTTGAGTGATCTTGTGTGTGTGATTGATTATTTGTTGAGATTTTATTTTAACTATCTAGACATTAACATGATATATATCATGCATCTTAAGACTTGATGTGATCACATTATAATTGCTTAAATGATATATCTACTTAGACATGTTACTCCTATGTGCTACATGGTTCAAACATGTATTATATAGTAATCTTATCCTTTCAAGGTGAGGTAAATAATAATTGATACTTCCCCTCATCTCAAAAGGGATCATATTATTAGGGGCATGCTATAGAGGCAAGGATTCTATATTCTTCATAGATTTAGATTACAATGGAGGCATGTTTTAGAAACATGTTCTCCACATTCACACGAATTCTCACTTTCAAATATATAGTAAGGGAATGTTATGGAAATATGTTTTACACATTTACACCAGTTTTTAGTTTTAGATTATAGTGGGGGAATGTTATGTAAAAATGTTCTCCACACTTACATAGTTTTCAAATTGGCCAAAATTCATAGTTGTATGATTCAAATACATACTTGTGGTATAATTATATACATTGGTACCATTTATATATCCATGTTTTAGCATGATTCATATATGAGGTGCATATTCCATGAAAAATATTACCTTAAATTATAGAATCAAATTAGCTCTCAGATTTCAAACACTTATATAAATTTAACTCACCAAGTTGGATTGTTATAAACTATATTGAACCAATCTCCTATAGTAGTTGATTCATTTTCTGGATTGATGTGATTAAATAACTCAATATTTCCAAGTTTATATGTTATAATTGATTACATAATCCAATCTCACCATATTAATAGTGTGTGTTGACTTGGTCAACTTAATCTTACCATGTTATAAGTATGATTGGGATACATAATTGATCTAATCTCAAATGCTAGGTGGAAACCCACCTTTTTTTCTAAAGTTGGGGGCATGTGTCCTCCAATATTTATATATTTATGCACTTTATAAATTTTATATTTATCCCAATCTTATTTATAATGGTTCATAATGATACATATTTTCAAATCAAATCGTCAAAAGGTAATGTTCTTGCAATGATACATATGTGTACTCCTAAACCTTGAAATTTCCCTTTCAATGATTTCAATTTCCAATTATATGCACTAATTATATATCTTAACATGATCTTGGTTACATATTAGTAACCAAAAAATAACTCAATTTGGGCTCATGAAAAGGCATGTTGTGTTCTATAGAATTAGGTATGCATTTATTTTCCTTTACACTGCTAATTTCATTACTAGATTAAAGAGGGGTAAATGTTGAAACAATTTATAAGTGTTATAAAACCTCAATATTATACAATTTTTAAATACATACTTTGGATGTCACTCTTAGTTATATACCTTATCCAACTATTTAAAGTGTGCATCTACTATCTCTATGTGCCTATTGATTATCTCTTAGTCCAACCAATGTTATTCTAATGACTCAGACCTTCTACCATGCTCAGAATGTTATAAACATGATTACCATATGTTTTTAAAATGTTTATACATGTGCTTATTTTATAGATGCTTAGACATTTGCATCCTATTTAGATGCTAATGTTGATGCAAGTGTTTTATCCCAACACAAATATCCAATTTCTTAAAATTAGCTAATTTAAAAATGAAATGTATCCCTATGGTCAACTTAAGTGATTTAATTTGAGACATTCTCCAAAAAGATTAAAATATATGAATGATCAATCCTCATTAATTTCCCACCTAAAATAGACCAAATAACTCATAAGGAAACTTACCAAAATCATTCATTCAAGTAATCAAGAAAACAAAAATCCTTAATTTACCTTATTTACATATCTGTCATGGGGATAATATATCTACTGGTTTGAATTACTAAAATAGTTATCTATGAGCCTTATTTTCCAAGTTATAATCTATGTCACTATTGTAATTATCACATATTTCATCCTTATAAACACACAAACCCACATGTATGACATATATACATCAGTTTGAGGTATTCTCTAGAGTAGTGGTTATGTAGGGAACACCCATTGATAGATGGGTCTTTGGGGTTAGCTCGACATCATGATCCCACTACCCCTTTTTTCTCATAGTCACTATGAATATGAATAATTAGGGTTTTAGATATTCAATAAGAGTGATAATCCATGATCCAAATCTAAATTCACCAGAAGTGAAGGTGAGACATAATCCAAAACATTCTAGGTGGTTACATCTAGATCCAATAGTATTCTATATTGGACACCTATGTCCATGCTAGATATAAGTATTGATGTAATTGCCTAAGGTTGATGTAAGTGTTCAAGGTTATAGAGGTCAAATTTATAGATTTTGATGACTAATCTAGAATCTAGATCTAGTTTATTTCTATCATATTGCATATTATTTCTAAATGCACACAATAACCTAAATAAGTACCATTATTTTTCCATTTATTAAAATATCAATCATTGGTTAAAGTTATTATTTTTAGCATATATTAGTATTTAAATTTATAGTATTGTTTATTTGAGTTTACAAATTAATTTTCCTACTATAGATAAAGTTTATCACCCTTGTGCCTCAAACTATATCTATCCCCTTTAACCCTAGATTTCTTAATCTAGATTTTAGGGTTACGCACCCTCATAATTTTTATTAACATGTCACTATGTAAGTTTTTAATTTATTTAAACATATTAAAATTATAATTTATTATAGAACCTATTTTGCATTGTTTGGGATATTTCAAAACATGTACTTATAACATTCAATCATTGAATTTTATTTGAATTATGGACACCCATATTTTATAATTTTTGAATATGTATTTTTTATAATATCTAATTTTTTCCTTCTCATGGAAAATTAGATCTCTTAGAAAATACAACTATGATGCCCTATTTTGAAATGAGGGATGCATCCTTCAAGTCGTTCATCTCAAAGGAGGAGTTAATTATGTCATGTGATAAATATATAATCATGTTGTAATAATTTTAACATATGGAGAGTATTTCATCATAGAAATGTATTTTTCATCAAATAATTCACATATAATATTAAATTTTAGTCATACATGTTTCATGTATAAATAGATACATAAATGAAATATGAAATAAAGCAACCATATATGAAGTAGACTATGCAATAAAAATCCATGACATGTATCATGTCACTAATTAATCAACCTTATAAATCACACTAAGAACAACATGAAAAGTCATGTGATGTAAAAAAATAAGGCCAAGGTCCTCATATAATGGAAATTTTCAAATGTTTCACACAATGTAGAGTCAAAGGCCACAAGCAATTGACATGTTCAAATGTTGTACATGACAAGAAATGATATGATAGACATGTTCAAAAAAATTACACACAAAGTGAAATGGCCACACACAATAAGTATAAAATGTCTAGCATGTCTTTTAAGAAAGTAAACAAAATTTAAGGAAAATAAAACAAGTGAAAACTAGGCTATTACATATATATGTACTAATGTCATATTGTAAAAAAGGTGACATATCTATGTAGGTAATTTAAAAATATAACTGACTAGAAAAACACATGTAAACTATGTAGATAAATATTACATTTGAGTTTATATATAGATATAACATGTTATAATGTAACATTTATAAGAATATTCCCCCAACATAGCCATGTTCACTATGTATAAGGGATACCAACATCTATGAATGTATGCCATACATCACACTGATATACCTCATGAAATACATGTGTGTATATAAAAATAATATGTTATCTTAAAAAAATATGTGAGAAATAACATATATGAATAATTATAGTAGCATATTAAATTATTCTTAGCTCCTATTTTTTTCTTTTTATGAACTATTTTAATATTTTTTTTGTATTTTTAAAATATTTGATTTATTTAAATTATTCAAATAGTTTATTTTTTAATTTTGATATATGTGTATAGGAAAATAAAAATGATTTGTAAATATAAGAGTTGGAGGGATCTAAGGAATTTTTAACAAGTGTCAATTAATATAACATGTTCTAAATGTTTTGATATTGACAGATAATCAAAAGACAAGGGCCTAGTAAATCAAAACCAAAGGATATAAGAAAATTCTATATAAGTGTATATGAACATGTGTGGCAAAAAAGGAGAATAAAATAGATGATAAATTGAGACATGCATTACAAACTATTTTTAATGAAAATTATTTCCATGTAACTAATAACTCGGTCTAGGTGGCATTCCTATAGAGTTCATATAAAACATATGTAATCACATTTTGAATTTTATGTTAAACCACTAATGGTGATGTGATTCCATTTTATAGGTCCTATAAAATCAATAGTGTCATACCAATATTTTGTGTAATTTTAATCATACATAATCATGTTCCCGATCTTGTAACTATGGAGTATTATTTTGATTATTTTTTGTATATGTATATGTAAATCCAATTCCACCATAGTATCTTATTGAATGTCCCAATGTATTTTTATTTTCTAAATGTGTTATATCAAGTTATTTTACAATGATTTTATTATCTATCTCCACTATAATAATATATGATTATGTGTTTTATTTTATTTTATCTTACATGATGGAATCATATATTATTGATTTTTTTACCATTGAAACTTCATACTTCAATGCCACATAGTCATAATATTTACAAAATGTTAACCCATTTTCTCTCATCCATAATTTTCCAAATTTGTCATTGTGTTGATCTAAGTTAGGGTCAATAAAAATTTTAACTTCACATGAATTTGGATCCAAAAATATAAGTAAATTTAAGATACAATAAAACATATAGGCCTAAAAATATTACTCAATTTTTTTTGGTATACCCCAAATATTGAAGAAGTGTTATACTACATTTATTATCACCATGAAGGAGTAAATTTGACTTATGTACATTTTTTACTCTCAATGTTTCAATTGACATTTGAAGGCTATAGATAAGATTAACACTTTTTAAATAAATCCTTTTTAACCACATTAGCCTTATTTTGTTTATTTTGCTTATGACTATGCTTTGAAAGAAATATTTTTAAAATATGTTTTCTTGGTTAATTTTAGTTTGTTTTAATTTATTTTTATGTGACTTCACTTTTTTGGTTTTTCCCTTTACACCTAATCTTTATGTAAAATTTATTGTTCATCATATTTTTTGGTTGTCTTTTTCTTCCATGGATTGATCTTACAATTGCTCTTTTTGTTAATTTAGTAACATGTCATGTTGACAATATGTAAATTTTAACTACTATGGTTCAAATTTAAATTGTTTCTAATGGGAGGTGACATTAAATATAACATTCAAAAGCTTTGGATTATTTTAAATATTTTATTAATGTGATGTAATGTTTGAACATAAATCTTGAATTTTTTTTCTATTTTTGTGAATTAATATCACAACAAATATTGTAAATGTGAATATGTTTATTATATTGAAGTATATATTTTATTTTATCATTAGAATATGGTAAATTTATAATAGTGGCTGATTTATCCTTTTTCATTAAATCATTTTGATATTTTACCACTCCCACAAGTGTGAATAGATAATTATATAATTATATTTTAGGATCAATAGGATTGAAACATATCTTGTCATATACTTGATCTTGCATATCATCATCATCACTTTCATACCGATATGTAATTTTAATTTTTTAAATTTTCCAAAAGAGGGAGATCAAGTATTGTCATCTCTTATTGTATAATGACCAATAATGATTTGTGTATACCATTGTGAATACTTATTATTAGTAATTTATCTTATTATGTACTTTTATCACCTAATTGATATGTATGAATATGATCAAGTGATTGGATATGCAAGTTGTATAATAAAATGATCTTAGAATTGTGATTGAGTCACTTTTCAATATCTAAAAAGTGTATCATATAGTAGAAGAGAACATTCATATCCCTCATCTATAAATTGATACATCTATAGAATGTATAAGGTAAAAACTTCAATGGCATGAATATAAGGTATCCCTAAAATAAAATTTTAGTCTAATTGGTTAGGATAACTTGAAAAATAATATGCACCATTTTAGGTTCTACTAATATGTCTAATGTGATAGGTCCAATTATATGACAAGGAGTATTATAAAATCCCATGATGGTCTATTTTTATTTTTAAAGGATGTTCATATTAATACCCATTTTTTAAGATAATAGAGCTTCAAATATTTATTTACAAACCATTATCAATTAATATTCAATTGATTAAATTTTGATGTCTCTGAGCTTGAATTGATAATGGAATATCTTATTTGATGATGTTTTCTGGGAGGTAATTATTTAGTATTTAATGTGATGATATTATTGACTTCCTTGATTATTTTCATGATATAAGAAAATGGTGTTGGTTATTTCTCACTAAAAAGATTTTTGTTAAATAAAACATCATATAAGATATCTTTATAAACTATTGATCTTTTTAATAAATCCAAATAAAAAATTATCGCGGGTATTTCTAGGTTGATCAACTATATCATAACCTATAGATTGGATTATTTTCATTGTGGGAGGTGGTGGGGTTGTGGAGTAACATCTAAAATAACATAATTATAACATGGTGGGTGAGGTAATTATCTTCAATTAGTGTTGACAACATGGAGATTTCATTTTAATATTTACCTTAGGAGAATAATAAAAATGCGGTGATGATTAAGATAACCTTAACATATAGGAATGTGAAGAAAAAACTAAGTCATGCACACCATTTAATACCTCATAGTTATAGGTAATAACTCTAATTGAATATTAAAATAATAATAATTTAGTGAGGCTTGAGGTTTTACATTATTGATTTCAACCTTTTTATTAGTTTTGGATATATATATATATATATATATATATATAATGTAAACAACTTGGTAAATAAAACATGTAATACTAAATTCTAGTAAAAATGCATCAATGCTTACTATGCTTTAGATATTAGAATTTGAAATTATGCAATGAGGAATTAGGGTAGAACTATTCAGTGGTGTGTTTTCTTTGTAGGGTCTCAGATATATTAATCTGATTCATTAATAGTGAAAATGACCATGAAGGCACTAACCACTAGATATTACACCATTACTTTATCTACATTATTTCATCTCCAGGGTATGCTGAGTTTAACTTCCAAATGCTAACCACTTAATGGTACACTATAATAATAAATGGTCAAAGGATTATTATTTATGAAATATAAATATAGTCTTTTTTGATATAGTGTGAGCTACATGGAGACTAAAATCCTTATATTTTTGTCTAATTGCTTGAATATTATGGTAGTACTTGTCACACTATGGCTCTAGTAAATTGAAGACTATTTTGCCTAGAATGACAACTCATATGAGTTTTAAAAATTATAGAACATAGTTTAAAAGGGGAAAAGGAAAAGGAAAAAATAAAATTAAAATCAAATAATAAAAATAAGGGAACAAAAGTAGTAGCCCAAGTTCACAAATATGTTTTAACAAATTTTTATCAATACAATAAATAAACTATGTTTGGTTATAGGTTTAAAACTTGAAAATATAAGAATGCTAAATATGTACGATAATAAATAATTCTAATTTTAAAAAAATGCTAAATATATAAATTCTTTATTTTTAGAAAGTACTAAGAAGAGATATTCTTAGATTCCACACAAATTTTTGATTATTTTTATGATTTTATAATATATAAAATCAATAAAAGAGATGACTGTATAGGTTCATAAATATGCACAAAATAAGAAACAAAATCTAGATAGTTTATCTGTAAGTGGATAATGACACAAGGTGTGCAAGTCTATTAACTATGAACTTTTCCCAATTGATTGTAATTATTGACTAATAATAAAACACAAATATATCAAAATTTTGAATGTGACAAATTAGAGCCATAAAAATAAAATATTAATGGATGAAATTGTTATAAGTGGATGATAACATAATGAATTTGAGTCCATTTGATGTGCAATTTTATGTGTTTATGGTGATTAAAAAAACAATTATGCCTTTTATGCATGTGTATATTAAATAATCTAAGATATCATAAATTATGTTATGTCACGTGGAAATTTTTTTTTGGTTTTCTCTTGATTTTGAAACCCTAAGGGAAATTTTATAGCATAAAAATAGGTATGAAAAGTGGGGAGTGTATAAGGTTGAGCTAACCTAAATCACCCCCTTTATGATTGACCACTCCATATGTATCTAATACTTCAAGGCTGGAATTAAACCCATGTATATTTACCACCTAAATTGAATATGCAATTTTCATCCTTTGACTATATATATGTAGATAGAAGGTGTATTTTGATTCTTAATAATAATATATCCTTACTTTAATTACAAGCACCTTGAATCTCCATATGGATGATCATTGCGAGTGATCTTGAATTTTTAAATAATATGGATTATTTTATCAATGTATAAAAGTGTAAAATATTAAGATAAATTAATTTTGAGTGTCTAAATGAGTGACCTTTTATGTCTATTTATATAAAAAAAATTATAAAAATTACATCAAGTCACCATTTAAAATGTGTAGGAAGATCTAAATGAATATTTTAAATTTTAAAAAATTATACATTATTTAGAAAGGGATGCGATCAATGTGAATGGACATGAGCAAAAATTTATACTAATTTTTTAAATCAAACTTGTCTATAAGGATCAGTGACAACTATAATTTGTTGGAGATAATATGAATTTGATTTAAGATAACTTGAGTAATGTGACATTTAAAGTTATGTATAGTATTAATGGAAAACAAATGATCGATCTTGTATATGAAAAAAAGGTTTAAATGAATGGTGAATAAGAGTCATTTAATTATGAATAATTCATGTGTTTTAAAATGTGTCATTAATTAGCATTATTAATTACTTAGAATTATTTATGCGTCTAATCTTTTTTTCTAATTTTTTTTCACTTTTAACTATATAATGGTCAATAGAATTTATTTTAGTTTAAAATATATCCTATCAAATATAATTATTTAAGGTTAAATGATGTCATGGCTAATACAATTATTTTTAGATATATGGCTAGCAAATCTATAAGTGTTTATATCCTAGTTGATACAATTATATAGGTGAGTTTGAGTTGTATACAAACTAATAAGTTTTTTTCTAAGATATATACTAGCCAATATAATTATTTTTTGTTAAAGTTTTATAAATTATATCACCCTAATTGATAAAATTATATTTTTCATATTTGTTTATAAAAGTATTGTGTATGGTGGCTTTTAATATAATCTAAGGATTTAAAAATGGCCCAAGTGGAGTTTTATAAGAGAATAATAATATGGATATGATAAGATTACCAAAGTGAACATTTTTATGTTGGTATATAAATTTATCATAAAGATGGATTTGAAATATGATTGGATTTTCTTTTAAATATTCATTTTTCATGCTATAAGTGTCAAAAATTGGAAGATCATATATGGTATATTTGACAATGACAGAAATGGGAATACCATAAATGGGATCTAATTCCATGGTAAGATAAATAAAAATTATGTAAGGAATTTTTGTTCATAATATAAATTATAAGATCATCTATGAGATATTTGACCATGGTATAAATGAAAATATTATTTAGGGGAAGGATTTAGAGATTTACATATTAAGTAATGATTTAAATTATTTTTATTATATAGATAATTTATCATGCAACTCATGTTGGGATCATCATGAAAATTTATAGGAGAATATATGGTTAGATTTGAGAACATCGTGAAAAATTTCTTATACATGATGGTGAAAATCTAATGCTATAAAAATAAAATGTCAAAATGACCCAAAACAATGGTGGTTAAGATTCATGTTGGGTTCAATAGAATTTATTTAGTGTGAATATAAATAATAATATAAATACCTTATAGTATATGAAAAGGGTTAGTAACATACTGGATCTAACATACAAAGAATATTCCATTTTATAAAGTAGGGTGAGGTCTTAAGGTTCACTAGAATTTATTTAGCATAAACACATAAAATAATATAAATAACCTACAGTGTAGGAAAAGGGTTAAGAACATAATAGATCTAACATAAATAAAATATTTCATTTTATAATGTAGGATGAAGATATAAGGAAGAACTATTTGTTAAGAATAGGATAAATGATATAATTAAGAATCCTATGTAGAGAACTAATGATAAAATAAAACCTAGATCCAAGATGTAAAATAGGTAAACTAAAGTGATTGTATTTACATTATGTGGTAATCAAGAGGTGTAAAAACTATGGATTGTAAGGAATATGTATCTAACAAAGGTTTTAATGACATGAAATGATAAAAATAACATCACCTAAACATGTGAAGATAATAATATACTACTCTAGCATATAAATATATATAAATAAAGTAAAGTAAAGAGTTTAATGATATGGATAATTAACTTGGGATTACCTTTTGGTGCATCAATCTTCCCTTGGATTGAGTGGTACTTTATAAGAGATGATGTATGTAAAGGTAAATATTTATATAAATAGACATAAGGACCGTTATTTTAGGACTAAAATACTATGTACCTTGATGGATATATTCTCTCCCTAAGATGCCAAATACCTTGTGCAAACATAAAAATCCACAAGTTTAAACTCATATATCTTAATTATCCTTCTACTAAAGGTACATTTTTTCTCATAATAAGAGAATAATTCATTGTCTCTATATAAAAAAGGTATCTTTAAACCCTATATATATGAATAACTTCTAAAAGTGACTTATTAAATATTTTGATGGACTTATATCATATTTATACAATATAAATAAGTATGATGAAAATATTATTATGTCAAATAAGGTTGATACATAAAAAAAATTCATAAAAAAAAACATCAGTCAGGTTTTATAAAATTAGAAAGGACATGTAAATGAATATGTTAAAATTGTTCATATAGTATCAAGATCAATGAATTTTTCATAACTATCATGGCATGGCTAAGTTTGCATGAAAATAGGCAAAAGAGGTGAAAACAAGGGGAAACAACACTAAAGGATTTATACTAATTATATAACATGATAATGAGTGAAACATGTATAACATATTACTATATAAGAATCTATCAAAAATTATCATGAGTCATACTAACTTACCTTGCATTCCTTAAGACATGATCTTAGGGATATTGATGCACCAACACATCTTACAAGAGAAAATTTTCATAACTTAAAGATATGTGTATACATGTTTCCCTAAATTTATGAATGACATACAAAATGAAGTGACAAAAATAACCTATGGCATGCTATGGGATAAATGTAATAGATAAATAACATGATGAATGTGTAAGGATCATGCCCTTGTGATCAGAAATATATGATCAATGTAAGCATAACAATTATATTTTTAAATCTAGATGAGATATACTAAATACAATTATTTGAGTATCATTCCCCATAATGGTAAATTGTAAGAAAAATAATATAGTTCACAAGGTTACTTGCCCTAGATAGATGTATGATATATATCATGGTAATGTATGAAAGGACATGAAACATACACATGATATATATCATCATAAATAAAGGATCCAATGATGTGAGGCAACAAAAAAAGGCAAATAAAAATTAAGGAATTACATCCAAAGAAAATGAAGTAAATATTTCTCATAAAATAGAATTTTGAGAGGAATTATAAGAAATAACCAAATCTGAGAAATAAATGAAATATTCAAAAATTCATCAAATCAAACATATATGACTAGTCTTGGAGAATAAAAGTAAAAAAAATGAAAAAAATAAAAATAAAATGTCACAACCACAACTAATTATGAATCTAGATTCATAATCTTATATTTAAAGTATCATATCTATCATGGGAATCAATATCTAAAGTGGAATATTTTATGTAATGATTATTTTCATTGAGTTCAGCTCACTTTGAATACATACTTTTTAATGACTATTTTTTATATAATTTAAGTTCTCATTATATATTAATGATTTCATTTCCTAGGTAACAATTTAAGTTCATAATGAAGTTTTATTTTTGTCATCCCATGGCTATTAATATATCAAAAATTATGACTTCGTACCTTAATAGATGCATTGATTATTTTAATATTACCATAATTGGTATAATTAAAATCCTATGTTTCAAAGTGAAGCATCAATTTGTTGAATGACATTTAATTTTATGATAATCAAAAAATGATTTTGAATCAATTTTTTGGGATATGAGTCCTATCATGATGCCTAGTATAGGGTAATAAAATATGGTTTGTATCAAGAATTATTTTTAGTATTTAATTTTTGTTTTAGATTAAGGTAAAAACAGGTTTTGAAGGGACCCCAAAACCCTGATACAAAGATAGAAAGATGAAGCATTTACGACCACAGGGAAAACCTAAAACCTATAATAGAGAAGTAGCATAAACAAGTTTTATATGGACCTGATACCACCTAAAAGACCACAAGTCAAAACCCAATTTTTACATAGACCTGGCTACACCATAGTCAAAAGATTACAAAAAACCAGGAAACAGGACCAGATAACACAACCAACTAGAAGAACCAGGCTATTCTTCCAGTTCCAAAATCATTTTCACTGCTTCCTTACCTTTCACAGCAGTATCTTGAATGGCAGTAGCCACCGACATGGCTCCCTCTTGCATAGCTTTCTTTCTTGAGCTCTGTCTCGTCCTCTTACTAGGCCCCTCTAAGGATTTGATCTCCTCATTAGCTCTTTTTCCAATATTAACAGCTGTAGCACATATGTTAGATGTAACTTCCTCCATTTTCATTCTGCTGTCCTTGATGAGTTCCCTTAGGTTGTTCTCATAGTCTTTGAGCTTGATGGGGATGTTTCTCATCTATTTTTCCATGTTATTGATTTTGTTCCAAATTGCCTTCTGGTTGTCTTCCATAATTTCCATTTTCCTTTTGAGATCCATTATCTCCTTAAACATCCATGAATCGAGTTAGAGGATAGCCTTTGCTTTGCAATTAACCCATCTCGTATGTGTGTGCCTTCCATCATTCTACCTTTTATCACTCCACTCTTCTGTGTTCTTATTAGGACTGTTCTTGCCTTCTTTAATGTGATCCTCTCTTCCCCTTTGATTATGTACCTTAGTTTTAGTTTGAACTTCTAGGTCCATTTCTTGGTTATCGGCCTGAACTATGTTTTCCCTCTCATTTATCGAAACAGGCTCCTCAACAGGGTCATCCAGGACTTTATCATCCTCAAACACTTGCTGGTTTTCCTCAGAGTCATCTTCACTATTTCCAGACTCCTCCTCTATGTTGACTCCTTTCTCATTCTTCTCTTGAACTTCTTCTTCCTCTTTGGAACTTGTATTCCTACTTTCTATTCCTCCCTCTTCCTCTAAGCTTTCCTCCCCAGACTTATCAGTTCTCTCCCACTCTGTGTCCTCATCAACATTCTGATTCTTGACACCAGGGGGCTTAATTTTGATTTTATCTTTCCCTTTAACAATTTCACTCTTATTACTCTGTGAATCCTTGTTTTTCCCCAGATAAGGGTTCATAACCATGGCCTTGTTCTTGCAATAGCCTTCAATTATCAAAATTAACCCTTCATGCAGAATAGGATGCGTTTCCTTCTTCCTGTGAGCGAATAAACTTTGGACCAAAGAGAAATGCAGATAAAATGGAAAGGAAATTCTTACTTTGTGTCTGAAATGATTTAGGAATACAAAGTGGAATTTGTGGACTCTCTTGCTTCTTCCATCGAGGATGAAGTACTCTTGAATACAACATAAGACATACCTCCAATTGCCCTTAATCTTTTCCAGTTCAAAATCCCCATTCTTTTCCAACTTTTGCTCTTCAACGTTCATCTTAGGGAATTTGCAAAAGGTCTCATTTGAAATGCTAGTCTGCTTGGAGAATTTTATTCCATCCGTAGGCAGCCCCGTAACCTCTGCTATAAATTCCTCTGTTAGATTCACTATGATGCCATGCAGAGTGACCCTATCATAAATCTAGTTTTTGAAAAAAGCCATTGTATTATGAGGTTTTGAACCATGGAGCCTTTCCATATAGTTCACAACCTTCCCTCTCTGCAAGATTCTCTAGACATCTTGTTTCGCTCTCCACTCTTCATAATTTTTGGGTTCCTACTTCCTTGGTTCCCCTTTCCTTACGCGAGCCATGCAGATTTCCCTTGATACCCAATCACTATAAACCATACAATGATCCCACCTACTACCAATTTGGTTCAAATCTCACCTTTTTTTAGGCACATTTGGGATCTGCTTCTCATTCTCGAGGGCCTTCCTTTTTAATGATTGTAAACCTTTCTCTGTGAAGCCACTCCTCCAACTCATTATATTTCTATTATAAGCTAATATTTCCCTCCTTTGCATGAGTTGCATCATGATGAATGAGCGCTCTAAGATCCACATTCTTTTCTAATGTTTCCTGCCACCTCACTTTGTGTCCTGTTCAGACTGCATAATTTGCTAACCAATCTGCAACTCTGTTGGCTTCACGGTAGGTGTGGGTAATTGTTACTTTTTCAAAATTTTTGATTAAAGTTTTCATCTCCATCACCATAGCCTCTATAGTCCATGACATAGAATTTTTATTGTTTAGAATACTTTTGATATTCAATGAGTCCCCTTCCATCCATAATTTAGAATATCCCGAATCCACAGCTAGTTTGATGGTTTGAAGGGCAGCAGAAGCTTCAACAATATGACAATTCGACTTTGCAATGGGGATTACAATAGCATCGATTAAATTTCCCGTATGGTTTCTCAAGACTCCTTCGCATCCTGTATTCCCCGGATTCCCTTTAGCAGCTCCATCAAAGTTTCCTTTAATCCACCCTTGAGGGGGGACATTCCAAATAACACCTAATCTAGGATTTTCAGGTTTACCATTAGAATTTTCTATTCTTAAGGGATTATCCACTTGAAAGGTTGGGTTTGGATTCCTTTGCAATGAAAAATTCTCCTTAATATCTCTAATGATGTTCTGCCCCACCACCCATTTGGGAAGTTCTTTACTTCTAAAAATTTGGTTATTTCTTTCCTTCCATATTCCCCACCAAATATGGGGAAGAGTTAGTTTCCATAAAAATATAACTTCAGGATTCTTGGAGGGACAATACCAACTTTTAAGAGATAATTCCACATTTTAGTGGTGAATCCAAGCAATACCCCAAAGATTGAGGATTTCTTTCCATACTTGCTGCGTAAAAGAACAGCTCACAAACAAGTGATCTCTATCTTCAAAGCCCTTCTTACAAAGAATACACATGTTCACAATATATATTCCTCTTTTCTGTAAATTGTCTAGAGTCAAGATTTTATTTTGGAGGAGGGTCCAGAAGAAGATTTTGATTTTAGGGATGAGCCCCTTTATCCAGGCCTTCATCCACAAAGGTTTGTTGCCATTTCCCTTTGAAGTAAAAATGGAAGAAACTTTAAACTATCCACTAGGCTCATTATGCCAAACAATCTTATCTTCAAGATTAGGGTAGAGAGATATATCATTTAGGGATAGTTGTATATCCTTGAAATCTTGATCAAGATCAGTAAGGTTCACCCAAGAGTTGTTCTGCCAGTATTGGTTAACCATTATTCCCAATCTTTGCTTACATCGGTCTATTGCTTCTTTATCTTGGATTTCATCTATCAAAGGTTTTCCTTTTAACCAAACATCCTCCCAAAATTTCACCTTTTTTCCATTGCCAACTTTCCAAGAGCTTCCTTCTTCTAAAACTTGTTTAGTACCTTGAACTGCCCCCCATATGGCAGATGGATGGGAGACGTCAGGGTAAGAAAAGAAATCAGAGAGGGACTTTGCCTTGAATAAATACTTATGCTTCCATGTTTTGCTCCATTCTTTGTTTTCCTAATAAACCCTCCATCCCTGCTTGGCTAAGAGAGTTGTGTTCATACTTCTAATTTTCCGTATTCCTAGTCCTCCTTCCCTAACAGGTTTACAAATGTTATCCCATGCAATTAAAGGCATTCTCCTTTTCTCGTCAGTAGTTGTCCAAAGAAAGTTTCTCTGAATTTTTTCAATAGCTTCTGCAAATTTGGTGGGAATTCTGAAAAGACTCAAAGCATAAGTGGGTATGCTTTGAAGACTTGCTTTGAGGAGGGTAAGCTTTCCTGTCTGACTTAGAAAATTACCTTTCCATCCCACAAGTTTCTTGCTAAATTTGTTAATAAGTCCTTCCCAAAAAGCTTCAGGAACTTTCATCCCAAGAGGGAGACCCAAGTAAGAGGAGGGGAAAGATCCTATGGAGCATTCAAGGATTTTAGCTATTTTGTTCTGTCTATGACTTGGGGTATTAGTGAAGAACACTGCACTTTTGTTCTAACTAATCAGTTGTCTTGAGGTAGCTGAATATAAATTTATAGCTTTCTTCAAAGTTCTTGCTTCTGTGACTTCAGATTGCCCCATGAAAATAGTATCGTCAACAAATTGACCATAGGAGCATATTAAATGATGCGAAGAGGGTTTTAGACCCTTAAATAAACCTTTACAGACTAAGTCCCCTATATATCATTCCATACTATCAGCCATTATTATAAATAGAATAGGGGATATAGGATCCCCTGTCTCAATCCCCTTGACGGTTTAAAGAAGCGAGACAAACTCCCATTTACTAGCACTGAAATAGAAGTAGTAGATATCAACTGCTTAATAATATCAACCACTCTTTGTTCAAAGCCAAAGGCAATAAGACTATTTGAAAGGAATAACCAGTCCACCCTGTCATATGCTTTTGCAATATCAACTTTCATTATGAACCCCTCATTGTTAGAGCTGAGCAATGAATGAATATTCTCATGAGCAGTAATTACAGAATTGAGGATTTGTCTTCCTGGGATGAATCCATTTTGATAATCAGTAATAATCGAAGGGATCACTTGAATTAGTCTAGATGTAAAAACTTTGGATATAATCTTATAGAAGGAATTGCATAGACTAATCGGTCTAAACTGATCAGGAGTGTCAACTCTGATCTTTTTTGAAACAGACACAGAAAAGTGGCATTAACTTCCTTCAGTATCTATTTGGCTCCAAAGAATTCCTTCACTGCATTACTTACATCTTTTCCAAAAAGTTTCCATAGCTTTTGAAAAAAGAACATGGGAAATCCATCTGGTCTAGGTGTTTTATCTTCTCCTAAAGAACTGACTGCTTTGAAGATTTCCTCCTCCTTAGGTATAGAGCATAACATGTTATTCTACTCCTTCGAGACCAAAGGAGGAACCACACATAGGATATTAGCCTGACTATCCAAATTGATATATATGTCAGCCTTCATCAGGGAGGAGAAAAAGGAAAGCATTTCCTCCTTTATTTCCTTTTCCTCTGTCATCTTCTGATCTCCTTTTTTCAAGTATTGTGTATGAGTTTTAGCTCTGTGTTTCAGAGTGGAAAGATGGAAAAACTTTGTATTTTTATCTCCTTCTTTCAACCATAACACCCTAGATCTTTGTCTCCAATAGATTTCTTCCTTAGTTATAATATCTTGATATTGAACCAATTGTTCCCTTTCTTCTGTAAGGAAATCTGAGGTGTATCCGTTTTGCTGAATTTTTTCCTGAGTTCTACTAATTTCCTCCTTGATAGTATTCTTTTTCTCGAAGATATTTCCAAAACAATCCTTATTCCATTTCTTAACTTCCTTTTTAACATTTTTGAGCTTGGATGCAACTCTAAAGAGGGCTGTCCCCTCAATAGGTATATTCCACCACTCTTCCATTTTACTTTCAAACTGTGGGTGCTGCATCCACATCTTTTCAAATATGAAAGGATGATTCTTTTTTTGGTTCATTTTGACCACTGTGAAGAGAAGAGGATAATGATCCGAGCCTATTCTATGGCACACTTCCAACTTACATATGTAATCTTTTGTCTAGTCTGGAGAGATGAGAGCCCTATCAAGCTTGGCCTATATACAATCATTACCAATTCTCTTATTGCTCCATGTAAATTGAATTCCCTGAAGCTCCATATCCATTAGTCCTTCTTTATTTATAAACTCCATGAGATCGATTCTCCCTTCCATTTGAATAGTATTACCCCCCTTTTTCTCATGTTCATAGAGGGGAACATTAAAATCTCCCATTATAATCCATCGCCCGCAATAATCTTTGCTTTTGAAATTTGAGATAGTCTCCCAGACCTTTTGCCTTTGGTTCTTGACATTGGGAGCATCATGGTGCCCCCTGAAGCACCTTCAGAGCTACTGGCCTTGATAGAATAATTTTTAAAGTCTTTGATCTATTCTGCTTTCTCTTTACTCATCTTAGTTTCTTGGAGCAGAAGGAAATCTTAGTATTTAATTTTTTTTATCCTTAAATGAATCTTCTAATATAAGGAAAAGAACTAGGTGTCACTCTAGTATTAACACATGATTTATAATTTTTCTTACTAGGAACATGGTTATTATTTAGGTTTGAATTATGTTTGATTATTGAGTGTTGTAAAGTCAAAACATTGCTTACTTCTTCTATATGATTCTTTTTAGATCTATAAAAATAAGTGTTTGAGATTTTGTATTTTATAATTTCATCCTAATGATTATAAGCATTGAGATACACATGATACACTTGGAAGGGTTTTTTATAACTAATTTTAATGCCCCTCATTTAAAACATACAAATTTTAAAAATTCTCACATATAATGGGCTACGCCATAAAATTTAAAATTACTTGGTAGGGGTCAACTTATTGTCATTAATTTTTGTGCATATGATTTGGTATGACATTATGTTGTGTTGATTAATTTTAAACATTTTTAACATCGTTCAAAGTCAATCAAATACTGCATAGTACCTATGATTAATTTATCTTAAAAAAACATTTATATGCATTATAGGGTGAAATTGATTTTTCCATAACTCTTTCAAAGTGTAATATAATGTAATAATATAGTTATAAACCATTCACATTTGATTTCATAGAATATTGTCATAGTCTTCCTTTGCTAATAGTTGCTTTATAAGTGTGAAATTTCATGTGTTGATTATACATTTGATCTCTTGAACAAGTTTCATAATATGATTTGAAGTTTGTAATTTATATGATGGCTATTAATTAGTATGCACACTAGTATATCAATGTTTGCACTAAAAATGAGGTTTTATTTATAGCCACATTCAACAATCATTTGATATAATTACATGATGAGATTTTTTTCCCATAATTTTTATCAAGTTATTACATGTAGTTTAATACTAATCTTAACCTTAATTAGGTAATCACATGGGGACATATCTTGTATAAAACTCATTGTTTATAGTATATCTTGATTAATATGTTAAATAATAACCTAGTTGTTCATTGCACTATATCTATGGTGATGTTTTTTATGGTCATGTGATCATTTTTTAGGTCTTTGAGGCATGGGTTTTTGAATGCATAATAATTTAAAGGAAAATATATAGATTTTATTTTGATGTGATTGTAAATAGTGGCATTAAAGACTTGGTACTCTTTTTTTGGTTGTTGGTAACATAAAGTTGGCAAATAATGCGATGATCACCAAAGTTGAATTTAGTAACTTATCTAGTGGATTTTGAAGCATTGAATAACATTGTTTGTTTGAAAAACTATCTAGAGGATTCTATCATCATCCAAATTAGAGGACATGATAGATTTAACCACCTTAATATGCATTTGTAAATGTGTCCACCATAAAAGTTTAGTGATTATATTTGCCTTTCATGTGAGTAAAGCTTCTCTAGTGGAACTTACACTCTAAATAATTGGTTTTCAAGGTGAAACAAGGTGATTTTTTTGGACTCATTTTAGTTAGGGTCACTTAGCTATTTTGGTAAGTATGGAAATTAATTTTTTGGAATGTAATGTACATTGGAAAGGTGATATTATTCACCATTTTTCATCTTTGTTTCATGCACATCATTCACTTGGAATACATAGTTTTATTTTTTTGTAATATGAATACTTAGTTTTTACGAGTTTCTTTGGAATATTCATTCATTCCAAACTATTATTATTGAAATTGAATGTCTTATTTGAATGCAATCCAGAAATGATTTTATTGGTTTCATGTAATCAAGAATGTGTTTTAGCGACTTATAGGTTTCAAACAAAGGCTTATCTCATTTTTCTAAAAGGTTGTAAATGGTTAATGGGTTTACATGATTTTGTATACATATTTTAAAGTATTTATAGTTTTAAAAGGTTGGCAAAACTCATATCTCATTATGATTGTGTTACAATCTAGGATATATGCATATTACAATAATGGAAGATGTTTCAAAGGTTCGTTGATCCTTTTAGAGTAATGGTTTTCTTTGACATATGGTTTTCTAGGTTTGCAATCTCATTATCAAATGCTTGATAACTAGATTCTATGTTCCATAAGGTGATGAAAGTATACTATCATTTTCTATTGATGAACACATAAGTTTATTTAAGTTTAGATTAATGCATTGAAATATATTATTTGGTTTCAATGATCTTTTCCATCTCAATATTCATACTTTTACATGTTTGAAAGGTATTTAATCAAGATTAGTAATTAATTATAAAGGGCTTAGAACTTGTCTTTGAAAGACTTCTTTTTATCATAAACTTATATATAATTTCAAAAGATTATTTTTATGCTCAAAACTAAAGAGCTATCAATTTATTTTTTTCAAACCCCTCGTTGTTTCCACACTTTCTTGACAATTTTGAGTTTTTTAAGACTATAATATAAAATGAGGTAGTTGTTATGTGAAATTGTGTCTGCATTATGAACATGAATAAATGTCTCTAGATCCTTTTCAACAAAATTATTAATATGATGACTATCAGATACATATAATATTTGTGTATTTAAATACTTATCATGTAATTTCATTCTAGGTATACATTAGGAAGTTTTTCTTCAAAAATACTTCATGTTTATTCTCATTTATCAATGTTATGCATACATTTTAGTTGATAAATATGGTAGGAAGATTGTTAGCAATCTTCTTTAAAAATATTTCATTTTCATGATGGATCATTGATAAGTGAATAGGAACCAAATAGATAAGGGAGCACCATTTATATATTTGGTTCTAGATGGTGATTCTTATTGATAATGTATGTAGTATGGTGTTTTATTGTAATGTTTATTAATTTTGTTAAGATACTTGCCAAGGGAATTTTTTGTTAATATTTTCAGTTTTACAGTTATTTACAGTGGATCCTCAATACTTTTAAAGAGCTAACATTTTAATAACATGTTCAATTTTGCTGGTAGTTATTCATTTATGTTTTTAGTGACATTGTGATGATGTTGATCAATTTTGATAGTGGTTATTCAATATGTTTATGTAGTGATATGTTGTTTGAAAGTTCATTTTATTAGCATTTGATCATATGGTGTTCATTATAGATGATGTTATCTTATCTTATGGATTATGATGTTATAATTTTTTGAGTCATTAGACATTAGTATCTATTGATATTTTAATTTATATGTAGTTATAAATGATTTTTAGTGTTTTTAGACAATTTATGAGGTCCCCCATCTATTATAGATAATAATGTCGATCTATTTTACTTTTTATTATTGAGTCAAGAAGTTTATTACTAAAAACTCAATAGGTTGTAAAGATAAGTTTTTTAATATGGTTAAAATATGGTTTTTTTTGGATCCCACAACCTTTACATATTGAGCTAGATAAAGAAAAAAAACCAAAAAAAACCCACTAGAACTATCCACCCACTAGGGAGTGAATAAAAACCCACTTAGAACCAAAATTGAACCTACCAAGAATATAGGAAAAATAAAAATAATACCTAAAACAATATGAAATTAGAGAAATCTAATTAGCCTCCATACTATTAATGGTTTTTGGTCTTTAGTCTCCATGGTATTTGAAGTGCCTATAAGGTCTTCATTTTTTCATCTTCATTTTTATTCATATTGCCTCTAATTATTTTACATGGACCCTCCATGCTAGCCACCTATAGTGTGTTATCTTGAGCTACCTTGCACTCTTCCATCTTAGTCTTTTTTGGATAGGCTTCCCTCTTTATGTTCACCAAAGATTCCTCTTCTTGTTTGAGTAGTTCATTATATTCTTTGAGAACCTTTTATAGCTCTATATTAAGCATATAGACTGACATATTCCAAACATCACCTCCTCTCTTACCCACACTTGATCTAGTTAGGATACTTATCTAATTGGCCTTGATGTCCTTTCTTAGTTATCATATAAATTTCACCTAGATTTAAATCTCCCCTCAAGAGCCTAATTTTTTTATTTAAGGATCCAATTATCCCTTTATTCTTTTTTGAACAAGGACCCCTGCATGATCATATACTTTACTATAGTCTCCTAAATAGCAATACAATCCACCACCTTGTTATCCTCCATTGTTAAGTCTAGGGTCTAATTTTTAAGGTTAAAGAAATCCTAAATTCTCAAATTAATGGGGGATGCCTCCAAATCATCATTTAGAAAAATGATTTTCCTTTTGAACCCCCTCATATCCTTGTTTTTCCTACTCTCTAGAATCTAGGCAATGGTTTCATAAAATCCTTAGACTATGTTTTCGGTGTCTCCATAGAGTTGGATACCTCCTTATTATCTAAGCCTTTTTTATCCCACACCTCCTAAATCACCACCTGATTATTATTATAGGGTTTTTCCCTTTGACCAATGACATAATGATGGTCTAGTGAATGATGGCATCCAAGGTATCCCCTAAATAAGCCTCCACAAAGGATTTAATATATCTCAATATAAAAAAAAGCTAAGGATAAATCTATTCTTGAAATGGTTGAGCATCATAAAATGGTGAGAATTTACCTCTTTTTTTCCCTTCAAGATTTATAGGTAGACATCTAGCCATGGGTACATGAGGAATTCTTGAGATAATAGCTTCTTCTCTTTTTTGGATAAGGTGTCATAATTTAGGAATTATTTGATGAGGTAATATCTATGTAATTTATCTTTGTACACCTTGGTGCCATCTGGTGGCATTTTAGTAATAGATGCAATACTCTCTTATGAAACAAGAATTTTGAATCCCCTTATATATATTACCATGTTGTTATAAGGTTTGTACAAGTCAATAATGAGATTGGGGTCATGCCCAAAAATTTGATCCATGTGAATAGTAATCCTATATAATTTTAAAATTTTCCATAATTTAGTGTTTTTTACATCTTCACAAGAGAGGGGATCCATTTTATCTAGTTCACCATCCATTTTTTTAGCCCTATAAGCTTTTTTGGTAATATTTATCATCTAAACATTGATACTTTGATTATGGAATGGGAATGTGATGCCACTTCTCAAACATGTAAATGACCATCACATGCCTCTCAAAAGGGCCATACCTTCCCCCACAAACTAATGATTACCCTTATTTAGTATTTGATATTGTAATTAATTAGATAATCATACGAATTTGGGATTAAAAGCTTCTTGATCGACATGAAAGTTGACTCAGTAAACATCATTATTGTCCCCATACTCCAATTTATGCCCAAGTTGTGATGGAACATTCTCATTAGAGCTCCATTTCATGAGATGTGTTTCATCAACCCCTAATGTAGCCATGAGATCAATACATCCATTACCTTCTTTAAACTCATTGTTTGATGATAAGTTCATGAAATAAATTAATAAGGGTTATAGTATCCTTGATTTCATTAATGATGATCTAGGAATGTGGTGACTATCCCAAAAGGCATTTGATAATGTTCAACAAGTCCTCTTTAATGACTAATTTTTTTAACTTGAGATTAACTACCAGCCTAATTAACCATAAATATACTCTAAATTCATCCATGTGGTTGTTCTAGGATTCCATACCACCTATAAAGGATATCAAAAGGAGTCTATTATAGTCTCTATAAATCCCTCCCCCCAACATGACCTAGGTTCCCTTTAGCTACACTATCAAAGTTGAGCTTACACCATCCTTATAGGGGGTTTACCCATTTAACTAGACTCATGTATTTATTATTAGTAAGCCCAAACAAAATTTTTGTGGGGTTAATATTATAAAGAAAGAGGATATGATGGCTAACCCCCCCAAAAACCTTTGTATTTTAGGAAAGAAAATAAACCAGTTTATTTCATTGCTTCCTAAATTTTGAGTTTCAATAACTTGAGGTTGGAAATTTTATTTATAAAAAGTGGTCATTTCTCTCTTTAAAAATGCCACCAAAAATATAGGGTAGTGTAAACCTCAATAACTACTCAAGAATTAGAAATTTCTAGGGATGATTCCATTACAAAATAAGATCCCAAACTGAGTCGAGGGAGACCCAGGCTAGATTGAATTTTTACACAAAGAATTTGAAAATATTGGTCATGACCCAATAGTCTAAGGAAAATGCTTCATTGATTTTTCTTAATTTTTTCAAAGGCAACATCTGTTGGGAATTTTCAACCCTATTTTCTTATGTTGTCAATTTAAAGATCTAGTTTTATGAATCTAGTGAAAACAAAATGTTGAACTTAGGGATAAGGAATTTGTCTGATAATTTAATATATTAGACCCAATTACCCATATACTAAAGGTTATGGATATATCCCTATCCAATTGAGTAAGATTCAAATTCCTTTTTGTGCCAAATCATTAGGTACTTTTTGGGATGGATTCTAGTGTAAATACCATTTAGTTGTTTCTTGAGGTTGTTAGATCTTGGAAGGGTATCCCAAAGGAAACATCCCATTCAATATCCTTCCAAATCAAACTAAACTTAAAATGGGTTCAATATTTATAGAATTTAGCTTTGATGGAGGAGATAGAATGACCACTACTAGTATTCCAATGCTATAAAAATATTAAAGGGAAATTAAATATCCATGGGTCATCCCAAAAGTTGATCTTTCTACCATTGCCAAAAATCCATTTATTACCTTTAAAAAATAAATATATACATTTAACAACCCCTTTATAAATTAAAGAGCTATGGGGGGAACCTCCTTGATTAGAAGATTGTCTTCCTCTCTTTTAGCTATGTAATGTGTTGTAAGGATAAGTTATAACTTAATGTTGTAAAACATTTGGTTATAAAATTGATTAAGTTTATCTTAATGTTGACTTGACTTTATAAATTGAACTAAATTTAGTTATAACTTTAAAAATAACCACCTTTTATTAATATTATTTTAAAAGGACTCAAAGGACATAAAAAATGGAGGAGAAAAGTACATGTATGAAGAGCTCTCTAATTTACAAGCTTCCACATCTTTCTTCTTTATGTGTAAACATATCTAAAATTGATCATCACTTGTAAATGGACTAAAAAAATATTTTTTGAAGATGAAGTTTTGTTATTAAATAACACAAGTATATCCATGTTTTTTTAAATGATTTATTAATTGATTATATGAGGTTTTTAGGTATTAATTCCTTTGATAATTTTATATACATATTCATATGTGTAGAAATTGCTATACTTCATCTAAATAATCGTGAACATTTCATAATTTATGGTATATTATTAGAATTTCATATTGTATATTGGTTGTTAATTTAATTATATGATTTTAATGAGTTGAGTATTATATATATATATATATATATATATATATATATATATATATATATATTTCATCCTTATATTATCTTGAGTTTAATCTATTTAGCATTTTTATCATATTTGTCTCTTTATTATATTAATTTTCTTTATCTATCCTTTTCTTGTATTTTAGTTAGTTTTTTATAATTTATTATTCACTTCTTGTAAGCTTTATGTTTGTTGTAGCCTATAATTACTTAGATTTATAGTTTTTAATTTTTAATTATCTTAGCCTCTATTAGCTTTAACATCTTAATTTTAATCTCTTTATTATCTTACACTGATTTTAGACATAATTTTATTTTTGTTTTAGTTTTGTCACTTATTATCTTTTGTAGATAGATAGTGTTAGTATTTATTTGTTTTGTTTCTATTTTATTTATTCTATCTTTTATTAGGTTTATTTCATTACATTTCCTTTAGTATTTTTAAATAATATTGTACTGTTAAAATTTTTATCTTGAAATATCCATTGTTGACTTGATACATTTAAGAATCAAATATCTTTCATTAAATAAATTTCCTACTCTATAGGTTCTATTCTATTGGATAGGTTAGATTATATCTTGAGATCTAATTCCAAATTGATAAACATATGAAGTAGTGATTAAGTTGATTATATTGAAATAATGAGATATTATTACTCTTTTATTGAACCTATTTATTCTCATAATTATTAAAAAAAACCTCACATGCCTTATAGATTAATTATTTATCCTTACATGTCCCTACTAGAAACTAGTATGATTGCATCTTTACCATCTTAATAGGTGAACATGTTATTTCATCAACATGATAATTTTCACTATAATTTTTTTTTATTCCACTAGGTAATATTCAAAAATGAATTTCTTATATATTTATTTATTTCCTATGACCATTACTGATCCCTCTCCTATCATCCAAAATAAGTTTGATATTGTTGAGGATCAAGTAAACATTACTTTCAATTTTGTTCATTTTTCTTGGTATAATAAAATTTATGATTTGCATCAAATTCTAGATGTTATATTCAAAGAAAAAGTTGAAACAACATTTTAAATATATTGGTATGTTTATTTGAACCTTCAAACATAGTTTCATATTTAGGAATGAAATCCACACATTTAGATAGAAAAAAAACAAACATTGGATACTAAACCTCCACTTAGAACATGTTTTCTTTGTTAGACTTCTCCTTTTGATGATTTTATTATTTATGATGATCCTAAAAATTCTATAGAACCAAGTTAACTTAGTACAAATGTTGACCTTGCTAAATGTTCCAATAGTAGATCAACCTAATGATAGAGTTAAGGACGTTATTCTTGGTTTACATAAAGATAGATACTAAGTATAAATTACTAATAACAAAATTGAATTTGATGTTGAAAATCAAAAATCAACCCTAAAGCCTTGGATTCAAGGAAATCCAATCAATATTAATAACCATCTTGGTAAGTTACCCTCACTTAAAATACTTAATGTCCCAAAAAAATTAGGATATCCTATTGAGTATTGAAAATATCATTTATATGCCTTTAAATTGGTTTTCACTACCCTTGGTATAACCAATGATAAAGTTTCTCTTAGGTTAATATTAAAAATTTAGAATGTAAATCATACCAATACTTGATTAGTCTACCTATTAAGGTTATCAACACCTTGAAATATGTATAAGATTAAATAAAACACTATAATGTTGAGCCTACATAATATTTAGAGTTACTCAATGAGATTTTAAATATTTCATTTCATCTAGGTGACACTATTTACCATTTTATTACCATCAAAAAATATGAGACCATCAAAAAAATTATCAAGATTATATTTTTCTAGAGACTTATATTTAAAATACAAAATGGATTTAGAGGACAAAAGCATAACAAAATAAGATGATACAATAACAATTTAATTGAATATGAAAATAAATTAGAATGTGTTTGATTTAAATATCGATATTCTACTAGTTTAACCTTTGACAATATAGAAAATTTCAAATCCATACATAATATTGGCAATGAGTTGGTTACCATCAATAAAAAATTGAATGAAAAACATTTAATATTAGGTAAAACTCCCAATCCTAAAAAATATAAGAGTGAATAAAATATTTTTACATGTTTTTGAAATAGATCATGATCCTAACACATGTATAATTGTTCATAAATTTAATCAATTCATTGAAAGGAAACACAATATTGTCATTGATTTGGTATATAACATAATTTGTGTGTTTCTAATGAGTATTTATACAATATAAAAAACTTATAATGTTTATGTTATTTAGATAAGGAAAGGGGATTATAATTATATCCCTAAATATAATTAAAATACAATTAATAAATAACATCTACTTTTAGACTTTAATGCAAGATAAAGGTAATGTTGTGCATAAAATTACTACTAAATATACATGTAATAAAAATTATCAAAATAATTACCCTTTATCTATTGGATTTAACAATGAAAAATATCCTCCTTATAAACCCAAACATTATACTCATATTCTTCATCTGGTGTTGTTTCTTATAATATTATTAATGATTTGGGTAGATGCACAAAGTTGGGGGACAAAAAAAGTGATAGAATGAAAAATACAAAGAATTTTTTGTAAAGGATGTATGCCCTTTTTAAAAAAAATCCAATACAAACATAAATAAGGGTCAGTCCTGACCCTAAAAGATGTATGCCCTTTTGAATTCAAAGGGAGTACACCCTTTCTAAAGGTTATACATCATTTTAGACTATAATTCTCTTTTTAAAATTTGAGGAAGACATGTGTGTGTGTGTGTGTGTGTGTGTGTGTGTGTGTGTGTGTGTGTGTGTGTGTGTGTGTGTGTGTGTGTGTGTGTGTGTGTGTGTGTGTGTTGTTAAGCACTTTAGACCACAATTTTCTTTGCCATGTTTGATGTTTTCCAAGCATATATTTAGTAAAATAAATGTTAAGTATAATTTTACATTTTAAAGTATAAGAATATAAAATCTAGACTTATAATTTAATTTCTTTTTACTAAATATAACAAATTAGGGCCACTCAACATCTTCTAAAATTGATTACAAAACTGTAGGAGTTACCATTCAGAAGATAGTTTTTCAAATTCCATTCTAGCCAATACTTAGTTTTCAAAATTTTAGGATTAGAAGATAGAATGAGAAATGAGGTTACAAATCATGTTACTTATGTAATAGATCTATACCATTGAGGATTACATGTCTATTTTACCTACTTATGTATTCCCTATCTACTTTATCTACTTGAATATGCTCTACCTGATTAAATAACTGAGCCATGGCTTGATCTCAAGGAGTATGCCCTACATAAACACACAATCAATATCTTGTAATTTACTATTCCCTAATGGTGTCAAATTAAGTTTTTTACTTACTCAACTTGGTCTACTTCAAGGTCCTTTAAAAACTTGATTGCAATTAGGTCTCTTCCTAACCATAGATTATCTCTTGGTCTATCACAAAAGGTATTCTAACTATTGGTATTGAAATACTAATGAACTTATTCTTTATTATTATCTCTTGAATTCTTAGCCTTTGTATTCAAATCAAAAGACACTTTAAATGACTTAAAATAGGGCACTCAGTCCTAAGATAGTAATATACATTCAAGCAAAAGCCTTCTTTGACTCCTTAATCACTCAATTATATATCCTCACTTCTTTGAACAATACTAAGAGGGTTTCACTAATTATTTGACTCAATATTCTTAGTGCATGAAGAAATTCAACTCAAAACTTAGATGACAACAAATCTACCCTTTATAGGCTTATTAGGCCAAATTCTACCTCTTAAGGACTTGATACAAAGATGTCTATAACTACCTTATTTTTTGGACTCATTTAATTTGAAAACTCAATGAAAATATCAAGACAATGATAAAGGACTCATAGGTGTCTTTACAAAATTTCAAGATACCAATTAGATCACTAAAGTGCCCAAAAAGTTGAATAAGTCCTAAGCACTACTATAATATTATGTATAAGTGTGTTTGGTCTTGTAAAGGTGTTATTAATATAATATCATCAAAGTATTCTTATAAATATTTATTAAGATGTTTGGAGATTATCTCTGAGGATAAGAAACCAATTTCCTTTATTGCTTTCCTAAGAATTAGAATTCAATGGAAACTCTACTCTTTAGGTCTGGATGGCCTAATCTAATTACTTGGAAGGATATTGACCTAGATTAACTATAAAATTATTATAATCACTTTACTTATAAGTATTCTATAGTGTTTACATAATAACAGTGGACCTTCATAACAGGTTTATACACAATCAACAAAGTTGGAGATGTACTATACTTGGAGTTTGCTATCTTTGCCTTGGAATCTTCTTAACAACCTTATTCTCAACATAGAAAATGTAATTTAATTAATGGGTATATCAATATTCATAAATGAATATCCTAAAACATACATCCTATAACATATTTATAGTAATTATATAGTCATTCATACATTAAATCTACCACATACATGGTAATACATGTAGGTATTTGGTCACTCATACATGACATCTTCATGTGGTCATGATATGGTCAATCATATTGGACATTGTTAGGTTGTGGAGCTAAAAGCTTCACTCGGATGCAAACATGGAGGGTTGTTGAGTGTCATAGTCACCAACTCGGTAGGCCACACTGACGTCGGGTAGGGGTCGATAGAAAGCAACTGACATCGGCAAGAGTCAGCTGATGTCGGTCACCTCCAATCAGATAAGGACCGATGTCAGTCACTTGTGTGGTTCCAAAACTGCTATTGACGAATAGTCAGTTAGTTGAACGGGTTGTTTGCATGTTAAAGACTACTTCGAGTCTTGAGCTACTTGTCTAAATTAGTGTATGCATGGGATCTATATAATAGACCTCTGGGGCTGTATTATAAGGTGTAAAACTAGGAGAGTTCTTCCTATGATAGAATCAAGTAGGATTCTTCATGTATGTAAGATCAGGTTTGGTCTGCAGGGTGTTGCAAGATCATGGAGGAGATCTACATGTGATAAGTAAGATCAGGTTGGTCTGTAGGGGTGTGTGTATGTGAGGGTCAAAAAGAGATCAGTGGGGGAGCAAGATCTAAGGTGACAACAATACATCAAGGAGCAAGATCATGGTGAGATCTACTTGGAGTACTGGTTCGTACTCAGTTGTACTGATAGTATAATGAGGTGAACAACAACTTGTGTTAGCTGTGTGTTGTGACCTGTATTGAGAGAAGATTACTCTTGAGGGAAGATTACTGGGAGCCCTTGAGGAGTGAGAAGCCTGACAGAGGTGGAAGAAGAGTGTGATCTCTTTATTGTAATTTCCTTTTGTAATGATTTGAATACAATTGTGTGTTGCCTCTCATATTTTGTGTTATTTCTCATTGATAGTTGTATTTATGGTATAATTCTACATGTTTAGTTACTTATACAATGGTAATCATGTGTGCTCTTAATTCTGACAATTTGTGTCAAAGCTTTGGGGAACCTAGGTCCTATCAATTGGTATTAGAGCCAGGTTGCAGGTTCTCAAAGTGAGGTTTACTAATAGGGGGTTTTAGATCTATTAAGTGTTGTTGATTACAGGTTACTCTCAAGGGTTTCTGATTGAGTGGGAGTATAGCAATGACAAAAGAAGGTAAGCTAAGAATGGAGAAATTTAGGCACAGGATTAACACCACAAGGAGTGTGGTGGGTAGTCTTCAAGATTGAGCTTGAAGAGGAATACAAGCTAGGATACAGATTAGACAATGTACTAGTAGAGGTACAGGTGCAGCTGTTTATCTCCAAGTGGGAGATTGTTAGGTTGTGGAGCTAAAAGCTTCACCAGGATGCAAACATGGAGGGTTGCTGAGTATCACAGTCATTGACATTGGCAGGCCACACTGACGTCGGGCAGGGGTCGATAAAAAGCAACCAACATTGGAAAGAGTCGGTCGATGTCGGTCACCTCCAGTTAGACAGGGACCGACATCGGTCACTTGTGCAGTTCCAAAACTATTGTTGACAAATAGTCAGTTAGTTGAATGGGTTATTTGCATGTTAAAGACTACTTTGAGTCTTGAGCCACTTGTCTAAATTAGTGTATGCATGGGATCTATATAATAGACCCCTGGGGCTATATTATAAGGTGTAGAATTAGAAGAGTTCTTCCTATGATAGAATCAAGTAGGATTCTTCATGTATGTAAGATCAAGTTTGGTCTATAGGGTGTTGCAAGATCATGGAGGAGATCTACATGTGATAAGTAAGATCAGGTTGGTCTGCAAGGGTGTGTGTATGCAAGTGTCAAAAGGAGATCATCAGGGGAGCAAGATCCAAGGTGACAACAATACATCAAGGAGTAAGATCATGGTGAGATCTACTTGGAGTACCGGTTCGTACTCAGTTGTACTGACAGTATAATGAGGTGAACAACAGCTTGTGTTAGCTATGTGTTGTGACCTATATTGAGAGAAGATTACTCTTGAGGGAAGATTACTAGGAGCCCTTAAGGAGTGAGAAGCCTGACAGAGGTGGAAGAAGAGTGTGAACTCTTTATTGTAATTTCTTTTTGTAATGAGTTGAATACAATTATGTGTTACCTCTCATATTCTATGCTATTTCTCATTGATAGTTACTTGTACTTTTGGTACAATTCTGCATGTTTAGTTGCTTATACAATGGTAATCATGTGTGCTCTTAATTTTGACAAGTTGTGTTAGAGCTTTGGGAACCTAGGTCCTATCAATTGGTATCAGAGCCAGGTTGGAGGTTCTCAAAGCGAGGTTTACTAACAGGGGGTTTTAGATCTATTAAGTGTTGTTGATTACAGGTTACTCTCAGGGGTTTTTGATTGAGTGGGAATATAGCAATGGCAGAAGAAGGTAAGCTGAGAATGGAGAAACTCAGGCACAGGATTAACACCACAAGGAGTGTGGTGGGTAGTCTTTAAGATTGAGCTTGAAGAGGAATACAAGCTAGGATACAGATTAGACAATGTACTGGTATAGGTATAGGTGCAGCTATTTATCTCCAAGTGGGAGATTGTTAGGTTGTGGAGCTAAAAGCTTCACCCAAATGCAAACATGGAGGGTTGTTGAGTGTCACAGTCACCGACATCAGTAGGCCACACTGACATCGGGCAGGGGTCGACAGAAAGCAACCAACATCAGCAGGAGTCAGCCAATGTCAGTCACCTCTAGTTAGATAGGGACCGATGTCAGTTTCCTGTGTAATTCTAGAACTACTGTTGACAAACAGTCAGTTAGTTGAATGGATTGTTTGCATGTTAAAGACTACTTCAAGTCTTGAGTCGCTTATCTAAATTAGTGTATGCATGGGATCTATATAATAGACCCCTGGGGCTGTATTATAAGGTGTAGAACTAGGAGAGTTCTTCCTATGATATAATCAAGTAAGATTCTTCATGTATGTAAGATCAGGTTTGGTCTGCAGGGTGTTGCAAGATCATGGAGGAGATCTACATGTGATAAGTAAGATCAGGTTAGTCTGCAAGGGTGTGTGTATACGAGGGTAAAAAGGAGATCAGTAGGGGAGCAAGATCTAAGGTGATAGCAATATAGCAAGGAGCAAGATCATGGTGAGATCTACTTGGATTACCGGTTCGTACTCGGTTGTACTGACAGTACAATGAGGTGAACAACAGCTTGTGTTAGCTGTGTGTTGTGACCTGTATTGAGAGAAGATTACTCTTGAGGGAAGATTACTGGGAGCCCTTAAGGAGTGAGAAGCCTCATAGAGGTGGAAGAAGAGTGTGATCTCTTTATTGTAATTTTCTTCTGTAATGAGTTGAATACAATTGTGTGTTGCCTCTCATATTCTGTGCTATTTCTCATTGATAGCTACTTGTACTTTTGGTATAATTCTGCATGTTTAGTTGCTTATACAATGGTAATCATGTGTGCTCTTAATTTTGACAAGTTGTGTCAGAGCTTTGGGGAACCTAGGTCCTATCACAATGTTGATTACTATATGAAAGCAATTAAATGCGGAATAAAACCAGAAAGATAAGTAACTAGAATCAGAAATAGCAAAGAACAAGAGATACAAGAAACCACCCTAAAAACTTGTATTAAACTCTTTACAGAAGGAATACAATTGAAGAAACTTCTTTTCTTCCACACCTCTCTCAGATGTATAGATCTCTCTCTAGATCTCTTTCCCTCAAGAGCTCTCTCTCTCAATTACAATCAACTCCAACAACCTGGATTGATACACATATACAATTATGTACTGTTTAATTCAACATTCTACACACACTAAGCTATGGATAATTATCCCTATTATATAGAATTAGGAATCACGAGCAATGTAATTACAACCATCAGATATGCCTCTTAATCAAGGGCTCTAAATAGTCTTACTTAAAATAGAGATGCAGACTTAAGACTAACACTTAATCCTACCATGCAAACACTCTATTCTGTCCACAAAAATAGCATTTTGGATGTACAGGTGATTGATGTCGGTCCCTTCCTGTCTGCCTATGACCGACATCAACCGATCCCTAACTGATGCCACCATTTCCCAGTCGACTCCTGACCGACGTCGGTCGCTCCTGACCAACGCTAGTGACTGTGTAACTCTTGCAACTTGCAAACTCGCTCATTTGGTGAAGCTTTTAGCTCCACACCTTAACAGACACAAATGTATCTAATAACCCTAGTTCACTCCATTTACACCTAAACCACTAACCCCAAACCCAAAACCCTAACCATAAACACTAAACCTTAAACCCTAAACATTGAAACCTAAACTCTAAACCCTAAACCTTAAGCCATAAACCATGAATCATGAACACTAAATAATATACATAAACCCTAGACCCTAATCCCTAAACCCTAAAACATTAACCCTAATATATTATTCCTAAACCAAAAATAATAATCCATAAACCCTAAACATATAAACTTAAAAAATTAAAGCCTATACTTTATACCCTAGACCCTAAACCCTAAAACTTAAATGTAAGCCCTTAACCCTAAACCTAAAATCCTAAATCCTAAACCCTAAAACCTAAATGTAAGCCATTAACTCTAAAACCGATGCCTAAAAGCATAAACCATAAGTCATAAACCTTAACCATTAAATCCTAAATAAAAAATTCTAAACCTAAATCAAAAACTAAAATCTCAAAACCTTAAACACTGAACCTAAATCCTTAAACCCAAACCCTAAAAATCCAAACCCCAAATAATGAACTCTAAACCATAAACACTAAAGCCCAAGTCTTAAACCCTAATACCTAATCCCTAAAAAATAAATAAAAAATCCTAAATACCAAGTTACAAGCCCCAAACCCTCAACAAAACCCTCAAAATTAGAACCCTAAACCTTACATCATATACCCTAAACCCTAGCTGTGAAACCATAAACCCAAAACACTAACCCCAAACACCAAGCCCCAGACCCTAAAAGCTAAAATTTTGATACCTTGAGCCATAAACCACAAATCCTAAATGTTTAAGCATAAAATATAAATAATAAGGCCTCTAACCTAATCCCTAAGCCATAACACTAAAACTTGAAACCTGAATGTTAGTCCCTATACACTAAACCCTAAGGTGTGATTCTTTAACCATAAACCATAAACCTTAAACCATAAATTTATAAATCCTAAACCTCTATCTATCAAAAATTAGCTTAATTTATCACCTATATAGAGATAGGAGAGGGAGTATTGGCTAAACCATATATTGAAAGGATAGGGGCCATTCTAACCTATATAGAGAAAGGAGTGACTAGGGACATTCATGCAAATTTTTTTAAGATGGATTCAAGATGAGTTCCTTAATAATTTATGGGTTTTTAATCAATGGGTCTATCAATATGCATAAATGTCTACCCTTTAACATTCAACCTATAACATATAGACAATAATGATACAATCATTCATACATTGCATCTACCCCATACCTTGTACCATATGTAGGTATGCTGTCACTTATACATGACATATTCATGTATTCACAATATAGTTACTAATACCAGATACAAATTTAGCTAATCACCCTAGTACACTCCATTTACACCTAAACCATTAATTTTAATACCCAAATTGCAAACTCTAAACACTATAAACCTTAGATGTTAAACCCTAAACCTAAACCCTAAACACCATAAACCTTGAACACTTAACCCTAATACATTATACCTAAACCCAAAATAATAATACCTAAACCATAAAACCTAGACCCTAAACATATATATAACCTTACAACTTTAAATCCTAGACTTTATACCATAGAACCTAAGCCCTAAAACCTAAACTTTAAGCCCTTGACCCTAAATCACAAATCATAAGCCTAAAATACTAAATCCTAAACACTAAGCCATAAAACCTAATATTCAATTTTCCACTCCCCTATTGGGAACACTTATATGTGTGTATATAGGAGGTCTGTATGTGAATATATGATATTTGATTGTGTACATGGTAGACTGGTTCCATAGCCAATACTATACCTCCACCATTGATGTTATGAATCTCTTCCATGTCTCTAAACTTGATGAATATCTTAGACCAGTTCAAACACTTATATTATAACCTTACAAAACATAAAACAAGACACCACACAATTATGTTTCATGAACACTTATATACCACACACATAAACAAAACCAATTAACTCAAAGACAAGATCATTGAACTATGAATGTGGTGTTGGAAATAGGCTCCAACATGCATTGGTTGTGTCCCTAATCATCAATCTTCCTCTAGAAAAGTGTTCTCAATGTCTACATTCATAATCACCCTTATTTAGACCCATTTTCACATTTTGCACTAAGATGATCACAAATTTATCAATCCAATCCATATAGGGAAGGGTATGACACTTTTTAATGGTCCTTAAGTCTCCAGATCCATGAGGTAGACCTTAAAAGGCCTCAAAATTATATTTATGACCTTCTTACTTGGTGATCACTCTCTATTGACTATACCAATTTGGATTGGCTGAAGTGAAAGTGATTATATAAGTACTTGTGTGATTTTTTAAGGTAAGAGATGGATATGAGGAGGATAGGTCTCATTTTATCTCCCAAAGTGATGTTCATCCTTTAGGAATATTCTACACTTGAAAGACATCAAAAATTATCAATAAAATCCATTATGTATCATGTACATATAAATAGGGTACAAGTCAACTTGATAGGAAGGAGACCTAAGGAGTCTAATTCCAAGATTATTTCTTAGCCAAACTAGCCCTCCAAGATGCCTTTTCTTCCACTTCTTCCCATTTGGGTAATTAAGAAGGGTTTCATGTAGTTTTACCCCTTAAAGATAGTTCATAAAATTGTGATATTTAAACCCTAAATAAATTCCACTAGACCTTTGCTTAATACCCTTTCCAACCTATCCTATCTCCTTAGATTCCCATGTTAGGTATCTATACTGATGCGAGCTTCCAAACATGGCCTCTCGATCTCTTCAAGGTATTCTCTTCACCCTATCATGTTATTGAGCCAAGAAATGATCTCTCTATGGATTTATCTATAAAATAAAGGTTCTCACACACCCTATATATCCCCATATAAGTCCTCCAATTATTCTCAAGGTTTACTTGGTCCTAGAAGTGAGGCTACATCTCTTAAAGCTTTTAGGCCTAGTCTAAACATAGATACTCACCAGCACGTATGAGTATTTTTTAAGATTTTTATGACTCCCATATATTTTCTCATGTTTAACACATCTTCCTACATCTCTTTCCAAGGTTATGATAGTCTCTAACTCATTTCTTTTCCCTTTCCATACTGAGCCTATATGATTTTCCCTATTGGGAGTGCCCTCTAAGATAAAATAGAGGTCCCTTCCCCTATTTTACTATACAAAATTATGATATTAGGTGCTTGGTAAATTTATGGGGACCATTTTTACAAAATTTTAGGGTTGGTTCACACTCATGTCATCTCCAAACCTCATAAAACCCAATGCATACTTATTGAGCACTTATTGTGTGCAATATTTATGTGTAAACTTTAAGTTAAGGATTGAGATCAGTTTCCACCCTTATTTTATTGGCCAAATTATCTCATTAGGTTGGTATAACCATGATTAAGGTGTTATAATCAAGTATATCACCCATTATTTCTTGCTAACTCCATAAAGTGTCCTCTTTACTAACCTAGGCTTAAATTGTAGTCAATTGTGACTATGTGCCTACTCAAAAAAGGTATGCCTATAGGTGGAATTTATATCTTAGACCCTTATATACCATGTTACACATAATATATAAATAATAACCCTAGTGCACTCCATTTACACCTAAACCATTAACCCCAAACCCCAAACCCTAAACACTACACCTTAAACCCTAAACATTGAAACCTAAACCCTAGACCCCAAACCTTAAGCCATAAAGCTTGAACTATGAACACTATAAAATATACCTAAACCTTAGACCCTAAGTCATATATTTAAAGGATAGGGGTCATTTTAACCTATATAGAGAAAGGAATTACTAGGGGCATTTGTGTAAAAGGCGTAAAGGTGGATTCAAGATGAATTCCTAACAATTTGTGGGGTTTTAATCAATGGGTCTATCAATATGCATAAATGGATATATTTTAGCATTTAACCTATAATATACATATAATATGATACAATCATTTGAAAATGACATATACCCTATACTTATTAGTGCATATAGGAATGTTTACCCTTATAAATGATATATTCATGTATTCATGTACAATCACTCATACCAAACACAACTATAGCTAATCACCCTATTAAAATTCATTTACACTAAACCATTAACCCTAAAACCCAAACCCCAAACCCTAAACACCATAAAACATTAATTTTTAACCCTAAACACCATAAATGTTGAACACTTAACCCTAATACATTATGCTTAAACCCAAAACAATAATACTTAAATCTCAAAACCTAGATCCTAAAACCTAAATGTCAAAACCTAGATCCTAAACATAGAACCTTAAAACTTTAAACCTTATACTTTATATCCTATACCATAAGCCATAAAACCTAAAATTTAATCCCTTAACCCTAAATCCCAAACCATAAACTTAAAATCCTAAATTTTAAACACTAAAACATAAAAATTTAACCTTATAGGCCCTTAATAATAAACACTAAACCTTAAACACAAAATTCAAAATCATGAACCTTAAACCCTAAACACCAAACCCCAAACCCTAAACCAAAAACTAAAAACCTTAACCCCAAAAATTTTAACAGTAAACCCTAGGCACTAAACCATAAAAATTTAAATTTGAACACTAAACCACAAAAATACAACCATAAAACCTCAAAACTAAAACCATAGACCCTAAATCCTAAAACTAAATAAACCCTAAACCTTAAAACCTAAATACCAAAACCCAAACAATCAACTCTAAACATTGGAATATAAACTTTGAACCATAAACCCTTAACCTAAAACCCTAAAAATGAAACCTAAATGAAAAACACTAAACATATATTGTAGAGACCACACTCTAGAGGAATGATTCGAGAATTGGTAGTCATCTCAACCCCCTCTCCACTTTCCTATCATAGTTCCTACACAAGCACAAAGACTTCAATGAAAGGATAAAATATGCCATAACAAAGTTAATGGAAAAAATGCTAATAATTTATACTCATGACCCAGATCATTCTTTTAGAAAAGCTCATAAACATGAGAAGATCCAAAATGATTTTGCCTTTTCGATCAATGACTTGGAAATAATTGTCTCTAGAAAAAGGATTTCACCTCATATGAAGCAAGTGCAAAGAGGTAATTTTTTTATCTAACATCATTTTTCATCATCAATAATCATTCAAAATGAATTTTCCCCATGCAAGTGTAGAGAGGATATTATCTTATTTTCACCATGTAAATCATTCAACAATCTCCTTAGAGTAATCCATCATGACCCTATCTAATTTACTAGACATGAATGATAATAATCACCCTAACACACTCTAATCAAAATAAAAGGAATTGAAACACTATTCAAGATTCATCTAAAAAAATAT